>JAODKN010000063.1:278513-288804 GCA_026774425.1 Petrocephalus zakoni
GCACGGCCTCGAGCTGAGGCTATACCACAGTGCACACCGTGTTCAGCGTGGTGTCGAAGGGCACGGCCTCGAGCTGAGGCTATACCACAGTGCACACCGTGTTCAGCGTGGTGTCGAAGGGCACGGCCTCGAGCTGAGGCTATACCACAGTGCACACCGTGTTCAGCGTGGTGTCGAAGCGCACAGCTTTCGCCTCCGTCGGCTTCATGTTTGTGTCGTACATGGGATTCTCAAATGACGCCTGTCCGTTAGTGTTTTCATGCCCCACATAGCCGTTGTACTGAACTTTCGGTCTTGTTCTGAAAGGCAAGAAAATAAGAAGACATGCTCAGCTTATGATTAGAATAAAAAAGGAACTAACTAAATAATTAGCTAACTAAGGGAAAATCTGTGGATGCAGCAGCTACCCTAAGAGCAGTGGCAGTCAACACAGCCAATTCTGAGCCACTTTTTAAAGATGTTAAATGGGATTTAATTTGTGCAACAAAGCCAGATATTAGAGGAGGAGAAATAACACAATATAGGCTAAAAATTATACGAGTCAAGCCACGCGGACTAGGCCTGGGAGGTCAAACATTGTTATTCAAATATAAATTTTATTTTAAAAATATTTACATAGCTGATGGCAAAATTATTGCCAACATTTCAAAATATGGCAATAGTGTTGCTTTTAAAAATACTGTTTAGCACAGTGTATTGTCTGATGCGTGATGGTATATAAGATCCTACCCAAGCCTAGTTAGACATAGCTTAAACCAAAGGCAGCATTTCATTGCAAGATGTTGTTTAAGTTTTAAGCTATGTTATGAACCTAAGGTTATGTTGACTGTGTAATTTCAATTGTTTGACATTTCAATATCATGGAGAAATTAAAATGACATTTTTGTTGTTGTTGCTGGTGTTTCTGTCCTGTGGGTAGCTAAATAAGCACCATGTGTCATTATTGTCTCCTTGTGATTTTCCTGTTAAGATAGTAGTAGTAGGCTAACATTAGAGGTTTCACATCTCATGGACGGCTGCATACAACAAGCTGCCTGTATTATAACTGCATATTTAATATTTGAGTTTATTTGAATAGAGAATATATTATAAGAATTCGAAAGGTTTTTTAAAAGGAATTTACCCCACTTAATATGGACTGGCATTACAAAACCTGGAACCATTACAGAAATATTTAAATGTCTAAGTAGGGAGTGGCTTTTAAAATGGGCAGAAAGAGTTACTGATGTTGATGGTCATAATGTGGACTAACACTGATAAATACAGCCTGCGCATGTGGCCATCTCCCATTAGACACACATGCGCATGGCTCCGTTTCTGCCACATCCCTTACAAGTCTCTTCAAAATGTCTCACGCATAATGTAGAGGCTTATTTATTTAGAAATAAGCTACCCAATCATTCTGCATGTTTAGCAAGCATACGTAACACTGTTCTCATCATTGTGAAGCCTCTATATTTTGTACATTTTTTTTGGGACCAGTTACCAGGTGTCTGTGTCTTTAAAATGCAAATTAGTTCAGTATTGGGTAACAGCTAATTGGAGTATTCCATGGGTGTGAAGTCGTTAACAGGATGCCACATTTGCAGTTCTCTAAATACAGGTAAATCAGAAAACAGAAACAGAAAGGGGGCAGGCGTACGGCAGGCACGGGCAAGGTGACGTCACACGCGGGGAACCTGTGGGCTTCTGCCACACGCCCTGATTTTAATTACTTATCAACAAATCAGCGACTTATGGCTGCGGGGAAGACAGACAAAGGGAGAAAATAACAGCGTATAAAATGCCAGAAGAAGGAGCTACGGGACTAAAGGACACATTCTTACAATTTCATGTTATCTATCTAAACTATCTCTAATGTGTTTTTTACCTGCAGAATGAATGTAGCTAATAATCTATAAAAGTAGTAATAATTAAAGGGGTGGGAGACAAATTCTTGGGAAAGCTATCTGTCAAACAGGAGCTGAAAGGATAAAATGACATCTGCGATAAACCTTTGCTAGCACTACTTAACCAGAGGAGCCTTCCTCAGCACAGCCATTCCGCAGGGGCGCTGTCACCATGTGACCGCAATGTCATCACCACTGTCCTCTTACATATCCTGAGTAGCCGGGGCCACAAATCCCCAGTCCAACGTTCCGTGCTGAACCTTTGCACATGGCTTCTCCCCCCACCCCCCATGTAGACACATTGTACCTCGAATGCAGAATAAAAAAATAAAATAAAATAATAATAATTACAGGAAGGGAGTGAAAAAGATTCCTGGATAAAGATCTGTGTTAAAGACTGACCTCAATATTCACCAGCTTTCTTTTACTATATTTTTCCATATAGTTACTTACACTGAAATGATTGGAATAATTCCACATGATAACATCTGGCAATAAATATCCACATGTATGCCATACGCACTATGATATCTACATTATTCTACACACATCTGTGTGACGGTCTACTGACAAAGCATTTAATTACCGTATTTATACTAACAAAAATGCCTTTTTTTAATCATTTGCGTGGCTTAAACTAGAGAGTAGCCTGTAAAGAGAGGACCGGTGAAAATGGACAGGTTCTGTATACCCAGCTAGACGTGCCTGCATTAATAAATCAAGCACATGACATTGTGCTTGCCGAAGTAAGTCGGCAGAGGAATGGCAATCGACTGGCAGAGCATTTATTGTTTTATTTTCAGGGAATTTATCCTCTGAATGCCGCACATTTGTTTGGCTGTTCATAAGTTTATCACCGTTCTATTAGGAAATGGAGAAGGGAAAAGCAAACGATGGCAGAGTGGAGGCAGAGCGAGTTCTGCCAAGCGACGCCGTCTCTTACCTGCAGCCAGCTCTTATTACTTCTTTGGGTCTCTCATTCTCATCTGTGTCTTGTGAAAGTACCCTGCCAATTTTTTTATTTATTTTAATATCGCGGAAACTCTCATCCGATTCTGACACACAGAAAAACAACACTTGTGGAAAACTCCCGTGGCCAGCCTGGGTTCAGGGCCCAATCTCTTCTTCTAGCATCTGAGGTGAGCTAGTGGTTTTGACACACGGTTTCCGTTCTGTTTGTGGGGTATTTTTTAGTTAGGGTTCACCGCTTGGCGTCACGGGAGCTTCCCATAAGTGGCATGAAAGAGACAGTTCAGCTTTTCAGTCAGTCATCATGGACAGACATGAGTGGTCGAGCAGGTGGATGGGAAGGTGGGTGGCTGTGGTGGGGGTGGGGGTCTCGTACCTGTGTTTGTAGAGGTAAAAGGCAAATCCCGAAAGGATCAAAGCGAAGAATGGCACCAAAATGGCGGCTGCCACTGAGCCACTATTTGTGCCGTAATATGGATTCGAAGGATCCATGTCTGTTGTTATCAGACCTGACAAGATTAAAAATTAAAAATTAAGAATAGCAGCTGTGCCATGGTTGATCTACCTTGCAGCTAAATAAAACGATACTGCAATAGCATTATTTTTTATTATGCATATACTAGGGAATAATGTACTGGTGGTATAATGGTATTAATGGTATTAAAAATTAGATACTGGCCAAGTGCAGAATGGGGGGGGGGGGATTTGCCGACCAGGTGGGGAGTTGTCGTCGTGGGAAATCATAGCATTTTACCACCACTCATAGGGGAACACTAGATTTCTAGACTTGGCGTGTCGTTCTTGGGTGTCAGGGAGCTGCTTTCACTTTGAAACTTCTGGGAAAGGTGGGATATCTGTCATTATAGTTCTCCCTGCTAGCTAAATCAAATGACTTTGGCCATGATTGTTTTACCTGCTAGCTAAATCAAAAGACGTTGGCTATAATCACTCTACCTGCTACCTAAATCAATTGACTTTGGCAGTGATTATTTTACCCGCTAGTTAAATCAAAAGACTTCGGCTATAATCACTCTACCTGCTAGCTAAATCGAATGACTTTGGCCACAATCACTCTACCTACTACCTAAATCAAATTATGCAGAACCATGATAATATATAACCTGAAAATGTTTCTAATAGCTGTTATTTCTCTGTTTTTTGATAAAAAATACCTTGTCTTTTTAGCTGAAATTTCCCAAAATCCTTGCTGTGAATATAACCCTGGTACACGTAGTTATTTTTGTCCGCTTCCGCTGTCACCTAGAGAGGAGCAAAAGGAAAAAGATTAACGTGAATTTCTAGCAAACAACTTAAGCATCTCTAACTGCTCCTAAAAAAGACTTTGTCACACCAGACATTAAATAATCTCAAATTGTTGCTATTTTATTTTTGATCAGACATAGCATTTCCTAAGCTACATACCTCTAGCTAAATGATTTTTAGCGATGATCATTTTTATGATTTTGCAGTTTGATTACGACAAAATGTGAGATACTTACAAATCCATCCATTGCCCAGTTGTCATTTTTAAATTTACTGAAATAAAGCTCCATGGGACCGTGGACATTGTACACCTTCAAGAGTAAATGATTCTCTTCTTTTTTATATGTCCCTGTAGAAAATGAAAATACATGTCATTACAAGTCATGGTATAAAGAAAAAAGTGAAAAAGTATCTGTCCTTACCTTACACTACTTAAATAATTTTACACGGAGTAGTAACATCTAATATATTAGAATATTTAATACAATATTTAGGATGCTAATGAAGAAAAGGTGTTTACTCCTAAACCATGCAATGCCTCCGGACTAAAGGAACACCTCACTAGCGGCTTGTTAGGTGGCTGCAGAAGATGAGCAGAGAGGGTGACGCAGTGATTGGCTGAGGCTGCCAGGGGGTGGGGCCATTGGGGCGGGCCTACTTCACCTGACAGCTTGATCTGCACCCCGCTGTGCTCCAGCAGAGTGACGTTTACTTTGCTGGTTGTTACATTGAAGCCGGTTACAGTGATGGTGGCCGGTTGCCTCTTGCCCAGGTACTCGTAGAAACCGGTCCAGCCAGAATTTAAGGAGAACACGTCGGCAGGAACTGAAGGTCAAAACAGGAGAGCCAGGTCACATGACCATCTCTGGGTTACTGTCTCTAACAGTCCAGTTTGTGGCTTTGCAATGATTTGCTTTATATTGACATGCTTGTTTCTACGTTTTTATATGCTGGAGAGAGTGGGGAAGTTCTGGGTCCTTATTCACCTGAAGATCCTGAAATCTCAAGGGTTTAAGAGTGTTGATGTTCAGAGACTTTTACATACCTTGGATTTTGTTTTTCTGGGCATCTGTGTCTTCCTTTTTGTCGGTTATTTTCGGTCCAACTGAAAAGCAGAGTGTGTAACTGAACACCAGACAATTCAAGGCTGACTTGGAGCTGGTGACGGTGCACAATTTGGTTGCAGTTAAGTTACCGAACATAATAATAAAGAGGCATAGGCGCGAGAGCATGGATCTGTGTACACGGCTGAAATTCTGCAGCATTTCCCACAAAAAACATCAGCTGTCTTACTGCCATCCCCTGCCCACACTGATCGAGCAGAGTACTATCCTTCCCTTGTCACTGGGACTGTACCCTCAAGGCTCTGCCAAATGTACCCTACAGCTGTAGGGAATTGTACCACTTATAGGTATAGAAATGGACATTTTTGTACCATAGGAGGTACGTTAACATTGTATGTACCTTGGGAATGCTCTTCAGAGCCCATTTGGCAGAGCTTTGAGAGTACAACCCCAGTGACAAGGAAAAGTATGAATTGCTACCCTTTTTCTGACAGTGCTGGAGGAACTTTAATCCTGGACCTCCCCATCATGGATTGGTAGAAAGGTGCCAATGACACGGTGGCCCTGTGGCATGGGGGTTCAGCAGCTGATGGGAACTGGAGCTACATGCCACCACCAGTATGTTATGGGGGGGGCTTTACATGCCTTTCCGGAGTGTTCTGGGTGAACCCGGGCGCTGCACATACCTTTGCAGATGGGTGGCTTTCCGGACCACCTCCCGTCCGCCTTGCAGGTGCGATGCTCGGAGCCACCGGCTAGGAAGAAGCCAGCCTGGCAGGTGTACATGAGCGTATAGCCTAGCGTGGGCAGGTCCAGGGCCCGCACGTCACAGTGCGCTGGCGTCTCCAACTGCCTGCAGGCGTGAGCTGGGGGGGGGGGGGTCAGTGGCGTCAGGGCGGGGGCACCTCTTCTGTCTGCTCTGATAATTAATGAACAGGTCCCCCATCCCTCCTCCCACCACATCTGCCAGCACTGCCAATTCTGTAGACTGCGGATGGACGGCTGAGTACGACGATCCGGCTGACTCAGCGATACCCCCAACCCCGTGCGTTATGCTGACAGGCGAGTGCCTTAAACTCCGCTATACTTTGCCCCCCGTTCCTTTGTTCTGGCATAAGTATACCATATAGAATATCTGAAGCCCATGACTGTCCATGCATTTGCTGCGACAGTATTTCATTAGGGTGCAGCAGGACCTCGCGAGGTAGGCCTCCTGCTGCTGTCTGTAGGGCTCCCGGAGCAGGGCATGGCGGGCCTCTTACGGATGCACTCGGGCTGTGCGCCGCTCCAGCTCAGGTCCTCCAGGCACGTCCTTGTTGTCGATCCTAATATATGGTAGTTTTTCCTACACTTGAAGAAAATTTTACTTCCCACCTGCAAAGAAACAAAAGGACAGAAGGTATAAATGTGATTGTTCACGTTTCCGTTCTGATGGACCCATTCTGCCTGAAGGCCTTCCAGCACCTTCTTGTTTAATACTAGAAGGTCTTTAACCGGCAGCTGTGGCTTAGCTCAGCGTATCACACCTCTTGTTATATTTACATTTTTATTCGGCTGTGCTTCGGATTTACATGCCGATCACCCATGAAGAAAACAATGGGACAGTCAGTAAAACCCGTGATACAGTTCTGTTTGCATTATATGTTTATTTTCACTTTGCATTCCTCATCTGCCGCTGGGAAGAACAACCGGTAAATGAACTCTAAATAAAACCAAAGGCACTTGTGCACCAAGCTGCCGTGTGTGTGGGAGTTGGTCACAAAAGCCACCCAGAAGTGTACAGTATGAACTGCAAGTAACGGCTGTACGTATTATTTGTTTTGCCTTCTGTTTATTACTGTGGGTTTTGGGTAATATTTTGGGCAATTTTACAATTAATTTTGAACAAAAACATTGATTTTTTATTATTATTCTTTTTTGCTTTTCAGCTTTATGTTTTCCGGACAGCAGCCCCTCTATTAGGAACATTACGGCTTTGTGGGTGCTGCCAAGCACTTTGGCACTTTCTCTTTCATATTGGAAAACAAATTTCTGTCTGAAAACCTTTGATCGGCAGTGGGCAACTTTTCTCAATCATCCAGATCCAGATGAGTTACCCCTTGTCTCAGCCGATTGGCAGTTGCCTGGCAACATACTCAGAAAGTTGCCCTGTGTATCATCACCCTAAGATTCGATACTGTTATTAACACTAATGGAACATTCGTGCAAATCAAAGGGCTGCATGTGCCATTGGGCATTTTACTTGGCGCTTAATGGAAGTTTACATTCGAGTTACACTCAAATCACGGTATGAATTTCGAATTTCTACCTCAAATCCGTGAGCCTGGATCGGGATCCCAAAAGCTGGTGTTCCTGGATCTCTGCAGACGTTGTAAGCGGGATCTGAGGAAGCAGAGTGCAGGGTGTCATGGACAGCCTTTAAGGGGCCAATGTGCTTCATGGATTCTCCTAGAGAGCAGCGACTGATGTTGTGCTTTGAGTTTGCTGAAGGAGTCGGCTATTGGGATTGGGGGAGGGTTTCTTTACGAGTCGTCCGAAATGGGGCTTCGTCGAGAGGAGACTCACCTATGCATGAGGGTTGGACACCACTCCAGGCTCCGTCGGATCGGCACGTCCGCCTGGGGGAGCCAACCAGCAGGTAGGGGGGCCGGCAGTGGAAGGTGACCTCTGAGCCGTAGGTGAATTGCCTCCCCTCTGCGTGGCCCTCTGCTGGTGAGCCGGGGTCCCCGCACAGCACAGCTGCTCAGGAGAGAACACATTGTTAGCGTCGTAACAGCTGTCCGCAGAACTGCCTGAAGAAGTGTGACACACCAAAGCCACCCTGGAACACACACACACACACACACACACACAACTGAATGAACCCCATAACATGTATAACGTTATAATTCTGAGCTGTGTTTACTGCCACATGAGTACAGTAACTCCAGCGTAGCACAAAATCTTAAATTAAATTTTACTTTTAACATTTGCATTAAAAATGTTTGAAGCATGGTGTGCAATGAGGAAGAAGACCCTTCTTTAATTTAATTAGGACCACAATGGATGACATGTTCAGTCTGAGAACAGCAAGCTGACCTACTCTGCTTATCTCACATCTTTTAATGAAGCCACTGTTTAAAGCCCCACCCACATCAGATGATAGACAATCGGAGCATGCGTCCTGTCTTGGGTAGCTGGGAGGTCCCCAAATGCATGATGGGACCCAGCGTGGTAGAATCTCCTGGATATGGCATCAATGGCTTTCCACAGCACCCCTTATGTACTCCTGGCGGATCACTTCACCGACACTGACAGTGCACGGACTTGGAGGGATGGGTTCTACTGTAACATCACACTCAGATCCATGCTACGACCTCCCTACTTACAGAGAAGGGGGACCTAGCCTCTGGTGGGTGATCATGCTCCGTAGGGGATAGCCATTTAGCTGGATGTGATAGTGAGGGGTGGGGCACTCACGCAGGCACTGGGGGACGTCACCGCGCCAGCTGCCATTGCCCTCGCACGTGAGGATGCCGGGTGTCGACAGCTGGTAGCCCTCTAAGCAACTGTAGGCCACACTGGAGCCCCAATGAAGCTCGGAACCTTCCACCTGCCCGTGGGGGATTGCTGGGGGCTGGCTGCAGACAATGGCTGGGTGGGACAAGACAGCGCAGTCAGCTGCAGGTGTGGGGGGGGGGGGTGTGGGGGGTAAGGAGGACGGACCCTGTAGAGATGGAGTTAGCCAATTGGTTCTGTCATCATTCACCATGGAAATGGAATCTGTTTATCTTGTTTGAGATTTTATATGATTTACAGGGGATTACAGCAAATCTCACCCTCGTTAATCACATACAGGCATTCATGTTACATCATCTGCACGTTTATGTGAAAACCATTTCCTGCTACATGACGTGACATGTCTACATAAATTAACATCGATCAGTGACAATACGAGCTCCCTGAGGGTGGTGTGTGCTCACAGCACACCATCAACACCTCATATACAGTGTGAGAACATTCTAAAATATGATTATGATAATCATTAGTGCATTGAGCGACACCCCCCCCCCCTTGTCCACTCACCACATTGAAGAGTAACATAATCACTGGCTGACATTTCGCTTTTTTACAGACCACTTCATAGCGGCTGGCACGCGCTTGGCTTGCAGGACTGGGTGAAGGCTCGCGCCTTATTCACGCCCCTGCGGCACAGGAGCCGCACTCACCCCTGCATCTGGGCTGGCTCTGGTTCCAGCTGCCGTCCCGGGTGCACCGCAAGCTGGGGGCCCCGTCGTGCTCCAGCACGTACCCCGGGCTGCAGTGGTACCACACTGTCTTGTTGAAGGTGAACTGATCTCCGAGGTAGAAGCCGTTGGCAATGCTGCCGGGATCGCCGCAGCTGATCACTGCAACGCAGGCACCAAGCTCTGATTTTAGTGCTGGCCATCATGTAGCATGCCTTCCCTGCCATCACATGCATAGTGGACGCCCAGTAAGACCCACACTTTGATTTCAGTCACCCTAACAGTCATACAGCCTCACAGTTCACATAGATATTCCAAGCCTACTAGAGTAGATCTTTACTGTTTTAACCCAGGATATGCTTTAGTTAGTAGAGCAGTAATGCTGGGCTCCACTTTGTACATTTGCTTCTTGTAGCACGCATATTGGGACACCTGCCTTTACACACACACTTTAATGACATCTCATTCTTAATACATAGGCTTTAAAATGGATTAGGCCCACCCTTTGCAGCTATAACAGCTTCAACTCTTCTGGGAAGGCTTTCCACAAGGTTCAGGAGTGTGCTTATGGGAATTTTTGGCCATTCTTCCAGGAGAGCATTTGTGAGGTCAGGCACTGATGTTGGATGAGAAGGCCTGGCTTGCAGTCTACCCTCTCATTCATCCCAAACGTGTTTTTTCGGGTTGAGGTCAAGGTTCTGTGCAGGTCAGTCAAGTCCCTCCACACCAAACTCGCTCATCCATGTCTTTATAGACCTTGCTTTGTGCACTGGTGCGCAGTCATGTTGGAATAGGAAGGGACTATCCCCAAACTGTTCCCACAAAGTTGGGAGCATGAAATTGTTCAAAATGGCTTAGTATGCTGAAGCATTAAGAGTTC
>JAODKN010000063.1:288904-303787 GCA_026774425.1 Petrocephalus zakoni
TGAAGGCCACATGAAGTTTGGAGGGCTGTAGCTATTGACTCTGCAGAAAGTTGGCGACTTCTGCACACTGTGCACCTCAGCATGCGCTGTCCCCACTCTGTGATTTTACATGGCCTACCACTTCCTGGCTGAGTTGCTGTTGTTCCCAATTGCTTCCACTTTGTTATAATACCACTAACAGTTTACTGTGGAATATTTAGTAACGAGGAATTTTCACAAATGGACTTATTGCACAGGTGGCATCCTGTCACGGTACCGCGCTTGAATTGAATGAGCTCCTGAGAGTGACCCGTTCTTTCACAAATGTTTGTAGAAGCAGTCTGCATGCCTAGGTGCTTGATTTTATACACCTGTGACCATGGATGTGATTGAAACCTATAATGTCAATAATGTCCCAATACATTTACCAATATAGTGTATGTACCAGAGCCTTCTATAGACACCCCTCCCCAGACTACATGGTCCAGACCAAGCTAGGATAGGCTGTTCTGTCCTCACCGGTGCAGTCTGGGGGGGAGCCAGTCCAGGTACCATTGGCAGTGCAGTGGCGGGTAGTCAGGCCGGTGGTCTTGTAGCCCTCCCAGCAGGCATACGTCACTGAGCTGGAGAAGATGATGCCGTCGCTAAGGACAATCTTCCCGAAGGCCGGCGTCCCTGGGTTTCCACATGACACGGCTGGGGGGGGAGGGGTCGCAGGCAGCCAATCAGTATTCAGAGCCAAAAATGGGCATTGTAAATTTCAGTCAAAACTTGAAAACTGTAAACTTGAAAATCAGTTTCTCTTTATTCTTTGCTTAGCACAGGCTGACTTGAGATTGATAGCGTGCGATTTATGTTGTGTAATGTTTTTATTATATACTCGTAGCTGCTTTATTAGTCATTGCATACTGGAGATACTGGTGATATGAAAATGGAGATGTTCAGACTTGGGAGTAAAGAGGCATTTCCTCAAAGCATTTTTGCCATCAGTCCTGCCCTTTTCAGCGTGTTTTGCAAAAACTTCCCCCACAAATATCGATGGCCCAGTATTTTCCCAAGATGGTCTGACGAGAGGTACCCCACAGGAGATCTCAGAAGGGGACAGAATCAAGGGGGAATGCCTACTTTTCACAGATTCACTCCTTATCCCCCAAAAATTTCAGAAAGCTACTATTTTCCATGACATGGAGTGATTTATCTCTGTGCCACCAAAAAACACAAAACAGCTGCGAGGAAAAAAAATTGGCTACACGCTCAGAATGGCAAGATACATATTCATAATGCTAATACATAACTGTGCTTGACTGTAAGCAGTACCCTTCTGCCACTGAAGGAATATGCAGCTACGTCAAATGAATAAATTTTTTTTTCTTTGCAAGTGATGGCAAAAGGTGGAAAGAGTACTAAGCTGCAGCCCTTGTTTTTAGGGTCACTCCCCACAACAGTTATGCTGATTAAAAAAGTGCAAGTTCACGTTGCAGGTGACTGGCACTTAATGATGATGTAACCAAGGCAAGCTGATGGCCACCTGCGCATTCTTCAAGTTAATTAAGAATCACAGCAATCTTGTTTCAGTGCAGGCCCTTGAACGTTGCCAGCAATTAGACAAATTTTTTAATGCCATTATAAAATTAATAAATTGATGGCTGGCGCCATAAAGACAATGAATTATTTTGGTATACAATTTGATACAAAGGAAGCCGCCAAAATGGCCAGAGGAGAGCATTTTCAGCTTGATGAGGGTGACGTAATTAAACCTATGAATGTTGAAAAATATTACTGAACATTATGGGGTACAGAGCCTGTGAGTTTGGATATACTGAACACAACTATCTGCTTGATATATGCAATCATCTTTTTATGCTCTGCAACATCCATCCATCCATCCATCCATCTTCTAACAGCTTATCCTGGTCAGGGTTGTGGGACTGCCTGGAGCCTCTCCCAGGCAGCATAGGTCACATGACTCGAACCCCTGAGCCTGAAGGTACTAAGGTCCTGTGCAGAGCCTTTATTGGGAAGGGAGGGCATGTTTTTAATGCAGTGATATATTTCTTTACAAGGCTGCTGTGGACAAACAGCTAATACATATGCATAATTCATAAGCGTGCAGGTGTGTGGAGTGCATAGGGAGAACACACGGCTGGGAAATATATTCAAATAAAACACAGAGTGATGTTATGATCATTATCATATTCAGTGGTTTCGTGAAGGAGACATGCCTGGGGGAGTGCGGGGGAGTGAACCCGTCCACTAACTGAACCCATCCTGAATCCATCCCCTAACAGAGCCCATCTCAAAACTGTCTACTAACCGAACCCGTCCTGAATCCATCCCCTAACAGAGCCCATCCCAAAACTGTCTACTAACCGAACCCGTCCTGAATCCATCCCCTAACAGAGCCCATCCAAAAACTGTCTACTAACCGAACCTGTCCTGAATCCATCCCCTAACAGAGCCTGTCCCAAAATTGTCCACTAACTGAACCTGTCCTGAATCTGTCTTGTATCAGAACTTGTCCCAAACTTGTTCACTACCCAAACCCATCATGAAACCATTCTTTGACAGAACCAGTCCAGAACCTGTTCACTAACCAAACCCATCTGCTAACAGAATCCGTCCCGAACCCATCCACTAAGAAAACCTGTCCTGTATCAATCCGCTAATGGAACCCATTCCAAACCTATCCACTTATTGAACCTCTACTAAACCCATCTACTAACAGAACATGTTCCAATCCCATCTACCAACTGAACCCATCCTGAGCCTATCTGCTAACGGAACCCATCCTGAACCCATACACTTGCTGAATCCGTCCCGAACCCGTCCGCTAACAGGACCTGTCCACTAACCCTGCTTTTCCTGCATCACTGGTGCATGACAGCACTGTCCATTATTGGTCTCACAAGCAATTTCTCTCTTATAGACCTGAAACTGCATTTTATTGAATTTTTAAACTAGTAAATATATTCCATGGCCTTGATATGGGAAATCAGATAATTCCCCCTGGAGAAATATCTACAACAACGTTATATATAGTCGCCTCTGAGGTCACACCTGACATTTACTGTTACACTGTTAAGCATTTGAATGTGATTAATCTTTCTGTGAATTTTAGTGGGAAGGATAACCAGATAAACTGGGAGGAGAAGCTGGAATGAAGCTAGAAGGAGGTAATGGATCCATAGCCATGGAAAATCCAGAGGCTGCCTGATATGCATCGGCCCTTCTGCATGCATCCCTCCCACAATTTCATCAGCTCCAAGAATCTGAGGATTAGTCATGATCTGATTGGTTCATAGACACTTCTAGAAAATATCTGCAGAAGTTTCAGATTCGCCATAATTCAGCGGAATCGACTGCAGAACGGAGACCTGCCCTAGGATGGCGCCCGTTGTCTCTGGACGCAGGAAGCCTTCTCTGAAATGAGCACAAAGAAGTCAGTGTCCCTCCTCAAATTTAGCGCATCTACATAGAAAGCCGCATTTTCCGTTAGTTAATTACGTCCATACCCTACCAGCTTCCCTGGAAACATCCGCTGTGATGTGACTTTTGAGCTGTTTTGTAGTGGGAGGACGGCAAATGGCAAAGAATAATGGGTGTAATCAGGGACGTGTGACAGGCAGGTGAGAGGCAGGACTCAGGATCAGAAACACATTTACCAGACACCTCTCTCACCCACTAGATGGAGCACTTCCTCCTCATTAAGATGCTTGCTGGATGTCTGGGTTGCCGGAGAGCAGTGTGATTCTTCTGACCGCTCTGGCTGATTTCATTCATCTCGTCTGGGGAGGCTCTGCCCATTTACTCGGTTTCATTTGCAGGTGCAGCTGCCCCCGTCCAGCACCTCCTCCTTCATTTAGCACCTCCTCCTCCATCTAGCAACTCCTCCTCCATCTAGCACCTGTTCCCCTGCCCGCCACCTCCACCTCATCCAGTACTTCTTTCCCCACCCGGCATCTCTTCCTCTGCCTAGCACCTCCTCCCTCACCAAGCATCTTTTCCACTGCTTGACACCTCCTCCCCAGACGGGCACCTCCTTCCCTGCCTGACACTTACTCCCTCACCTCCTCCCTCACCCGGCACCTCCTCCCCTGCCTGGCACCTCCTCCCTCTATATATATGTACACAAACATATTGTGTGCTGAGATCTTCTAATCACAATCGCAGAGGCCTAACCCACCACACAAAGTCTCCAGATTGTTCTACTTATTTGAATAGCTTAAATAAATACTAAAAATTGAGTAGCCTTAGGCTTCTGATTTATCCAGCCTGGAGTAGAGGTCTGTCTCAGCGAATGGGGTTTAGGGTCTGTCCCAGGCTTGGTATCAGTTGCAGGGTTTGAGATCTGTCCAGGCTTGGCGTCAGTCGCGGGATTTGGGATCTGTCCCCGGCTTGGTGTCAGGTGCGGGGTTTGGGGTCTGTCCCAGGCTTGGTGTCAGGTGCGGGGTTTGGGGCCTGTCCCAGGCACGAGGGGCTTCTTACCTTCACACGTGGGCTGCATCCCGCTCCAGGATCCATTGAGCAGACAGGTCCGCTCGGCTGAGCCGACGAGGGTGTAGCCAGCCTCACAGGTGAACCTCAGCAGGCTCTTCAGCCGGAAGTCGTCCCCCAGCCGCGAGCCGTGGGGAGGCACGCCTGGGTCACCGCAAACGCCAGGGCTGGTGCCTGTGGGACAGGAGGGATATAAAACAGGAGGTATGTTTGTTCATTCATTCAAAATGTTTGACAGGATCTTTCAGAATGTTTCTCCACATGCAACACAGCAGAAAAGTTCAGCTGTACAGTAACAATAATATTCCCCACACGTAAAGGGCAGTGCCTCACAATAGGTGCAGAACATCACTTACTACTGCCAACGGCAAAGGCCCGGCCTCATCTACAGCCTGGCGTTTCTGTCTAGTTTGAAACTTTTGAAGGGATGTCTGGGTTTGGCAATAAATGTGCAGCAGGCCAGTTGCCCAATCAGAGAACAGGAAAGACTAACATGCTTGGACTTAAATCTGAAGTCGTGCTTCCAGATTAGGCCATCAGATTTGCAGTGGACTGCGTGTACCTGTTTCTGCCTCATTGGTTACCTGAGCAGTACGGCGGGGAGCCGCTCCAGCGCCCGTCCTCATGGCACTGCCGAGTAGAGTTCCCCATCAGCGCCCGGCCCGGCCTGCATGAGTAGTAGACCACAGCCTCATTGGTGAAGCTTTGCCCTGACATGATGGCGTTGGGAGGTGTTCCAGGATCTCCGCAGGAAATGGCTGGAGGGCAGTGAGAGGCAGAGAGATTTAGGCAATCAGCCTCAAGTCCTCCTTCCACCCTACAAACAACCAGCAGGACTTCTTAAGGTCAATGCGAAGTTGGCTCTTCCCTGTATTGAGAGACATTGAGCTACATATTCAGAGACATTTTTTGCAAAACTCTACATTGGATCCTTCCAGTGACTCCAAATGTTGTTTTTCTTGAGAGAGATCTTTGGAGGACTCGCCCTCTTCATTCAGGAATCGAGCTTACTAGTCTTTTAACAAACTTCTGCTTACAGAATAGCCAGTTTAGTGCTTACAAGCTAGCTGCACAAGAGTAATGCTAACTATCAAAGGCTTTAATGTCCCTGTGAATAAAAAAACAGGAAGCAGGAATTTGTGAAGACGATAGTTTTACAGTTTCCTGAAAAGGATGTCTTTGAAATGGGATTATTTTGCTCCCGTAGCTACTACTACCACTACTCTGCGACTTGTGGCCTCCCGTCCAGAACTGTTGGTGGTTTGAGGACAGGACAGCGAGTCACTCACGCAGGCAATTGGGCAGCGAGCGGTCCCACGAGCCGCTAGCCTGACAGCTGAGCACTGCAGAGCCCAGCAGGTGAAAGCCGCGCTTGCACTGGAACATCACGCTGCTGGGGTAGCTGAAGGCGTCCTGGTACCGCAGTTGAGACTGACGAATGGCGTTCTCCACGAAGCCCGGTTCCGAGCAGTTCACCACTGCAAGATAAAACCAGTTACGTGCTTGTGTCTGACAGGAAACATGGGGGTGCTCCCAGGGAGGGGGGCGGTGATTGATCGACACGGCTGGAATAAGTGCACATGGACACCTCAGAATCCCGCGGCAGCACTCCTCTGCATGTTTGTGGATCAACACGGACACCTAACAGCCTTAACCCCCCCCCCCCCCACACCAGCCTGCACACATACCATTGTTACCCACAGACAGATGGAATCCCGAGGACCTCCAGGATTCTGCCCCATGGAATCTCTCCATTCTCTCACTGCCCTTTGTCAGAGCAAACTGGGGCTCATACAGGGCATCAAAGACAGATTGGCCACCCCCTCTGCCAGCTGCTAGGGCCCTGGCACACAATTAAACAGCTCAGGTAACGAGAAACAAGGGATGGAGCAGGAACTCGAATAACAAGCACCACCTGCTCCTGGCAAGCCACCGATCGGTGGGCCGCAGCAATGCATAGCCTTGGTGATGAGCGCATGTGAATTTGAGAGAAGTGGTAAACTGATCATCTCATATAACAAACCTGGCTGGGAATGGCTGTCTATACTTTCCCTCTGGCGGACAAAAGTCCAGTGACTCACACAAGTGTGACATGCAGCACCACGTAAACCCATTGAGTGGCTTATAATGAAGATTTAATTGGAACATCAGAGCTCAAAAGCAGAAATATGCTACTGAGGATCAAGAGTCTGCAGGATGGACTGTCTATGATGGCCAGAGGTTAATTGCTCCATCCAAGCCAGTCTACAAGTGGTGAGGGAACGCCAATGGCAACTCGATAGGGAAAAATCTGGAAAACTTGCAGCTATCATCCTCAGATTCTAGGCCATCATGATAGGGGACAGAAAATGACAACATGGTAAGATGTTTAATACTAGATTAATGTTGTAAAGCTCCTAGCATATGGATACACTGAATCCTGTTATAAAATGTGGCCAGTATCGCTGCAGTATCAAACCGACTGTCAAAATCTAGAGAAGATGACAGGAGGATACGAGGGTGTCCTGAGAAGCACAGGTTCGGCAGGTGTCCTGAGAGGCACAGTGTCATGAGGTACAGGTTTGGCGGGTGTCGTGAGAGATACAGGGTCGGCGGGTGTCGTGAGAGACACAGGGTCGGCGAGTGTCGTGAGAGGCACAGGTTTGGCGGGTGTCGTGAGAGGCACAATGTCGTGAGAGGCACAGGGTCGGCGGGTGTCGTGAGAGGCACAGGTTTGGCGGGTGTCGTGAGAGGCACAATGTCGTGAGAGGCACAGGGTCGGTGGGTGTCGTGAGAGGCACAGGGTCGGCGGGTGTCGTGAGAGGCACAGGTTCGGCGGGTGTCGTGAGAGGCACAATGTCGTGAGAGATACAGGGTCGGCGGGTGTCGTGAGAGACACAGGGTCGGCGGGTGTCGTGAGAGGCACAATGTCGTGAGAGATACAGGTTCGGCGGGTGTCGTGAGAGGCACAGGGTCGACGGGTGTCGTGAGAGACACAGGTTCGGCGGGTGTCGCGAAAGGCACAATGTCGTGAGAGATACAGGGGCGGCGGGTGTCGTGAGAGGCACAGGGTCGGTGGGTGTCGTGAGAGAGACAGGTTCAGCGGGTGTCGTGAGAGGCACAATGTCGTGAGAGGCACAGGATCGGCGGGTGTCGTGAGAGGCACAGGGTCGGCGAATGCTCATACCCCTGCAGGCTGGGAGGGGGTTGCTCCAGTGGCCTGTGACGCGGCACTGTGCCTTGGCGGCGCCATAGAGCATGTATCCCACATTGCAGGTGAAGTTCACCACGTCATTCAGATTGAACTCGGCGCCGTGTGTGCGGCCGTGTGGGGGGTTGCCAGGATGACCACACGTGATGGCTGTGGGGGGAGAGAGAGCTGTGAGGACAGGTGGCAGACGAGTGGCCCCAGGGCCCTGTTGGCACAGCAACGGCAGGCTACACTTACGCACGCAGACGGGCGCGGTCCCTGACCAGCGGTGGTCCTGCTGGCAGATGCGGACAGACGTGCCGATGAGCCGGAAGCCCAGGTTGCACTGGTAGACGACAGTGTCCCGGTAGCTGAAGCCATCGCCGCTGATGTGGCCATTGGTGATGGGGTCTGGGGTCCCACAGAGGCCGCCTGGGGGGGGGGAGGGGGGAGCGTCAAATGACAGCCAACCTCCCATGATTCAATGGCCTGATAATGAATGATCCTGCTGCTTCCACACTCGGCAGTGTAACAAACAGAAACACACGCAAAATAAATAGGGCACTTCTCATCCTAAGTGGCTCTAGACGCTGCAGTCCCCTATCAGCCCCGAGACACGACGAGCTTTGGTCCGTATGAGCAATGCGTCCATTAGTGGGGCTTCAACGCAGTTAACCTTGTTTAGCGACGTCAGCTAGACAAAGTGGCTCAGGAAGGTCCTCGTTTGAGGAGAAGTCATGTCAGGCCTTTTATCTGGAATCTTTAAATGTAACAGTGACTTATTAAACATGGACACTTTGTCAGGGCTGAATTACATGTACAGCTTACGTTTGCAATGGCTTTTTACTGATGAAACATTCACATTTTTAACAGGAACTCTGCTGAGCCATGATGGGAGATTGGAAACCTGTCCTACCAGGCTCATTCATCGTATCTCTCTAGGCTAGAGAGCGAGCAGGACAGGGCAGTATGCCGCCGGGTTTTAGCGCCGCTCACCCAGGCACTTGGTCTCCACGCCGCTCCACAGGCCGGTCTCGCCACACTCGCGCACGTGCGAGCCGGCCAGCGTGTAGCCTGTGTTGCACGTGAAGATGGCCGTGGCCCCGAACGTGCTCAATGTGCCGATCTTGTTGCCATTTGGTGGAGAAGGCAAATCGCCGCAGGAGATGACTGAGGGGCACAGAAGTGGAGAGGATGCAACCGGTGGTGAATGACAGCGGAGTGACCCCTGGAGGACATTTAGATAAACTGTGGCCACAAAAAAGCTATCAGAGAGATGTTCCTCACTATATCATTAAGGGGAGAAGTGGCAAGAGAGAGCTTTTCTTATTACACTGTTTCCCCAGCCTGACTGCTTCTGGCAAACAAAGTACTCAGTACGGCAGGCTGCTCCGGTTTGCCTCAGCAGGGTGGCAGGCATGAGGAGCCACCCCTCGTGAGGCCTGTGCTGCCTGATGGCACGATCCACACACCAAGGGTATGAAGCTGTCAGCAGCCATTCTGATGAAATGCAGGCATAGAACAATGAGGCACAGGGGGGCAAATACATCCATCATACAGCAAAAAGGCTAGGCTGGGGGGTGTTGAGGCTGGGCCATCAATCAGCTGACAGGAGAGCAGAGGCCTGTCTGTCTGTTTGGTGTGTGGGAGCAGCAGGGGCTGGTCCTGTCCTGTTGCTGCGATGGCAGCCAGCCTGCCATAGCCTGCCATGGCCTGCTGTGGAAGGTGGGAATCCTGGGGGAGCCACGACCACCTCCTGCTCTCTTTACCTTTGGTTAGTAATTCTAACCAGTCAGTAATCACCTGCAGTTTTGGCCTCCATGCTCACGTTCCTGTAGATGTACATGACAGTGGGTAATGAATGGACCTCTCTGATATGATGTGATGTAAATATCATAGTATGGCAAGGCGAAGCAACTTTTAAAAAGACCTTCAGCTCGTCATCAGAGAGAAGGGGGTTGGAGAGAGGAGGAGATGGGGGGGATGGAGAGATGGCAGTATGAGGAAACTGAGCAATGGAGAGATGAGAGGATGGAGGGCTGGAGAGAGGAAGAGATGAGAGAGGAGGAGATAGGACAATGCAGAGATTGTGGTATGAGGAAACGGAGCAATGGAGCGATGGAAGAATGGAGAGATGAGGGGATGGAGGGATGGAGAGATGGAGGATGGAGAGAGGAGGAGATGGGAGTGGAGAGATGGAAGAATGGAGGTATGGGATAGGAAAGGCGAGGGGCTGTCTTACTCCTGCAGGCAGACCTCTCCTCCAGGCCACTCCAGGAGCCGTTAGGCAGACAGCGGAGAATGCGCTGGCCCTCCAGGTAGAAGCCAGGGGAGCAGCTCAGCATGACCTGGGCGCCGAACTCGCCGGGGGCCCCGGAGATCAGGCGCCACACCATGTTCTCCAGGAGCACCGTCTCGATGTCAGGGCACCGCACCGCTGCGAGGGGAGCTCGCGTTAGCCCTCCTCTGACCTCTGAGCTTGCCACCCCGTCACCATTAGCATTAGCCTGCTTGTGTCCCAGAGGCACGCTAAAAGTCGCTATAAGGTTAGATATTTGGGTTTCTTTAGTTGTATCTTTGCTGCATCTGTGCATTTCTATGTGGGTACAACTCTAGCCAATGCTAAGCGATTGGGGTAAGGGGTTCGGGTTAGGCTTAGAGACTCATGATGCCGACCTAAGGAACCCCATGAGCTGATATACGGCATAAAGCGGAGGGGGGCGGGGCTTACGTGTGCAGCGCGGCAGGTGCCCGCGGCTGCTCCACACGCCGTCCTCCTGACACTCGGCCACCGGGGATTGGCTGTCCTCCATCCGGTAGCCATCATTGCAGTTATACTGCACGCTGCTGCCCACCGTGTATTGGAAGCCGCGGAAGGAGCCGTTCCCGGGAAGGTCGGGAACGCCACACGAGATGGCTGCAGAGATGAAGTGGCTTCAGTCAGCCGAGGTGAGCATGTGAGGCCGTACACAGTCAGAGCTGGCACGTTCACGTCCAGAGAGTCAAAATCCAGACCGAGATTTTGCTTCAACCAACCAGTAAGGAGTCACAGTCAGCTCATCTTGGTGCACACTGTCATGTGTAAACCCAAAGCAAGAAATTTGCCTCAATTAATGCTTAAGATGCCAACAGATGTCTGATTGTAGTTGCTCAGGCTGTAATTTAGACATTGGATATTTTTTAACCCCACGGAGTCGGCAATGCCACATGCTTGATAAAACTGAAATCTCACCAAACCATTTTAAAAAACAAGTTCTGCCCTACAAACATAAAACACTCTCAGATATGTATAGGTACAAACTAAATATACTTGGGGAATATGCTTTGGGGAATAAATAGAACACGAGTCAGGAAGTAGTGATCGCTATTTGCAAATAGTGCTATATACAGTATATGATTATAACACGATGATCCACCGGTCCTTATTGGCTCAAGAAATTGTGTTTACACTGACCAAGGAGCTAAAACCATTTATTTTGTGATGTGGGGCGGTTTTCACGAAGGAAATACAGCGCTTCTTCTCATGGAAGGATACCTGCACATTTGGATAAGCAGGAACTGTATAAATAAAAAAAAATAATTTATTTTCAATAAATTCAATAATTATCCCCCCTGTATGGAAGCTGGGACCCTCGGCCTCATGCCTGTTTGGGGATTCAGTGGAATTGCGTTCACAGCCCTCTGAAAGGCTGGGCCACGAATCAAGACACCACACCATCCAGCATGACCACATTACACCCCACTCTGGCCACTGAACCTCGGAATACGGCTGTAATATTAATGCCTAATATTTGATCAAAACTCTCATGGTCCCCAAGGGCACGTTTATGGTCAAGCAGCCGGATCTCAGCATGTTCCGTTGTAAATGTGGAAGCATGGTGTGATGCTCTGTGTGCTCTGGGCCCCTGGCTCAAACCTCAAAACCTTAAACCTTCTGTGCCTAACTTATACTTCAGGGAAAAACAACACCTCATTATAAAAGGTTTCACTAATAATGCTCATTTTTCAGTACATTCATGTTACAACCCACAATGCCTAGCACCCCGTCTACCGGCAGGTGCATTAATCGCTGGCGGTTTGGACAATTAACAGCCCTTTGCACTTATCCTGGAAAATGGTTCAGTTTTGATGACTCCTGTGTTTTATACTGTGTATAACAAGACAGATGCTGGAAACCCCAAGAGCAGGGAGGAATCAGGCTCAGCCCATCCAGACCTCATGGCCTCGTGGGTCCTGATTTCTGCCACACTGGGAGAGGACAGCTCTGGATCTTAGACTGGCCCAGTAGTTCAGCAAATGTGTTAAATAATTTCTAGATTTTCGGTGTCTGCTAGTCAGATGCAATATTTAGGGTCTATGATGTGCTTGGAGATGGACACCGCAGCCAGTGAGATAGAACAACTCGGCGGGAGCCAGGGGTAATGAATGGATTATTTGTACAAAATTGGGTAAACAGCGTGCGTCCCACACCAGGGGGTGTTGATGAGCAGTTTACACATGTAGTGAGGCTCAGTCAGTGAAGCGCGGCCAAGCGGCTGACCTTCGCTAAGTGAACTGGCACCCCAGCGTGGGATGTGGACATTTACTATGCAAAAATCCATATAGTGTGTGCCTGTGTACTATTTGGCTTGTTAGGGCACTGTGCCTGCGATCGGAAGGTTGCCGGTTCACATCCTGCTGCTGGCACCATGATGTGGTAGGGTGGCTAAGTGAGACCCTTAGCCCCCCGCTGCTCCAGTGACTGTTGGACCCTCCTTTTTCATGCACAGCTTTGGATAAATCCCCACTAAATAAATATATAGCATATAATGTGATTGGGCTGGTCTGCGGTCAACATATGTCTACTGCAGAGTCCGCAGGGGAACTGTTTAGGGTAAAGCGCATGACCTCGCCAGCGGCACCCAGTGGGGAGTTACCTTGGCAGAGCGGCGGGGGTGCGCTCCAGCCGTAGAGCCCGTTGGGCAGCATCCTGCAGGTGGCGTTACTCTGGCCCACAGGCCGGTAGCCGGCATCGCAGGAATACTGCAGCTGGCTGCCTGTGTGTTCCCCCGTCCTGTTGAGGATGGCACCATTCCTGGGCGTGGCATTGGCGCTGCAGTACGCGGCTGTCTCCGCAGGACATACAGGAAGCAAGGCACAGGGAACAAGAAACACCGGCAGGCGTCACATGGCTTTACAGACGGCAGTTTGAACTTGTGCCTGTGAATGCAATGCAGTCTCTGTGGCTGGATGGAAGGTTATTCCCAGAGCTGACACACAGGTCTGTGATACACCCAGAGCTGCAGATGTCTGCATTATTTAAAAGGCTCTAAAGCACACTGTGGTCCAGCCGAAGATGGATGAAGGATGGGGCGGAGGAAGACGGCAGAGAGTGGAGGAGAGTCTCTCAGGAAGATTCATCTATTACAGGAGCATGTGACAGAGTCTTCCTCCCGAGGAATGTCAGTGTGTGGATCCGGGATTGACACAGGTGGAGTTATGAAAGAGCAACTCCTACATGCCACTGATCAAATGCGGATTCACGGAAAAGGCCTCGCAGGGCCGCGCTGAAAATATTTCAGAGATCGGTACGGATCAGCTGGTAATTTTCCCGTTCCCTGTGTCAGCAGTTCCCAGGACTTTTAGGGCAGTGCATCTCAAACCAGTCCTCGGAGACCCCCAGACAGTCCACGTTTTTGCTGGGAACTGGTCTGGGGGATCCCGAGAACTGGTTTGACAAACACTGTTTTAGAGAACGGCACCGGCATTGTTTATGATACAGTATAGAGCCCAGTCACGTGACATGGCGGGAGACGCACCAGTGTAGCGTATCTTGAAGCCGCGCTTGCTCGTGGCATGGTCTGTGGACCACCTGAGGTACAGCTGATGTGTCTTGCTTGTGAAGTTTAGCTGGGAGGAGTGGTTTCCACTGAGCGCCACCAGCAGTGGGTTCTGCCCAGAGGGACCTGGCGGGCAAAGACAATCAGACCCAGAGCCATACGGAGGCAGAAGTGGTGATGTCTCGTAGTAGAAGATGTTACCGTCAAAGATCTCCAGCTCGTCAAACTGCTTTTCGCTTTGGAACATCTCGACGTAGATGGAGATGGTGTAAGATGGCTTGACTTTGATGAGCCAGGAGCAGGTCTGGGAATTGGGGTAGTTCTTGGGGTATCCTGGACTTAGAATCACGCCTGAGGACTCGGTCCTCTGCTCATTGGCTGGGCACTGGGCTGGGGAGCCATAAAAAAGACACAAGAGCTACCAAAGATCCTAGAGGTGTTGTTTCGAATGTGAGCGTTTATGTTGGGGGTGTAAATCTCTCATCCACCTTGTGGGCCATCACTGCTCTCTGTACAGTGCTTCCAACAGCACAGATTTGATTTTTATACCAAAAGATCTTCACGACATCCATTCTACCTCTACATCTGAGGGACATCAGCTCGTGAAGACCACACAAGCCAATCACTGCATCATTTGGTGTTATCACCACATCGAAACAAAGTCCGGTAATCACTGTGGCTCATTAGCATGGGCTCATTATCACTCTGCTGATGGGATCCTGAAGGTGGCCTCAATTCTATTCTCTATTTTAATCACAGCCTGCACAGCTGAAGCTGGACCCCACCCCTCCTCTGCTGGAAGTGCACCATCTTTCTGGATTTTAAACAGATGGCACTCCCAATTATTCTGCTCAGACTATATGTTTATTAACACTTGGTGAATCCTGCAATATAAACTGGAATCATAATTAGCAGTACTTTTGGGTCAGTATTAGTTGGGCTGTTCTTAAGAATCCACTAGCTTTTGGGCAGCGACTGGTTTTAAAGTGGAAAGCGGTGGACAGCGTGGCAGGCAGGCGGACTCACCCTCGCAGGATGGCAACGGGCCCTCAAACTGCAGGTGCGAGTTGAGCTTGCAGGTCAGCTCATCGCTGCCCACTAGCGTGAAGCCAGGCAGACAGCGGTACTGCACTGTGTCACCTGAAAGCCGACGGACGCACCGCGGTGAGATGACACACCTCATGGCACTCTGCTGAGATTATGCGCCATGCAGGACACTTTTACTCAGCTCGCTTCCTCTAGATGGGATCTGCCCCTTGAGCTCGCTAGCGCCTCCCGCTGGCACACGTACCTATTTCGTAATCCTGGTCCTCTGCCACTAACTCGGCGTCTTCGACCACAGGAGGCGGTGGGCATTTTTTAAGAGAATAGGCTGATGGGGGTGTGGGGGGGTAGAGTTAGTGCCCGAGGGAGGTGGGGGGG
>JAODKN010000063.1:357883-371521 GCA_026774425.1 Petrocephalus zakoni
GTGACCCGCCGATGTCGTGTCATAAGATGCCAATGCCTTGTCACACCCAAAGAAGTGTGGGAAAGAAGGGAGCCCTGTGGCTGATTCGCTGGCCAGGTCACAGCGAAGGGAGCCCTGCGGCTGATTCGCTGGCCAGGTCACAGCGAAAGGAGCCCTGCGGCTGATTCGCTGGCCAGGTCACAGCAAAAGGAGCCCTGCGGCTGATTCGCTGGCCAGGTCACAGCGAAGGGAGCCTTGCGGCTGATTCGCTGGCCAGGTCACAGTGAAGGGAGCCCTGCAGCTGATTCGCTAGACAGGTCACAGCGAAGGGAGCCTTGCGGCTGATTCGCTGGCCAGGTCACAGCAAAGGGAGCCTTGCGGCTGATTCGCTGGACAGGTCACAGTGAGAGACGGTGTGTCCGGCGCAGAAACAGTGAGATTTAATGGCGTGTTTTGGGACATATCCATTTTAATTCTGCCATGTTCACATCACTGGAAGGACAAACACGGGAGTAAACACAACTGAAAAGACACAGGTCTATATAATGTGTTTCTACATCCATAAATGTATTGATTTTTGTGTAATTATAGCAATAAAATAAAGAATTTAAGTTTTTACTGAGCTATAAACAAGTGCCCAGACTAGGGGGAAGGGTTAGCATTACCAGGATATAAACCAGTGTCCAGACTAGGTGAAAAGGGTTAGCATTACTGAGCAATAAACCAGTGCCCAGACTAGGGAAAAAGGGTTAGCATTACCAGGCTATGCACCAGTGGCCAGGCTAGGGGGAAGGGTTAGTATTACTGGGCTATAAACCAGTGGCCAGGCTAGGGGAGGGTTAGCATTACTGAGCTATAAACCAGTGCCCAGATTTAGGGGAAAGGGTAGCATTACGGGGCTATAAAGCAGTGCACAGGCTAGAGGAAGGGTTAGCATTACCGGGCTAGCGACAAGCTCATCCAAAGACTAGCTGCATTACTCTCAGTGGTTTTTAGTTTCTGCTGACTGAGGCACAAAGTATGCACTGGGAGGTACCTCCCTACGGAGCCGTGACCTCATCAACAGGGGAGATGACCATACAAGAGCGGGCAGGGGAGCTGGGTAAAGACCGCCGCAGTGCTGGCCCTCATTTAGGCAGGATGTGTGTTGCCACATGCCGGCCGCAATGGGGTAGCGAGGATGCTGTCTAAGCACATTCTGCGTATTAGCCTTTATTAGTGCAGACGGTCAGATGCACTCAGACGCTCCACTTCCTGCTTTTTATGTCATATATTTCTGACGGTGCCATAATGGAAAACGTATAGGATACATCAGAAATAGGGTACGTGCAGAGCAGCCCACAAGGTCTGGGAGAAATGCTCGATTCTGGAAGATCTGAATATCACACGATAAGGAATATAATGGTTATTTACAGGAGGTATAAGCACCTTTATCGGATGACAACCTGTTTGAATGGGAAGGTAGAAAGGGGTAGAGGGGTGGCAGATGTCATCCTTACTATTCAGAGAGCACTGAATTGTGGTATATGGGGGGGCATTACAGTTCCCCCCCCAACTCCTCCAGTGGAGTCTATCAGCACCCCCCCAACAAGTGCACCCCACCCTCAAGTGCAGGAGCCTTAACCTATTTGCAGGCTGTGCCCGCTTTTTTTCCGAAAGCACCTGCTTACTCTCGCTCTCTCTCTCTCTCTCTCTTTCTCACTCACTCACTCACTCTCTCTCTCTCCCCTTCTCTGAGAACTTGAGCACTTGTGTTACAGGTATATTTCATGGGGTGTCTCTGCTGACCTTCGTAGACAGCTTTGAAGCCCTGGGAGCCGATGGTGTCGTCTGACTGCAGATGAAGCCACATCTGGCTGCTCATGCTGACGATGAGGTCAGGGACACTGGAACCCGTGAGGCTGGAAGAGAGACGTGAGAGACGCTCAGCTCGGCGAGACACCCCGCATCTGTACCGCATCACGTCATGTCACCGTGTCGGCGCACTCACACGTAGAGGACTCTGCGGGCATCCCCGACCTTCCCTCCGTCGCCGACAGTCAGCGTGTCATAGCCGCGCTCTAGCTCGAACTCCTCAAAGGCCAGCTTGATTACCTTTTGGGCAAAGGACACACGGCAGAGCCGACAGCGTCACAGGCAGCCATATGCAGTGGGACCCAGACCTCCGCGGCACGCCGAGGCCTCCATCTGTGCTTAGACATCTGAAAAAGCAGGCTTCTTTACGGGGGTTAGGGTTAGGGTTATGACCCCAATGATGACAGCGGGACAGTCAGCTTTCCCCCGTTTGCAGGTGGAGGTGCGACAACTGAATTTCGGAGTGGCTCTGAGCGACTGACACGCAGCCCTCATCATCTGAGAAATGACACGCCATTCCTCTGGTGGAAGCTGAGCAGGAAGAACATACTGGAAATGTTTGTCTTGCCAGAGGCTGAGGAGTTGGGCAGTAAGGCAGATTAATAAAGCTTAATTAGCACAGTGGTATCGAGATCCTAACGCTCTTTCTCAATTGGCTAAGGAGATGGTCATGGCACACATCCTCAGAGAAACGCCACATTTCCGGGAAGAGCTCCCTTCTCCACGGCCCTCATGGAGTCGCCGTCAGGGACACAATCCAAACAGGAAATAAATGTGTAATTACATGCCGGCCTGTCGGTTATAATTACGGCATGGAGTGGTAAGGTCTCTTCCCAAGACTGCTGCTGTACGCCAGCTTCCTCCAGCGGCACGTAATGAGTGGAAAATGAACTTTCCAGCAGCCTCATTCCCACGCTCAAATAAAAACAGACAGACACTCATTAGCGTCTCAAATTTAAATGAGTCTGACGGACAGCAGCTGATTGCGCAGCACTTCCTTAAAGGGTAGCGAGAAGCAGTCGGCCCAGACGAGGGTACGGGCGCTGTGATGGAGGCCGACCTGCCCGCACCTCCCCCGCGTCGCCCAGAGGGGAAACGTGGCCCTTTCGCTGGGATTGAGGCGTGGACCAAAAAGTCATTAGACAGATCAGTCCATCGACTGGAAGGGAATTCGACCAAAATATTTTAGTGCCAGGAATGCTTAGTGGAGAAGCAAAAGACTGGAAAGGCAAAAACATTTGCTTTAATTCACAGAGAGCATGCTTTTATTTGCGGTCCGGGGAAACGTATTTTACGGTACGGTAATTTAGTTAAATAGCTTAGAAGTTTTTTGACATCTTAAATGAAATGTCAAACTTTGTTTAGTAGCAAACGCTCAAGAGTTTGGCCGCAATTTTAAATGAATGGCCTAAAATATAAACCCCACAAATTACCCTGTCAGGCAAAGACACGGTTTTTACAGAAGACTTAGCAAGAAGATAAAAACGCCTTTTAGTCTGTATAAACACAATCACGGCATGATAACACATCTCGGTGAGCTGACGCTCTGTACAGCATTACAGCCATATTTCACTACTATCGATCGATTTATTTTTTATTTACTGCTGAAAAACCTGACAGGCGATTCTTTGTTACGGTTTTGTCTTTGTTGCAAAAAGACAGAGGGTATCTTCACCTTTTCTCTTTGATTTTTCTGGTGCTTGCGACAGATCTCCCTGCTCAGTTCCCTACCAATCATCTTCGCATTTGGAGTAGAAAAGTTTTGTACTTTGATTCAAAATTCCAGCTACCAAAGTTGACATACTCCTGACATATTAATGCAAGGACAACAACATAAAAATGTATCGCTTAAATCTTGACAAATAAAAATTAGTTTTTAAACAAGGAGAGCTAAATGTGAATACCACGTGAATACCATACGATATTGCAGTAGCTAAGATCACATCTGTCAGATCATGTGTAGACTTCTGCCTATGCATGACATGTGATGCTTAGGTGTCCTCTGAAAGAAGCCCATGACTCACAAGCGGACAGATCACAATAGATTTATGTTAAATGATGTGTTTAATACTTAATGTGTGGCCTTCCATAGAGATGATCGGAGCAGAGAGGGAGGATGTGGGGACTGGGGGGGGGGGCACTGTACTTTGGCTTTAAAGAGCTGAGGGAGGCAACCCAACTTGGAATAGGAGGACCTGGGGTGCTGATTCTGACAGAGACACAGAACCTGTATAAAACACACTATATGGGACAGATACTCTCTCAGCACCCCCCCCCCCCAACAGTCTCAGAAAGTCACGGTCTCAGCTCTGTCCTCACTGAAAGAATGGGAAGATAATAGGAGCATAAACAAGTCAGGGCTAAAAGAAAAATAGCAGTCTGTGCACTGTCCCCGGGGCACCAGCACTTTCAATTTGGGCGAAATTGTCCTGCGCCAGACTCTTTTAGAATACAGATCCCAAGGCTGAAGTTCACGTTTTCATAAGCTTCACATCTAAGGTAAATACAAGTCATCCATTTTCAGCAAGGACAGGGAGGAAAACAATAGAAGTGGAAAGAAGGAAAATGCATTCTGGGAAATCTAGCCTTTTATACCGGACTGATTTTGCAAACAGGTCAACAGTCTTCCTGTCAGCGTTCAGATATTTTAAATTGTTTTTTTTTCTTCAATTTAATGATCCTTCCTTTACTGGGGGGGGGGGTCACCTTTGAATGCTGTGGCTGTTTTATTTTACAGAAAGCTACAACAGAGAACATGTCACTATAAAAATGTGTGCAAGCTATACCACTTTTGGCATCTGATTTTCGGGACTAAAGAGGAAGGGTCAGGGTTCGAGGAGCAGGGAAAGTGAGAAGGGCAGAAAGGTAAAGGGGGACCCAAAGAGCGGGCGGCGGTGTCTCTGCTTCAGAGGCAGAAGGGATGGCGTCCGGACTCTGCGAGCCACATCACATGCGGCTCCAAAGCGGAAAGCCCAGTTAACAGTATAGCAGCACCACTAAGGATACATTACTGCGACTAGCTTTAGTTCTGTAAAAAACACAGGGCCTTCCTCTTGGGTCAAAAAAAAAAGCAGGAGAAAATGGATCTAGTGCCGTTGCACATGCCAACAGCGATATTAGCTAACTGGCAAATGAACCGTCTGACAGTGTAAGTGACGGTGGACTAAGATCTGGCCATGGCGCATCATCAATCAGCTCCCCGAGGAGCACGCCGCTGTCAGCTAAAGGTCGAAGGAGTGTCGGCTTCCGGGCGGAGCCTCACACGCGCCTCGCCCGGGGCAGAAATCTAATCACATCAGTGTTTCGCTACGCCCGGCCACAATGCTCCGAAGTGGCTCTGCTTCTCCGCTCCCTGCACACGGAATACGTCTTCAGAACATCACCGCTCATTATCAAGGGAAGAGTTCTGACTTATTCTTCTGAAATCCCCCAACGAAGGAGGGCAACGGAAACTCTAAATGGAACTCGAACAAAAGTACTTAGCGTGTCAACAGTGCGTATGTGCGGCAGCCTGAGGGCTCATACCCTCAGGCCATTATCTTACTCCAGCTTTGATACGTGGGCATTTGGTTCTGTAAATACACATTTCATTTTTTGTCCATTACCTGCCGGGGCACTGGCAAGGAAAGGCACTCAAAAAGTACTGGGGTGGTGGGGCTCGGGAGCTGTTACTGGTCTTATTAGGGATCCTCCAGTACTACTGGATATCTTACTGGGGACAGCCCCTCCCCCAAGCAGCTCCTTAGCCTGTCCATCCTTAGAGCAAGGGGGTGTTGTCATGGTGACTCCAATGAAACAGTGTTACCCATGATGGCTGCCACCTCCCCTGAGCCCTGGCCCAGGTTACTTGGGAGCCATGTGTAGCCACACAACTTTGATATATGACTGTAGCCACCTTCCTCGGCCGAGGGGCCTTCAGCTGGCTCGGGGGGGCAGGTAGGGCATCATTATCCTCACAGTGAGCAGTGGTGTACTGCTGAGGGTTCCTGAGGGGGTGTGGCAAAGTGTCATGTGATGCAGATTTGAGCTAAAGCATGTGACCCACCCCCAAGCTCATTAACACCTTGTAGCCTAAAGTGTCTCTGAGGGGTCTAATGACATCCCTGCACTACTGTTACCATGGTGACCCATTGCCTGCCTCTGCAGACGCTCCCTTACGTTTACCAACATGTAGACTTTTCAGGAAAAAAGCTGACATTTTCCCTGCTGGGATGATATATCATGTGTCATGGAGCAGCCATTTATCTGCGGAATGCTGTGCCAGCAGCCTGCCCCTCAGAGCCAGCCCCTGCCGCTCTGCGGAGCGTGGCGTGTCGGCACTGTAAACAATGCAGAAGCACGTGTCTGTAGGTCTGTTCCACCGTAAATTACAGCGGCACCAAACGGGACACGGTGTCTTAGGCACTCACACGAAGCACCCCAGATCCGGCATACAGCCCTGACTCCGCCACACCGTGACATCACAAGTGCAGCGTCAGCCGTACGACTGCCCGCTGGCGATCCGCTTTTGGGACCTGGTGTTTCATATTCCCCTTTTTTTGGTCCAACTTGTGAAAAATCTTTAAACTGATCCAGTAATCCAGTTTTGGGAGCAGCTCTCGATAACCCATTTTTTGGGGATAGCTCTTGGTAACTAATTTCTTTCATATGAACTGCACTATAGCCAGAAATGTGATTAGACCATAAAAATAACAAACAAAAGTAATACAATTTGGACAAATCGGATTTCCAGAATCTTTTTAACAGAATCTTTAATCTTTTGCAGACAGCTTTGGAATATATTAAAAAGCATGCAGTTCATGGTCAAACTACATCTAAAAAATGCTTATCACATGATAGTAAAGCAGACGTTTTCTGTAGAATATGATCTCTGTATTTCCGCAAGTATCAAGAGCTACTTTCCAAAGCACGCCAAAATTTCCAGAAGGAAGACTGAAAGCTGACAAGGACCCAGAAGAAAGACAGGTGAGAGACATCAGCATCACACCCCCACCCAGCACTGTGTTTTCCTGACCTCCACGAGGCACGGGGGCTGCATATTTAACAAGTCAGATGGTAGTGATGGCAGGATTAAAGGATCCACAAAAAAGTGCTCTAGATCCTCCTTTAAAGATCTGTGCTCTGGATCCTTACCTAAAGAGTCATTTTCTAGATCCTCCTCAAAAGATTCATGCCGAAGATTCTACTCCTAGATTGCACTCTAAAGATTTTTGCTCTTGAGCCCCCTCTAAAGATCTGTGCAGTGTGTAGAATCCATGAGAGCACTTGCAGGGATCGCCAGTGGTCACCACCCAGCTGCAGTGACAGTGTGCAGAATCCATGAGAGGACCTCACCTTGCAGGGACTGCCAGTGGTCATGACCCCGATGCAGTGACAGTGTGTGGAATCCATGACAGCACGTCACCTTGCTGGGGTTGTCAGTGGTCATAACCCAGATGCAGTGACAATGTGCAGAATCCATGAGAGAGACTCACCTTGCAGGAGTTGTCAGTGGTCATGACCCAGATACAGTGACAGTGTGCGGAATCCATGAAAGCACCTCACCTTGCAGGGGTTGCCAGTGGTCATGACCCCGATGCAGTGACAGTGTGCAGAATCCATGACAGCACCTCACCTTGCTGGGGTTGCCAGTGGTCGCAACCCAGATACAGTGACAGCGTACGGAATCCATGAGAGGACCTCACCTGGCAGGGGTCGCCAGTGGTCATGACCCAGATACAGTGACAGCGTGCGGAATCCATGAGAGCACCTCACCTTGCAGGGGTTGCCAGTGGTCATGACCCCGCTGCAGTGACAGCGTGCGGAATCCATGAGAGAGACTCACCTTGCAGGGTTTGCTAGTGGTCATGACCCCGATGCAGTGACAGTGTGCGGAATCCATGAGAGAGACTCACCTTGCTGGGGTTGCCAGTGGTCACGACCCAGATACAGTGACAGCGTGCGGAATCCATGAGAGGACTTCACCTTGCAGGGATTGCCAGTGGTCACCACCCAGATGCAGTGACAGTATGCGGAATCCATGCGAGAGACTCACCTTGCTGGGGTCACTGGTGGTTATGACCCAAACACAGTGTGCGTTGTTCTCGTACTGGACCGGGTAGTTTGGCGATGTGATGACCCCCTTCGGACCTCTCAGGTTGGATCCACACGTCCTCGCTGCAGAATCCAGAAATGGCATGAATTGCGACATGATCATGGTCATAGAGCTGCTTGGAATGCAAAGGGAATTCTGGGAAAATGTGACAGTGAGGTATCATCTGATCATGGGATTGAGGACCCTCTGCACAGCTTAGAACCTGAAATATTGTTACCCCTCAAAGTGCCATACAGTGTACACACTACATATTGGAACAATAGAAGGCATTTGTTTGAAGAAAAAAACAAGCATTAAACTTAATACAAGGAAATAATTTCATTTGTCTTTTTAATCATAACATTAGATTCAAAAGAATTTTCTACAGCAGAGACGACCAATAAAGAGAAAGGGTATCGTCACGGCAGGGTGTTGCTGGGAAGCAGAAGGCGAAGGAGCACAGAAGAAGTGTGGAGGCAAACAGGTCTCGTACTCTACCTGTCCTCTCAGTCCACAGGGAGCAAATTCCTCTTTAAACAAAATGGATTACATCCTAGGTCTATATAAGCTTGTCACATAATAGATTTTTATTCAAAAACACTTTCTTCTCCAGGTGAAAGGCTGCCAGCACATCACCATTAAATGTGTATGCTTCTGTGAGGCTGCCTATGTAAACTGCTTTGGTCTGCTGTCAGTTTCGATTAGGATGAAAATGACGACACAGAAGTGAGGAGCTACACAAACAGAGCCTGAATTAAGGGTAAATAGCAATACTGATATGAAATAACAATCCAGATATGAACGATACAAGGAATAAATACCCACATTTCACACTGAGTCACTCTTTCAGGTCTTTGGACTGCGAGAGGAAGCCAGACCAGCCAGAAAAAGCCCATGAGACCAAAAGGAGAACATAGGACCTTCACTCATAAAGACGGGCCTGATATCAAGCCCTCTTTTGGGAAAATGCAGAAAGCTACAGAAATCTAAGCATCTTCAACTTTTCAGGACAAAGTGAGCAGAGTAATTAAAAAAACATCCGTATATGGTTGCCAGGTAATGCCCAACAGAAGGTGTCCTAACCAATCAGGAAGCCTGGAGTAAGCTTGCAGAGAAACTGTCAAACACAGTTAGGCCTTCCTGAGCAGGCCTGCCACGCAGCCTTCCTTCGTCACAGCCAGCTCCGAGTCTGCCTCTTGGACTCCGAATGGGCATGGGCCACGGACACACCCATCGTGTCTCAGTGGCCAACTGCGACGTTCTAACAACTTAACAGCAAAGCGGAACCAACAAACTGGCCACAGAAATGTTAATAGGTCTCATGCAACTGCAGCTTGATCTGAGGGCTTGGAGATCAGGGTTTGACTGCTTTCATCTGACAGTCCTATAACAGTAAAGTCTGCCATCCAGAGGATCCTCTTGGCTGACAAAGTGGCCACATCATCTCCCAGGGGGCCAAGTCTGTACTGGCTGATGTGTAAGACGGGGGATGGAGTGGCCCCATTTCGCCATGGCGACCAGTGTGCCCTATTCTGCTCGTGAAAGATCACTGGCGAGATGGTGATTTCCCACGGCGCCTCCCACTGAAGGAGCACACAGGATACGTGGGAGCAGGCCAGGCCCCCCCTCCCGCAGACGCACCCGCTGGCACGCGCCGTCTGCGCAGCTTTCAAGCTTGTTTATTGAAAAGTAATTTATTTTCGAGGTAGCCACAGTAAATGAATCAATACCCGCATGCACACGTCCCCAAACACCGAACGGCTGTTGGGCTGTTCCTCACCGCAAAGCCCGGCGTCTCTCTCTGCCCGGGGGGGGGGGGGCATTACCAGCCACCCACTCCTCGTCTCTCAGACCTGATTTTAATTTCCAGACCACACCTTCATTATGCATGGAGAGAGACTGGCTAGTCTGTCCTTTTTAACCGAAAGCCATCTTGTGCATTAAATGTCACCGGCAGAATTCTGCCCCTGGATTCATCACTCAGGAGCAGAACCGGAACATAAAACCCGGATTTGGGCCAACCCTGGACCTTATTAAGCGGGCATTGCTTCTCGGCCTATCAAGTACTTACATGCTTTTGACAAAACAAGCCTTTGTTTTTGGAAATCAGCAGCTGCACCATCATACGCACCATCATAATCACAAATGAGTGTGTGTTATAGGCCGACATAAACCATCCAGATGTAACTAAATAAATCAAAATTTCCAGTCATACAGAAACACACACCATCCTACATATTTATTTTTCCTGATTCAACTGAGTTCCATGGGAATAAAATGCATAGTTATATACACGTCTGCAGAATTACTCAGAAACCTTCTGAAGACATGAAGGCATCAGTATTAATCTTCTCTCCTGGAAGACCATCATGAAATGTGTCCAGATATCAATGACTTCTCATTTTGAAAAGTATCGATGAGAGAACTTCTCACAAGTGAGGCCTGCATAAATTTTCATAGTTTCTGGCCCAAAAATGACCCACAACATTCAGTTAAAAAGCATTTCTGAAACACTCCCTCTAATAAACATCTGTTGATTAATAACATTGTACCCATTGAGCTACCCAGGTGTAATAATAAAAGAAAATATATAGAAAAGAACAGTGGAACTATACTCCTGGGAAGTGATATCATATCTTGCTCTCCATGAGAGACACATGAACAAGATCAACATTTGGGGTCAAAGCACAGGATCAGCCAGCACCCCGGGTACAGGTGGGGACCCTCAGGGGCCCGGTGGTGATATGACAGAGCTGGGCACCTAACCTACTGAGCGACACATCTGGCACTATCAAATATCACAATAATGAGAATAGCGAGAAGAGTCTGTTATTACCACTATGACATTGTGTGTGAGTGTGTGTCTGCTTGTGTGACCCTAGGAAGCATGGGGGGGGGGGCAACTCACTGCGACAGGTGGGCCGGTGGTCGCTCCATGCCACCAGTGTCTCTGTCACCCGCTGGCAGGTGATGCTCTTGGGCCCCTGGAGGACATAGCTGTCGTCGCATGAGAACTGGATGCTGGCCCCCACCCTGGGGCACAGGGGCCAGAGAGATAGTTAGGGTATGGGACACGGCGGTGCTCCGGGCCTCCTGCATACCACCCTACCCTGGAATGCCCTCCTGGTCTAATAAGTAGGTAAACTTATGGAGTAGCCACCCCTCCCATTAGCAAGACCCTGACATGGACAAGGGACAACAGTAGAAGACGCACTGGAAGTCGGCGCCGGTCCTTTTCCCATTTTCCGGAATGCCGGGATCCGGACACAGGTCTGCCGTCAGGCCTCCTTGGCTCACTGGAAGAAGCAGAGCGGGAATAACGAGGCATAAGAAGAGACTCTGGGGCCACGTTTCCACTCCAATTCAGGATTTGCCTGAGTTACTATCTTTTCTTTCCTGTTCAGGATCACACGCCTCGTCTTGTTATTAGCAGAACCTTTTTGTTTATTTGGTTTCAAAGAAAAATTATGGTCAATGTCCATTACAATCTAGGCACACCAACAGAGGCAGGACACAAAGCCAGACCATGAAAAGCAGCAACAGTGCCGATCCAAGATGGTAAATCACACCGTGACCGGTCGATACAGCACCAAGAGAACAATGCGGCTTGGGTCCGAAGCCATTCATCAGGGAACAAAACAGGACAAAGTTCATGTTGATGTCATAACAAGGCCTAATTAGACAGAGGGAGCCAGTGAAACAGTGTCTTTAAGGAGAGTCCTTGGGATGATTTTAACCATGGATTTACAGACAAGCCATTGTGAGGAAAAGCAATGCGGGCGCTGGACAGTACAGATGAGCACAGACGGTACAGATGAGCACAGACAGTACAAGCGAGGACAGACAGCACGGACAATGACATACAGTACAGAAAATGAAGACAACACACAATACAGACAACAGACAGTACAAATGATAACAGGCAGTACAGACAATGATGAAAACAGCACAGACAATGAACAAAACACATAGTACAGACGACACTGAACAAATGACAAAAAGCAGTACAGATGACAACAGACAGTACAAGCGAGGACAGACAGTACAGAAGATGAACACAACAGACAGTACAGACACTGACAGTCCGTACGAGTCAGGCGAGAACAGACAGTACACACAATGGCAACAGACAGTACAGACAATGACAAGGACATACAGTACAGATGACAGACAAGCTCAACCCAATGAAATAAATCCTCATTGCATCTTCTAACAAGCTCTGGGGTGGTTAGTGAAAAGCAAAAGGATCTACAAGTAAACCACCAGATCTTCAGGCTTCCCTTTTTTAACGATGGACGTGAATTTTACCACTAAAATCTTTTCACTTGATTTAAGAAGATGTAAATACAGAGCTTTAATGATCTTTAGCAGTGCTACACTAATGAAAGGGCATGCTTGGTGAAGATCTGACTGGAGCGTGTGTGGGTGTCTTTAAAGAGCACCCAGAGCTTTGATGGGTACAGTTTTAATGTACTGGCATCACACAGAATCAGAAAGCATTTTGTGTGAATCCCAGCTGGAGGGTGATGGGAGAGTGGGGCTTTGGACTGGGAGGCACAAGCTCATTTCCCAGTCCTGACAGACCCCACTGGCCTTCCATGGAAGTCCCCTCCACACACACACACATCATCTCCTAGCGATCACACAGGTAACAGTTGGGCTCCTGTTAGGGTGCTTGATAATTCCAGGACACAGCATTCAGTAATAAAGCATGCTCATTCATGTGTTTATGGGCTCTCACAATGGTGCCCTCAGATAAATCCGAAACAGAGGGATACTGTGAAATTAGGGGAAAAAAAGTCCTTCAAAGTGAAATTAATCTTATTTTAAGGGCCGTCACAGAACTGTGCCAGTGGCATCCCCGAACTAGAGAAGATGCTACCAGGCAGGAATGCACATCTCCCTGAGCTCTCCTATCGGAGGTGCGGAAATCACTCTGCATGGCAGCAGACGGGACTTTTGGGAGCACCACACCATGCTGAAGGCTGACGTCCTCATTCCTGATCGGCCATGTTCAGCCCCCACCCACACACAGTGCTGTGCCATCACTCGAGTCCCATAGCTAAATCCATCCCTTGTTTAAAGACCAGCATTTGAAACACAGATTATGTGGATGTTTGCTGTGTAATTATCTGAGCACGAGTAATACCATGCCAACATGCATGTCTTTAGGGTCAGGCTTTAGCTGACACAGTAATTTGGCAGTAATGGCTCCCTGACCTCCCCTATCGCATTGCATGCATTGGTGCTCTTTCTCCTACTTTTCTTTAACCCTCTTGTTGCTGGTTTTGACCAGTAAATCGCTATGGAAATTAGGGAAGCAATGAGTAAATGTAAAAATAAAACCATAGTATTATATTTGACTCTATCATGTTGATAAGAGCTGAGGACGGCTTTAGGTGGTGGATACTCTGCATAGCCATTCATGGGGATTCTCTGGATTATTCAGATACTCTGGATAGCTGGTCATCGGGGGACTTTGGATAGCTGGTCATCAGGGGACCTTGGATAGCTGGTCATCAGGGGACTCTGAATAGCTCGTCATCAGGGGACCTTGGATAGCTGGTCATCAGGGGACTCCGAACAGCTCGTCATCAAGGGACTCCGAATAGCTGGTCATCTGGTGACTCTGAATAGCTGGTCATCAGGGGACTCCGAACAGCTGGTCATCTGGTGACTCTGAATAGCTGGTAATCAGGGGACTCTGAATAGCTGGTCATCGGGGGACTTTG
>JAODKN010000063.1:430405-441845 GCA_026774425.1 Petrocephalus zakoni
ATATAGAAGTACCAACAGTTAGCAGTACCGCCAATTAGCAGTAGCAGTATATAGAAGTACCAACAGTTAGCAGTACCACCAATTAGCATGTGGCAGCGTATAGCAGTACCAACAGTTAGCAGTACCGACAGTTAGCAGTAGCAGTAGATAGAAGTACCAACAGTTAGCAGTACCACCAATTAGCAGTAGCAGCGTATAGCAGTACCAACAGTTAGAAGTACCAGCAGATTGTAGTACTGGCAGTTAGCAGTACCGCCAATTAGCAGCAGCAGCAGATCATAGAAGGTGGTTTAAGAGGCCAGTGTCTTTCCAGTGTTATTAGGAACAAAAGTTTTCCACTTCAAACTGCCACGAGGGGACAAATTCAGTGACCCAGAGTTTCAGCTGGGTCTTGATAGGGAGGCTCCAAGGGGGTAATTCTCAGAAAAAGGGCTATGATTATACTGTGGAGTGTGCGAGGGAGTGACTCTCATGTACCCATTGGATCCCCCCCATCCTGTTTGCCTCCGTTATCACATATGGCTTCTGTTTGCCTGCCTTACACACAACAGACTAGACAGACCATTAAAAGATCAGCTGCTGTCGAAAGATATCTCCCATGCAAACATTTAAATGCGGCAGGTGTTAAGGGCCGGCTGGGGGCCGATGCGATCGCTCCAATAGTGCTCTCGTGCCCGTCGTTTTCCCGGAAAACAGGGACACTGCTCACTCTCAGCGGGGGAGACACATAATCTAATACCGAAGCATTAACGGGCAGTTAAGGCACCGCATTCACACATCGCCATGGTTACAATGATTCAATTAGAATAATGAGAAGTACACACAAATTTTGGGCAGTTTGGTAGGGCGTTATGAATAAATGACACACACGTCCTTTTTGAAAATGCAAATTGTCTTACGATATACAAATTACAAGGACTGTAATTTCACAATCACTCTGCAATTTTTCTCTCTGCACAAGCGCAGTTCCCACAGTCGTGCCCCGCTGTGGACAAACCACTTTCATGGAATCAATTATTTTAACAAATGCAGGTGGATGAACGTTTGCCAGGTGCTTCCGGGGCCAGTGGAGGTCGGGCCTGCCCGGGGTATCCCCTACAATGGGAGTGCCACCCTGCTCGGGGTTACGCACCTCATGACATTTCTCACACGCGTGTTTAAACCAGCAAGCAATAGGCGGAGTGATTAAATGCGAGCTCACAGAAAAGCTGGCTCCAAAGCCTGCTTCAAGGGGTTTAGAAAGACCTGTCTATGCTCAGAGATGAACATAAAAAACAAGCGTTTTGGGGTTTTGGCTGGCAGAAGAGTGTAACGGACCAGCCTTTAAATCTGAGCAAGGTGCACTTGCCGCACAGCAGCCAAGGCGTGCTGGACTATGCAGGCGTTTTTGCACTGAAGCGCAACATGGTCCATGAACAAAGAGTGCATTTTTTGCTGATGGTTTAATATTTCATGCTACAGCAGCATAATCTGCCAACTCACAGGCTGCCCAAATAGCATCACTGTATCTATTTAGAAGTGCTCTACAGGGAAACAACGTATACCCACGTAAGCGCAAGTATTCATCCACGGGCTTCTTCTGACTCGTCATTTTCAGAGATTCTAACCCCCTCCAAACCACATTATCTCCCAGAGGGTACCTGGAGGACTTTACTGCCTGTGTCCCTGTCATCTGCTTAAAACTCCCCAGACAAGTTTAACTCACCTGAAATCGAGCCTTTAGGCCATCAATCAACCATTAAGAGGAACCCAGCAGCTGGGTGTCGACAGGGGGGTATTTGGCAGAGATGAGGGCTGGGTGAGTCAAAGCTAAGCTGAGACCTTCAGCCACATCTACTCCACCTTCTCCAGGCCCAGAAGCCAGGTTTCTAAACAGCCCTTCAAAGCAATATGTATGCTTGAGTTGTTAAGAATTTAATAGCACAGTGGAAATCAAAAGAGGAAGAGTGACTCACAAATCCTTAGGAACAGTCCAGCTAAATCCAAATACTACTTTTAGTGACATAACAGCATTGTCTAATGACCTCTTCCTCTCCAATAAATGAATTTCAGCTTCAAGCTACAAACCAGAAGTGGAAGAAAGGTGCAGTTGCTCCATAAAGTGCCCGATGATTGATACTAGGGTTGCACCTTAGTTTGTGGAAACCAGGCCACTCAGACAGCTGCCCCTCACTCTTCTTGGTTTGCTGCTGTCCTTTTCTAAGTTAAATACAGGTTTTTTTTGCTTTAGATATATATTAGTTAGCTATATATGGTATAATTGTAATCTATCATAAAGCCTAATCATAATGTGTCCAAAGGTATACTCTCCGTAGCAATGAAAACATTATTAGATGTATTATTATTAACTAAGTTACACACTTATTATATTGTATTATTAAGTTACACACAGCTTTTTAACTTAATGACTTTGGGTATCCTTTTCTGTGTCTGGTGCTTCTTTGTGTTATTCCACAAAGGAGAATTTGTTCATTACCTAGATGACTTAAGCCGAATGTAATGATTCTCCAATAGGAATGCCACCTTCCTGTCCTCCTATTGGACAGTTTCCATGTTTGGCTTAAGATATCCAGCTAACTGCATGGGAAATCCCTCTTTGTGGCATACCTGAATTCTTAGATGCTGGTGGCTTGTCCGATACTATTTTGTTGTCCTCCGCACCCATCACTCCCCCCATTTCACAAAACCAACAAAATAAATATAAAGTTTATTTTTTTTTTAAACTAACATTACCTCTAGCCAGCAGTTTATGGCAGGGTGGGGCCAGACTGACAGCCTGGGCAGTTGCTAGGCAATAATGTAAGCTTTCGTATTTTTGCTACCAATCAAATCAAAGACATGGCCACTGGCCTTGGCTTTACTCTTTTAACCATTTACAGACACAGGGTTGGATGTATAAACATAACCAGGAAGAACAAATTGCAGTAGAAGGAAACCAAGTGAGGTTTTTTTTAAACCACGAAATTAGATGTACATTTTCACAAAAAAAAAAAAACAGAACTATTTATGTCCCAAGAAAGAATAATGAAAATAAAAATAAAAAGAGAATAATCCGGGCAAAACCAGGACGGTGGTGATCATAATTGATTGAGAGGTTTCTGAGAGCTCTACAAGCTACATAGAGAAGCAGCCTTGTGTCTGCCTCCAGAATGGGGGCTTAGTTACATCCCCCTGCTGCCGGGCCACTGACTTACTGACTTATTGCTCCAGAGGAAATCTCCACCTTCCACATTCCCTCCCAATCTGGCATCACCCAGGAATGGCAGGTTATCTGCAGAACTTTTTACCTGAGCTTTGGATGGCAAAGGGCTTCTGCAGATCCCTGAGAACAGTGATGCTTCTCACTACAAAAAAATGTAACATTTTGATGGCCAAACAAAAAAATCACCCAGGGTTTTCGTCAGTCCTGACAGAACATAAGAAACTTTCTAGTAACCCTGACCTCCAAAAAATAAAAATTTGAAGGTTAAGAATGGTAAAAATAACTAATAAATGTCTTCAAATCAAGATTAAGAGCATATTTTATGGATTTAAATCTATTCATCCACATCTGAAAAAGCTGGCGGTGTCATGCCCTGCCTTCCTGACCCTCTCGTTCTCTCCCCAGGGTGGCTAACGAGCCGAGCCTGCTGCCTGATTGTCTCTCTTCTCGTTTCAGGCCTCGTGTGGATCACTCTAGCTGCCGCTTGTTTGCCCCCTCATCAGCCCCGCATAAGAGGGCCTCCCAGTCCTGCGCTCCCCAGTCTGCTGTTTAATGTCATACCCTTGCTTGTGCCTGTCGTTTCCTAGTACCTGAGCGTCTGTGTTTTGGCCCAGTGTGGCCCCCAGGAGAGGGGTTTTGATCCCAAAACTTCAAGGGTTAGGGTTAGGGTCCATCATTTTTTGTCCTGGGCTCCCGTCGAGGTCCATCATTTTGTGCTTTATTAAATTAAAAAAATCCATAAAAATCCTGATCAAGGAAAATTATTATAGATAAAATATACATTAAGGATTTTGTGTCTTTAAACTTTAAATCAGAAAAGAATATTTGTTGTAAAAAAAAAAATACCCAAGCCAATCCTAACTGGCAATTTAACACCCCAAAAAACTTAACGATTAATTCCAAAGACAAACTGTCATATTAACTTCCTAATAACATTATGTTGTGCATTGGAGCTCATGTTTCATTTCAGAGCCTACAGGTCGAAATAAGTGAATCACAAGTGTAACCTGAAATGTCAGGAGCAATGTATAGGCTGCTCTGAAATATCACCCGTGTAACACTGATGTTATTTTGCCATAACTAAACAACGACCATCTATGTTTGCCATCTTCCCCTCTCTGCAAATCGCATGAGTTTGTTACCCGGAGTGCCGGGCAGCACCGATCACCGGTGGCATCTTGTCCACAAACTGATGTAGAGCCTCTTTGCCACAGAGCATCCATTAAGGAAGGCGGCTGACAGGGGCCCCTGAAAGAGCAAAGCGGCCCCTGAGTGTCGTGGTAGTGTGAGCTGAGTCCCCCCCACCCTCTGTGACTGCAGACTACCCATGCAGGCCATCACCACCTGACAGGGACACCCCCCCACACCGTGACCGCGGCCTACCCACGCAGGCCATCACCGCCTGACAGGGACACCCCCCCACATCGTGACCATGGCCTACTTGTGTGGGCCGTCACCACTTGTCCTGGGCTCCCGTCGAGGTGCATGTGGAAATGTAGAAATGCCAACAAAGAAATCTGAGAAAACGTGTGTGGGGGGGGAGGGGGGTGTTCTACTTTCATATAAAATAAAATAAAGAAGTAAATCAGCATGTTTAGACTGCTAATGACTTTTCAAACCACACAGTAGGATGGTTGCCATGCAACTGATAAAGAAGAGCAGTCATAGTGGGGGGGTCACAGCGAGCCCTTGGCCCTGTTTCAGTGCAAATGCTCCCTGGCAGAGGGACACCGGCATCCTAGTCCTGGCCTTTACAGGGCGACCTCCCACCCTCCCTGAAATGTCCCAGTCTGAAGATGGCAGGGTGGCTGTTGATATGATTCCCTCCCAGCTCTGTCACTGCTTTGACATCCTACATTCAGGCAGTTTGTACTGGGGCTCTTAGCCCTGGGGGGCGGGGGGTCAAGCTGGCTTCAGACACACACAAACACCACCACAGGCAAACACACAGACACAGACAGACAGACAGACACATGCACACGATCAGACAGACACACACACAGATCCACACACATACAGACAGACAGACAGACAGACACACAGATCCACACACAGACAAACAGACATACACATGCACACGAGCAGACACACAGACACATGCACACGATCAGACAGACACACACACACAGATCCACACACAGACAGACAGACAGACAGACAGACACAAGTACACGATCAGACAGACAGACAGACACACACACACACAGATCCACACACAGACAGACAGACAGACACATGCACACGAGCAGACACACAGACACATGCACACGATCAGACAGACACACACACAGATCCACACACAGACAGACAGACAGACAGACACATGCACACGAGCAGACACACGAGCAGACAGACACACACACACACACACAGCTCCACACACAGACAGACAGACAGGCACATGCACACGAGCAGACTCACAGACACACACAAAGATCCACACACAGACAGACAGACAGACAGACACAAGCACACGATCAGACAGACAGACACACACAAAGATCCACACACAGACAGACAGACAGACACATGCACACGAGCAGACACACAGACACACGCACACGATCAGACAGACACACACACAGATCCACACACAGACACAGACAGACAGACACATGCACACGAGCAGACAGACACACACACACACACACACACACACAGATCCACACACAGACACAGACAGACAGACAGGCACATGTAGACACACAGGCAGACAGACAGACACACACACACAGATCCACACACAGACACAGACAGACAGACACATGCACACGAGCAGACACACGAGCAGACAGACACACACACACACACACACAGACAGACAGACAGGCACATGTAGACACACAGACAGACAGACAGACACACACACACAGATGCAAACACACAGACAGACAGACAGGCACATGCACACTATCAGACAGACAGACACTCACACAGACATGCACAGACACAGACATACAGACACACTAAGGAAGAGTGGGGCCTGCAAAAAGCCAATATGACCCCCCCTGGCTTCAGGTTTATCATGACAGACGGAGAGTGTCAGTGTGGAAGGGGCCAGAATACAGGATTTGGGGAGTCTTTTCACACGGCTTCATGGGAAAAGGAGGAACCTTCCACCTCGAAGAGGAGCAGTATTGTGCAACACCCCCTCCCCCCCCTCCACAAAAAGTGGAAGGGGGCCCCACATGGCAGCATGGGATACAGGGGACCCCCTGCTCTGAGGAGCAGTGCCATTGTGTAAATAGAATAGAGGGATGCCCCACACAGCACAGTGGCGGTCCAGCTGTTTGGCATGCAGACCATCATCCAGGTCTGAGAGAACTGGAACTGAGAAAAGATAGAGAGCAGAAGCGGGGGGGAAATGAGAGAGGGAGAGAGAGAGAGAGCGAGAGAGGGAGGAGCTGCACTTCTCCCTTTTCGTCTCTAGAGGACTCCTTTCCTTAGAAATTCCGCTAACTGAGAAAACATCCTCTCAGCTTCCTCTCTTGTTCCCTTGTGGTCCACGGAACGGGACTTATAATAATCCTTATCGGATGCTTAATTTCTGCCCTCCATGCAGAGTGTGTTATACGTGGTCTGAGTGATGTAGAGTCTGGGCTGTGATGCGAGCCCCCCCCAGCCCCCACCCCGCCCATGTCCCCGCCCACCCCCACACCTGCCCCCCCATACGGCCACCTGGGACCTGCTGGAGACCCTGCCTGCAGACCCACTGCGGCTTGCCGGAAGAGTGTGACCAGGGCTCCTGTGAGCCATTTTCATGTGAGAGAGGGATCTGCCGCATTTACAAAGCCTCCAAACATCAAAGACGCCCCCCCCCCACCACACAGTATTACTGCAGTATAAAAGAATCATATAGAAATACAGTAAATAAAGGCAGCAACACACAGGCAACTAGTGCTGAGCCGTTTATGCACCATCCTGTCACGTACCTCCCTTACACTCATTTCCATGGCAAAGGAGCACTGTCTTCAGGCATTTGTAGCAGCTTGTGGTTCTGATCAGGCCCTCAATCTTGAACCGGGCTCCTAGAACCCACTTAGTTCAGCATGTGGGTCTCCAAGGCAGCCACTGGCGCTGCCTTAATGATGTACCCGGCATTAATATGCACTATAACTGAGCTCTAGACCCCATCTAGAACGGCTGGAGGGTCCCCATAGCAGCCACTGGCCCTGCCTTAATGATGCACCCGGCTTTAATATGCACTATAACTGAGCTCTAGACCCCACCTAGAACGGCAGGAGGGTCCCCATAGCAGCCACTGGCGCTGCCTTAATGATGCACCCGGCTTTAATATGCACTAAACCTGAGCTCTAGACCCCATCTAGAACGGCTGGAGGGTCCCCATAGCAGCCACTGGCCCCGCCTAAATGATGCACCCGGCTTTAATATGCACTAAACTTGAGCTTTAGATCCCACCTAGAACGGCTGGAGGGTCCCCATAGCAGCCACTGGCCCTGCCTAAATTATGCACCCGGCTATAATATGCACTAAACCTGAGCTCTAGACCCCACCTAGAACGGCAGGAGGGTCCCCATAGCAGCCACTGGCCCCGCCTAAATGATGCACCCGGCTTTAATATGCACTAAACCTGAGCTCTAGACCCCACCTAGAACGGCAGGAGGGTCCCCATAGCAGCCACTGGCGCTGCCTTAATGATGCACCGGGCTTTAATATGCACTAAACCTGAGCTCTAGACCCCACCTAGAACGGCAGGAGGGTCCCCATAGCAGCCACAGGCCCTGCCTTAATGATGCACACGGCTTTAATATGCACTATAACTGAGCCAATATTCTTCTTTAAAGGTCATCTTTAAGATTAACTCTCAGGTTTTATAACCTGCCTATTTATATGTGCCCTTAGTACAGAAACCCCCTCCCCCAAATTAGCAGCTAAGAGCCAGGCATCTGGACAGTCACTGAATCCTAATTAAACACCTTCATTTGGAGCAATTTCCCCAGTTTGTATATGAAATCACGCTCTGTGACGGTGCCCTGCCCACCTGCTGGCCCTCCCCCTGCCAGCCTAGGGTCATGGAGGGGTGGGAGGGGTCACTTCCTAATCACTGTGAGGCTGGCTCGTATGGGTGAGGCAGGCAGTGAAGGACGGAACGCAAACTGCAATCTGCATGAAACACAGCAGGACAAGAGGCTTGGCACACATCTCACATAACTCGCATATTACATCTTGCTATACTAGCTATTAATAAACTGTAAATAGAGCATTTTAATGTGATTTAAGAGCACACTGCTTCTCCGTGCTGACACTTCCGTTGGATGCTATACATTGAAGTGCATTTTCCCGATTATGGGCACTGGACAGCACGAGGACGCGCTGATTAATGAGGAGGATCTTGTTGTTCTTTTTACATAATCGCAGCCCCCTTATCTAATGATACGTTTTTTTGCCTCAAAATGCATGTTGAGATTTGGCTAATGCTGCCAGTGACATAACATTAGATGTACAAAAAAACAGCCAGCTGATTGGTAGATTGAGAATCACAATCCTCATCGAGTGACCAATATCTTTTACCAAAAAAAAGTACCATTGCCATAATTCTTAATTATATGACTAAAATTTAATTTTGTTTGCATTAAAATGTAGGTGATTTTTCCATAATTGTTCATCACTGTATCCATAATGATGCATCAGTGAGTTAGCCTGCCCCCTCCCTGGGAGCCCCTCGCTCCCTGGGTCCGTAGTCCACGCTCTGTGCTCACACGGTACAGACCTTAAATGAATAAATACAGTGTCATTCTTGGCGCTGTCTCAGGTGTAAGACTAGCTGGTGAAAATGTCTTTTTATTGATTTTTATGGACTTTCATTCTATTTATTCGCCTGCATTGAGTCTGGATAACTTGTAACTCCTGTGTGCGGCATCCTGCACAAGAAATAATTTGGAATTGACTCAATATCAGTCTAACAAACAAAAGAAGAAAAACTTTTGATTGCTGGACATCATTTTATTGCCACATAATAAACTGGAAAAATTTATAAAAGAAATAGCTTTACTTTAAAACTGCTACATTCTGAGCATGTGCCAGTATACCTGTCCATGAAAATCCATAGACAGGTGTCCCACTGTCAGTGTATGTGTCTGTGTTCCTGTGAGCATTCCTGTCAGTGTCTGTGATTACTGCTGTCAGTGTATGTGTCTGTGTTCCTGTGAGCATTCCTGTCAGTGTCTGTGATTACTGCTGTTAGTGTATGTGTCAGTGTTCCTGTGATCAGTGTATGTGTCTGTGTTCCCGTGAACATTCCCGTTAGTGTATGTGTCTGTGTTCCTGTGAGCCTTCCCGTCAGTGTCTGTGATTACTGCTGTTAGTGTATGTGTCAGTGTTCCTGTGATCAGTGTATGTGTCTGTGTTCCTGTGAGCATTCCCGTCAGTGTCTGTGATTACTGCTGTCAGTGTATGTGTCTGTGTTCCTGTGAGCATTCCCGTCAGTGTCTGTGATTACTGCTGTCCATGTATGTGTCAGTGTTCCTGTGATCAGTGTATGTGTCAGTGTTCCTGTGATCAGTGTATGTGTCTGTGTTCCTGTAAGCATTCCCGTCAGTGTCTGTGATTACTACTGTCAGTGTATGTGTCTGTGTTCCTGTGATCAGTGTATGTGTCTGTGTTCCCGTGAGCATTCCCGTCAGTGTCTGTGATTACTGCTGTCAGTGCATGTGTCTGTGTTCCTGTGATCAGTGTATGTGTCTGTGTTCCTGTGATCAGTGTATGTGTCTGTGTTCCTGTAAGCATTTCCGTCAGTGTCTGTGATTACTGCTGTCCGTGTATGTGTCTGTGTTCCTGTGATCAGTGTCTGTGTCTGTGTTCCTGTAAGCATTCCCGTCAGTGTCTGTGATTACTGCTGTCCGTGTATGTGTCTGTGTTCCTGTGATCAGTGTATGTGTATGTGTTCCTGTGAACAGTGAACTTGTCAGTATACCTGTAGGGGGCTACTGCAGACACCCACTTGAAACCCAAGATGAAACTGACCAGAGCAAATTAAATATTAACACATTGTGTTTATATTCCTGAAATATTTATACATACACCATGCACAACAAAATCATTATGCTCTGTAGGTGACCAAACTAGGCAAGGCAGGCAGCCAAGAATAAGACACCAGGAGAATACCTAAATAATTGAACTTACTAAATAAATAAAGAAAAAAAGAAAAAACTTTTTCTTCTTTGAGACAAAAAAACCTCTGACTTAGGAACTAATGGGAATGGCTTCGGCATCTCCACATGCCGGTGCGTCACGTCTCACCCTCCAAGGCCTTTACTTATGTGACCTGCAGTAAACATAAACATTTCTCTGTGCTCCAAGTGGTCGAATGCAGCTGGCTCTATATGGTCTGACCGTACGTCAGTCTGCCAGAGTGACGGTACATTATTGTCTGACCATACACTTGTTCACTACATGTTCTTCCTGTAAGTTTGTTGTACTTGTTGTTGAAGATGAGCTTGTCATTATATTCGAGCGGTGTAAGCACGGTCACACCGGAGGGGTTTTTTAGGATTTGGAATGCATACATCTGGGGTGCGGAGAACAAGTCTCACCAGGGACCAGAACCAGAGCAAGAGTCATTAATCAGGCGCCTGACAGTGGGATCGGCAGACGGGCAGAGGCTGGCGAGCACTAACAGCTGGCATGATGCTGAGCGGTCCTTCACCTCCACAGGACTGCAAATAACGCCGGAAACGCCACCTGAACGGCTCAGACAGATAGCCGCCTCCCTGCTCATCCCCGCCCTCTCCGCATCGCCCCACCCTGCACCATCCCACGCCTGCCCGGCCGCCACCCTCCCCACATTGCCCCGCCTCGCCCTAGCCTGCACCATCCCACCCCTGCCCGGCCTCCGCATCTCCCTGCCTCCCCCTAGCCTGCACCATCCCACGCCTGCCCGGCCGCCGCCCTCTCCACATCGCCCCGCCTCCGCCTAGCCTGCACCATCCCACCCCTGCCCGGCCGCCGCCCTCTCCGCATCGCCCCGCCTCCCCCTAGCCTGCACCATCCCACACCTGCCTGGCAGCCGCCCTCTCCGCATTGCCACGCCTCCCGCTAGCCTGCACCATCCCACCCCTGCCCGGACTCCGCATCGCCCTGCCTCCCCCTAGCCTGCACCATCCCACGCCTGCCCGGCCGCCGCCCTCTCCACATCGCCCCGCCTCCCCCTAGCCTGCACCATCCCACGCCTGCCCGGCCGCCGCCCTCTCCACATCGCCCCGTCTCCCCCTAGCCTGC
>JAODKN010000063.1:462032-478748 GCA_026774425.1 Petrocephalus zakoni
CCAGTTCCGTGCCAACCCCCCCTGAAAATGACCCCCCCCCCCCAAACTATGTCCCCATCTCCGTAGCAACCTGCTACCCCATCTCCATGGTAACCCTCCTCTAAACCATGTCCCTAACTCCACAGTGACTGACCCAAACTGTATCCTCAACCCCACGGCGAGCCTTACAATAAGAGGTGAAGCACTTGGTAAAGCACTTTCAGGAGTATGTGGGGGTTTACAGCACGTAAACTCCGCAAACATCATAAGCATCGGGCTTATCTTTGGAGAGCTGTGGATTCTCCATCAGGTGGCCATCATCACAGTGTGGAGGCACGCAAACTAACTGTGACTCTAACCACAACCCTGGGGGGCAGGGACATGGGGACCCCAAAAGCCACATAGCAAATCAATCTAGTCTGCAGTTCTGTGCAGTCAATCAAAATGCTTTTAGAGTACATTGAAAACAACAGCAGCTGATCAACTCCTGCACAAAGTCACAGGAATCTAACGAAGAGAAATAGGAACAGGAACAAAAACACAAAAAAACTGTAAGAAAGACAGAGTATGAGAAATGAGAACTAAGATCAAATAAAACAAACAACAGACGCTCATGCTAACAAAAGCCCAAAATATTATTTCAGTATTATGAGAATAAAGAACAATAAGCATTTGCTGCCCAAAGTTTCACCCCCAGATGCAACCGTAACATGGCTGAGTACGGCCTGGTGTAGCTCAAAGCTATTCCTTTTACACTAATATGAAAGCTTTGATAAGTACCCACTTCTGAAAAAATCATACTTAATACCATTGGTTACATTTCCTCGCACGGAAGGCACAAAACGACGGCACAGACACCACTGTCCATGCAAAGAATTACTGCTCTTACCGCCTGACAGGCATACCACAAATCTGTAATACGCAATTATGCCCATATACACCAAGTAGGCAGATAGGAGAAATTACGCTTTATTTCGACAAATAATCAGTCTTGGAGGCCCAGTTCCCAAGAAAATAAATCTCACAGAAGAGAGATGCTTCTGGTCTGGTGACCAGCATGAGCCCGCAGGTATGGAAATGGGCAGGAGGTGAGCATCTCTCTGCACCTCTCTGCTTACGAATGCTGGACTGGAGAGGCACATGACCACCATCACCAACCTGCAAATTCATGCTCTCTGTTTTGATTTGTGCCGATCCCAAAACCCATTACTCAGGACAACCCTCCCTACCCTCACCACCCCCTATCCCCCCCAACTCTGTCTGACAGATACACATTAATGATCACGTGTCCACCAAGATCAAGCCTGTCACAAAGTGGTTATGTGTCTGTGTGTGTGTTAGCAAGGCACTAAGGATGATCTCGACAATGCAATGAAAAGTTGGTGGCAGCCAGATAATTCACTTCTAATAGTGGAAGGGTCACTTTTGATTTGCTTGAATCACATTGTTTTGAAGGAGAAAAACAATCACTTACAATTACTGAAAATATATTTTTTCTTGAAAAGGATCTTATGATAAAGATGTGTAGGGCAGTAATGTGCAGCATACATGCAGTCCGGCAGGTTGGAGGCCTTCGTTCCTGAGAAAGCGTGATTAATTTCACGGAAGAGAAGCTCAATCTTAAATCCGAGCACTGCTCAACCCTCTGCCCACGCATAACGGCGATGGAAAATGAGCTCCAGGCGGGCACTCAGGCATTTTCACAGTCGTGTAAACGGTGGGCAGAGCCTTTAACCTCTCTGGGTAGGGGGGCACCAAATCCAGAGGTTAACATGGGTGTCCATGGCTTTGCCCAACTGGGAAAAGCCATGGAGGGCATGAACTCCCCCCCCACACCCAATGCTGGGCTATTCCTTTTCCAGCAAGACACCAAAACCATTTCAGTTTCACACAGAAGAAATATTTGTAGAATAAAAAGTATTCAACCATCGGCAGGAACACCAAGCCGCCAGCAGCAGCCCAGCCCCTGACCGGCGGGCATGAGCCTACAGAAGCATTTCTCTACTGGGTTACACAGCTGCTGTATCTGTGGCTGTGCCAGGGAACGCTTATTTCAGGCCTGGCGTGGAGAGAGGAGTGAACAAAGCAGAGACGTATCGTCACTTCTGAATTTCCAGCTAGCAGATAGTCTCACACAGCTAGAACGTGACTGCAAGTAAAGGATGGGCTTGATGCGCCTGGCTGAGACAGAGACGGCGGCACGGCATCGCCACGCATTTAAGGTCACGTGTAGCAGGTCCAGCAGTGCCTGAAATGGACAAACAATGTGGTGAGGAATTAGAGAGCCATAATCAGTCATGTGGAGGAACAAAATGCAAGGGGGGGAGGCGGCAGCAACGTTAAATAATGTAACAGCCGGGGGGGGGGTGGTGCCTCTGCGTGGCCTTCTGGAACGAGAGACGAACGAGGATGGTGATAAAATGGTAAAACAGAGAAGGCTGGCAGGCAGCTCGGGCCACCGACGTGACGGGCAGTGCCACTGTGCTCAGAAGGCGGGGCTTATGTGCACAGCATGGTGACACACAGCCAGCCAACCAGGAGAAGGGCTGTGTTTGGAGCACTGGCAGGTGGGGGTCATCGGCCTGATGCTAGGAGCCTGATGCTGATGTTAGTAGCCTGATGTTAGTCACCTGACATTAGAAGCCTGATGCTAGAACCAGATGCTAGGAATCAGATGCTAGAAGCTAGATGCTAGAAGCCTGATGCTAGGAGCCTGATGCTGGTGTTAGTAGCCTGGCACTAGGAGCCTGATGCTAGAAGCCAGACGCTAAGAGCCTGATGCTAGAAGCCAGGCCTGATACTAGAAGCTAGATACTAGAAGCCTGATGCTAGAAGCTAGATGCTAAGAGCCTGATGCTAGAAGCTAGATGCTAGGAGCCAGGCGCTACGAGCCTGATGCTGGTGTTAGTAGCCTGGCACTAGGAGCCTAATGCTAGGAGCCTGATGCTGGTGTCAGTACCCTGGCACTAGGATCCAGACGCTAGGAGCTTGATGTTAGGAGCCTGATTTTAGGGGCTAGACTCTAGGAGCCTGATGCTGGTGTTAGGAGCATGATGCTAGGAGCCTGAGGCTGGTGTTAGTAGTCTGGCACCAGGAGCCTGATTTTAGGAGCCTGAGCAATGATAAAAATTAAAATGGATGATTAGCATCAGCAGGCCAGATGCATCTCTTCAGGTTGGGGGGGGGGGGCGTTTGACAGCATTTTCGGACCCTCTGTACGGGATGGAAAATGGGTCTGTTAACCCAACATGTCTGGTGTGAAATCTCACCCACTCCCTGTGTGCACTCAGCTATAAACACCATCGACTCACGGCAGCAGTGAATAACCTATTTGCTCGTCATTGGCATTAAACATGGGTCAGACAGTGCTGTCCGTGACCCATTACTGGGAAAACGCCAGGGCTCCTGGCATCTCAGGCTCGTCTGCAGGAGACTTACCACGTGATCTAAGGGCAGGATGAGTCTGTGCCTTTGTTAAAAAATTGCACACCATGTTTCATGTGAGGATGCATGAGAGAAAAAAAACCATCAAAGGAATCCTGTAGCTGTCAAAACACAACAGCAATGGTATTATCTCACTATAATATACAACAATATTACCCATAATGCCGAGGATCAAGAGAGACAGGCTGCTGGGAAGAACTTCTGTGTTTTCATTTATAATTTTCCTGTTGACAATGTCAAAGAATAAAATACATGCATGAATGCATCATCATCATCCAGATGGTTCTTCATTGAGTGTGATGATCTTACATGCAGGAGGAGAAAGATTTTAAAATCTCCACACAAGCTCACACATTTCTAAGGCTCCATAAAGTAGTTAAAATCAACCTTGAGACGCTTGCATGTGCTTAAGGCCATTTTCGAACTGCGCTAAGCATTTTGATCTAAATAAATGCCTGATTTACATTTAATTTTCTACTGCGCCACGGAAATGCTTGTATTTGTTTAGCTCCTCCTCCCTGGAGGATTTTACAGTACCTTGAGAATCAAGTGAATAAATATGAAGCGGCCGCTCATTTGAAGATCCGGCCTGATGCCAGTATCACGGACCGTTGTGTGTCATGTGACAGGTCTGGCCTTGGAACTGCGCTCATCTAGCCTCTTGCTTGGACAGCGCCCGGGAGTAATGGGTTGGAAATAAGTGGTCATTTAGCAAAATTAGCCATCTCCCTTCCAGTCCAGTGAGAGAGCTATGTGCCCTAAGTAAAGACCTTCTGACAAAAGCTGCCAATCTAAACACCTCGGGGATGTCATTCGCCCAACACAGCCTGTCCTGCGGAGACCTCAGCGAGCTGAGCTGCAATCGCATAACTCAATTCAAACCTAAAATAAAGCTGCCTGCCTGCGATGCAGAGACACACACTGAGTAATTGTTCTGGAGAAGATCACCTTCCGTTATCTGCGCTACAGAGGAGCGGGGCTGTTGTGGTGCCATTCCATCACATCGAGAATTTGAGTCACATCATGACAGCTTTAACCAGATGTGCAACTGATTTTTTTTTTGTTTTTTAAAGAAGCTGCTGCAAGGGCCCTACAAGACCGTCTTTTAGATTTGGAGCATAGAGCCCTGTTCTGAGCTTCAAGGTCAGACGTCTGAGACGAAGATCATGAAAGCCTGGTAGCCAAAGTATCTCAACCAGCCCTGACTGCTGGAGGTCCGCGGGGCCTCCTAAAACATCGCAGCCACACAGACGCTGGTGGACGGCTCTCAGACATTAGCCCCTCAGAAGGCATGCCACACTGCATGTCTGAAGCCAAGGTTCTGACAGGACAAGTCAACAATAAGCAGTAGTCAGAATGACTGCGCCTTTGTTTGACTTTCTGGGGGTCCGCGCCTTGTCTGCACTCTCCTGCTCACAGCCTTCAGGTGTCTCCGGAGTCACGTTGAGGATCACAGAATGACTCAAGTGCAAAAAAGGGGCACCACACCACTAAAAGGCATGCCTAGCAGATGAAGACGCCCCCCCCAACATTTCGCCACAAGTCACCATTACACTTTTTATTTACTTATTTGCCGGTGGTTATAAAGCTAGCCACGCTTCTCAGGTGCATGGCTCTCATGGAAGGAAACGCTTTCGTCGACACATAAATCACTTACTCTCCAATAACATCCACTGTTTGCCTAAATGACGTGCATTTGAATGGATGCATTTTGTAGTAGAATATTTAGCATAGCCCTTAGCCTGGCAAGGCCGCATGCAAACACACAAGCACTCCACACATGGAGTGCAGAGCAGAGGCGGGATTCAAACCGGTGATCTCTGAGGCAGGAGGCCACGGTGCTGCCCTGATATTGCCAGAAATGTGTGGGGCTTACAGGTACAGAGAAAGGTGGCAAAAGGGGTGGAGCTTACATGTAAAGAGACAGAGAAGAAGGGAGAAGCTTACAGGTCCAGAACCAGTTAGGAGAAGGGGCAGGGCTTACAGGTACAGAGATGGGTGGGAGAAGGGGGCAGAGCTTAGTGGTAGAGAGATAGGTGGGAAGGGACGGGGTTTACAGTCCTCGGGCTTATCCTCAGGAGGTCGGAATCCGAGTCGGATTTTGAGTCTCGAGGCCGGAAGTGACGTCATGCGCGCTCCCGTCTCTCGAAAATCCGAGACAAAAGCTCGGGCAGCCCAAAGTGCCCCGAGTTTCGGATTCAAGATGGCTGCCCAGTGCAAAGACAGTAGGTGGAGTGACCTCCGAGGATAATGGAACGCACCATTATAGGTAGATAGTCAGGTGGGATAGACTCACATCCATAATACCTGCTAAATATTTAACACGAGCACAGCTTGGAGAACATGATAGAAACAGGCTTTGTCTCTTACCTTCATAGATCGCCTTAAATCCTTGAGCACTTACGGCGAAATCAGTGGTGAACCACAGTGCTAGGATTGATCCCGTGCTCACGATCGGAGAGGGTAACATGAATCCTGACAGCCTGGAAGAAAAACACACAACATGGAGATGGTGAGCTGCAAAACAGAGGCATTGTGGGGGCATTGGCCTTTCCGCTGATAACCAAAAAGAAGCCCCTCTCTGGCCACCACAGCTTGCTTTTCAGACAAATGATTATAAGTTTATAAACAGTACCGCTCCAGCAGACGCTTGGACAGGTATCAATGCTCCAGTACAGCATCTCTGTAACGGATTATGCTTCTCTTACAAACCGCCAACAGTCAATGTGAATAAACAACTGAAGTGAATCCAGGAGAGAATGATGCTGCGGACTGCGATGCCGCACTAGGGCTCGCAGCAGTGAGAGGAAAGCGAGAGGTGGAGACTGGCGGGGGGCTCATCTCGCCCTGCAGGAAGAAGCACGAGAAAGCCAGGGAGCAGTCAGCGACGTCAAGCGGCTCGAGGCGTTCAGGGTCAGGAGGGTAAGTAAGCGAGAGACGGTAAAGCTGTCAGGTGGGGAGGGGGGGGGAGGGACGTCATCTTCACAGGAGAGACTTCTCCTTATTGGCAACGTGTAATTAAAGGGCCAGCGACATCAAAACATCGGGGTAATTATAGACCAGCCTTTCAGCCCAGCTATCGTTTGTATGGTGCCCTTATTTGGTTTAACTCATCTTAATTAAATATTTACAATACCCCCCCCCCCCCCATTAGTACTGTATTAGATGGAACAGTCCTAGTGAACATTTTAATTGCCAGGGAGAGAGAGCTTTAGCATTTACAAATCACATTTGTGAGCATATTTATCTCTATAAATGTAGATTGTTAAAAATCACTTTAATTTAATTTAAATCATTTGTAATCAATGTGGGATGTGAGTGTGTTGAGATGTACAGTGGCTGTATGTTTCTCAGATACATTTCTGGAGGATTTTCATGCAAAGCGGCTTCCCACCGAGGACTGGGCCGCCGCAGTTCACATGGACTGTCACATGGACGTGCCATCGCCCACCACAGGCTGGGCTCCGGCTCATGCTTACGTTTGGGGTGACACTTCATATTTTTTACTTGCATCTTTGCTCGAATCTCTTATTCCTGAACGTAAAGCGAGGGCCACACATCAGTCATTTTTCTTATCTGTTGCCTTTGTGGTTGATGTCAGCCTCTGGAATGAGTAACAAATGACTCCAAGTGTGACTTCATCTGACAAATCGGGTTGTGGATGCCCCCCTGGTGGCCATAAACAGTCACTACACTGGGGGGGGGGGGGCTCAAGTGAATTTCTGAGTGGTGCCCCGAAAACAACAAATGTGCCCTGCCAGAGGTCCCAGTCATCTGATTTTACCTCAGCCTCCTGACAGCTCAAGAGCACAGGGGTCACAACGCAAGGGTTTAATCCAGCCTCCCCTGACTGCTCAATGGCAGCTCAATGGGTGGGCCACTCCTCCAATCAGCATTAAGGTCTTCATTCCATTCTTCATTCTGTCACTGACCAATAGGCACCAAGAATGTGGTATCAGAGGGGCACAGGCTAGCTAACCTTAATTCTCTGGTCAGTATGGTAACAAGTCCCAGACTACAGGGTATCAGAGATAAACAAAGGCAGCTAAAGTGATATGGAAGCGCGACAGACCTGGCTTACACAGCTACGGCGGCACTTGCTTAATTAGATTGTAATTGTTGTCAGTGGGAAAGTCCTTGAATACACAGAAGTGTAGCAGAAGCCTGACAGATCTTCAGCACAGGAAATGCAGCGTAATTACCCATGTCAAGGGTGCCAGGCACGTTTCAGAAAGAGCAATGAGCGAAACAGCATTATGCTAATTGAACCACTGGCAACAATAAGGAGACGCTGTGCAAAATAGGCAAAGGTCATAGGTTAAGCAGAGACCCTCTGTGTTAGGTTAAGCAGGGACCCTCTGATAAACATCCCTTTGAATGTCCACAGTAAGAGTCACGGTAGGAATGTGCTGGACCAGAACTGAGCTGAGTAAACTTTCCATAGCATATTTAAGTGTTAATAGAATAGCTAACAGACTATGCCTAATTGGTTCTCCTAACTGTTAATTTTGACTAATTTTGTTTTGCTATATAATCACTGACTGTACTCCCCCCCCATGTCCAGCTCGCTTTGGGAGATTAATTAAAAACATGAAAAATCTCAGAGTTTGGGACTAAAGTACTGAAACTTCAGGGTGAGGAAGGCACGGCTTTCTCTAGCAGCATGGCCACCCTTCTCTGCACACCTTTCCGGTATCACTGCCTGTCTTTAAATGGCTGCCAGAATCTCCAGGACCCACAGTCAGTCCACCTCTTACAGGGAAACATGTTGCCAGCTCGACTTGATGCAGTAAACTGACATTATGATATGGCATTGCATTCAAGCAATCCATTATGCACGTAGATTTAGTAGCATTGCAAAGATCGGGCACTTTATTCAGGTCCAGAGGCGAACAGGATTGATTGAAATTCTGTAAACAAAAGCAGGACGGCAGTCAGGCAGAAAGGACAAAGCGTCTGGGTACATGTCCTTATATAACTGGTATTACAACACAGGTGACGTGAATGCGGTGTGTTTCCAGAGAACCAGTACAATAAACTTTGCGGCTTTTTATTTCTTAGCGTTTGTGCAAAGGGAAAAGCAAGACAACCCGACTTTCCGAGATCTAACAGACGCACGGCATCTCCTACCACGTACTTCAGGCCCCGCTGTGCTGAACATAACCTTAGGACCCTTCGCGGCGTGAATCCCACACGAGACTGTGAAGCAGAAACAAAGGAAAGCACTTCGTAGCCTGTGCTGTCGGGCTGTAACTGAGATGGAATCCAACTGTGAGTTTTAATTTCTAAAGGCCAGTTGCTCCTCCATGATCAGTGTGGAGCGAGAGTAGCTCAGGTGCCAAGCAGAGTGTCGAGGGAGATCAAGCCAAGGGTCAAAACAAAACAAGCAAAACAAGACCGGGGTTTCATAAGTAAGGTGAGGGCCCCAAGGGCCTAAGGTGCAACACAGGTGCACCCCATCAGGAGCTGGAATAGTCCATTTAGTATTTGCGAATCTGCGTGGTTGAATCCAGGGAGATGACATGGTGCTCGGTAGATGAATAAAAGAATACTGTCAAGAGATCAGCACAGCTGAGAGCTTCTGAAAAAACATTATATATAACTTAGCCCAATGCAACAGGTCTAATAACATAGCAATCATAAGATGTTTGCACAGATGGGTGCAGGCAGCTAACGCCCGCAGGGTCCGCAGACCCGAGCCTCAGGAGCCCATCGAGTGCTGTCTCTGAGGAGCAATCTGTACGCCTCCTTCCACACCCCCATTAATGGCATCTTCAAACATGTCGTTTATGGCTTTTCCTGTTATCGGAGGTCTCTGAGTTTAAGAGACCTTCTTCGGCTCAGCACCCTTCTCCTCCCTCCATCGGGAGTGGCTGGCGCATAGCAGGAAAGCCGGACACGGGGAAGTGGCGACGACCCTGACATGCCATCACACTCTAAGTAGTAAAACAAGGAGAAAGCTTTTTGTTCTGAGCAGCACAAAGGTCTCTAAAGCTCAGCAATAAAAGGGCAATGGCATGGAAAACAAGCACACAGCAACTTCCAGGCTTTATTCAAAAGTCATAACTTTCCAAAAAAAAAGCTTAAACCCTTTAAATCCAGATTGGGAGACTCAGGGAAGCTTAGAGCCAATGGACAGCCAATGTTTTAGTGGAATATGTTATTCTTTCTAATGGTCTGATAATGAATAAGTCATGTTTGATCAGAAGAAAGTTACTATATTTGAGGTACAGTACACAAAGAGCACTTTGGTGATCCCAAGGCTGGACCAGAACAAGGCCCGAGTGATTCTGAGGGCAGTAATGCAGAAAAGGGTTCACCTATAGGACGCTAATAAGACAGATTTGGAAAAGAGGGGAACTGTACAGATATACAGTGTTTACTAGATTTAGCTTTCTGTGAATCTAACATGATCATCTTTCAGTAATAAAATCTCAGAAGTCTCAGAATTATTTTTTCATAGCATCAAGGCTTTACTGGAAACAGAAGATGGAAAAATTGGATCAGGGTATGAGGGACCTTCCTTTAATCTTGAGGAAACTCTAACAAGCTGTTCACATACTGCTGCACACACACAATAAGCCCATAGATTCTGCCTTAGTCGCTGGTATTTTTTAACTGAAGGAGTTGATGAGTGGTCAGGTACGACGGACTGGGCAAACGTGTGTATTGACACATCTATATGCGATTCCTGTCTGATAACTCTCTCACCGTATGTCACTTAATAATAAAACACGGGTGCCTGTTACTGCTATGTAAAGTCACCCATGCGATTACTTTTATAGTGGGCCTTCTGCCTGCCTTTTGTGGCGTTTTAAGGCTTCTGGTCAAAGGGCTCTCAAGGCAATCGAACTATTAATCAGTTTAATCTGTTTATACGTGTCTGGCCTGCTCTAGGCTGTGAGGCAGACAGCCAGTATGATAAACGCAAAGGTATCAGTACGTATCAGCATCACGAGTCCCACTCTGTGCTTAACACACACGTCCACTGCACTGTCAATCTGCACTGGTCTGTTCACTATTTCTCACCACAAATATTGTTCACACTCAAATCTCAGCCGTGACAATCACTAATTCCTTATCTGTACAGCAGGAGCATCATAAAGGGAGTGAATGTTAGGAGAATTTCAAGGGCTCCTGTGTGAAAGGGAACATACCTGGATCGGCATGGGTTGAGGGCCCAAACTGATATGATTTCAAGGGGCCCAAAATCCATCCATCCATTTTCTGAAAGCATTAACCCTTCCGGGTCACCTGGAGCCTATCCCGGAAGCTACGGGCACAAGGCGGGAAACAACCCAGTATGGGGGGCCAGCCCGTTGTGGGGCACACTCACACATGCACACCTACAGTGAGGGCAATCTGGTAACTCCAATTAGCCTCAGCAAGGTTTTGGACTACGGGGTACCCGGAGGAAACCCCACGACCTATGTGAATTTAACGAGCATTGGATGAGAGAATCACCATGGTGACAGGCTACACAATCAGGTCTTTGGAGGTGAGGCGCATAGCACATACACGGGCCAGAGGAGCCCGGGCCGTGGCTCCCAGAGCCACCTGTGCACTGGGATGTTCCCACAGAGCAGGGCTGAGGGCAGCCTCCTCGCAAAGAGCCCCTTTGTTTGGCCAGACACATCTCCCGCACAACCAAAGTAGCCGGAATCATTGTACTGCTGAACACAAATGGCCTGATTAGAGGATGTGACCTTGAAGTGGCCACTTAGCACCAGGAGGAGTGCTTCTCCAAACACGGTGTCTGCTCTCCTCCTCGATGACGAGCGACGAAATCCGCGCCTCCGAAAGCTGTTAGCGTGAAGCTAATCAAATCGTGAGTTTCGCGGTAATCGGATTCGGCGAGAGGCCGCATCTTTGGCTGGAGGAGAAAGGATACAGGATTAATTATTTGAAAGAGGTGGTGTGAAGTCCATATATTTCACATCCTGTTGTGTTTCAGTACTGGCTGAAGGATAAGGAGAGGGTAGGACTGCAACACAGTGGGCTTGTTTCACAGATTATTCCTTCACTGCTGATACCTGCATCGCAAATGATCCATTTGCTACCGCTACACTCGAGCTCCCTTTGTCAAAACCTGTTACAAATTCGAACACCTACACAGGCTTTGAAAGCGATTAACTGGCCGGTAGCACAAGTTATTCTTGAACCTGGAAATCGCCGAAACTGCCGACGGACCCGTGAAACGATAATGATCCTCCTGCAGATGGAGCAGGTGTCTCCTGCCATGTATAATGCCCAGAGGTACGTCTTATTGACCAGATAAGGGCCCAGTGTGTCTTTGGGGCACCTTAATCCATCATGACTATGAAATTAATTCGAAACACAGAGAACACATCAAACATACCTTATCGTAAGTAGCCGTCATCTGCGAGGTTTTTTTTTTTTTTAAGATAATGCAGTGAGTCTATAAATCATGCGACCTGTAGTTTGGAAAATCCTACAGGTCCACAGCCAGGCTGCTCAATGCAGCCCAGAAATCAGCACAAACCTTGAAAGGTCTTGCATCATGTGCACATATGAGTATTTTATCAGGCTTCTCTAAGTATTGTTTATTTTAACATTTGTTGGTTTTCATCACGGTTTAAAAATTGATCACAAAAGGCTGGGTATGTGAGATTGTGTTTTGACTGTCTCATGCTTCCAAATCTGATTGCCTGATAGAACTATTTTGTTTGATTTCGCAGCTCCCAAAAAATAGACATCTTTACAGAGGGACGTGTACAGCCTAGAGCACCAACGTCCAAACATGGCAGATGTTTTCAGGAAGTGCCAATCCTAAACGTGAGTCCTGATAATGGTAAAACCATTGAGATATCTTGACAAGTGAATTTAGTCTCATTTCGGAAGATCCAAATACCCGGAAGAAAAAAAGCAAGGCTGTCCTTCACCTCCTCCATCCCAGCTTCACCTCCTCCATCCCAGCTTCACCTCCTCCATCCCAGACAAGAGAGTCTTCAGAGATGAAGGCGATGAATATACTGACTCGCTACAGGCTGATTAAGGTCAAACTCTGGCCAGAGAAATACAGACTATGGTACAGAAGAATGTTGACAACGATAAAGATGCACTCCAAAACACAAACTCGATTTTACAGCACCATCCAGTCCCGACCACTGCTGGCGGCCTCCTGACAGCAGAAGTTGCACAATGGTGCCCATGAGGGGAGGTTGGAAAACATGCCAATTTCACTAAGATGGCCAGCGCTCACTGCAAAACGGTGATTATCTCACTCAGAATTGTCATGCAAATGGTCCACCAGACACACTCAGCCCTCAGCCCTATTAAAGTCATTCCATCCCCATATGAAGTCTCGTTTTCCATTCATCTGTTTGCTTTTCTAACCGGTCGACCCAAGAAGAGTCAACAGCATGCTAATGTAAGCCGTTCTTTTTACCCATGCATCCTACTCGATTAGGGAACATACCAGCACGCGCAAAACAGAGCCAACGGCAAGCTTTGTCGAGCCATGAGCTCAAAGAATGAACAAATCAATCCAAAAACAACCAAAACACCAAAAATAAAGAGCCACCCAGAGATTCAAGATTCAAATTTTACATTATCACTTACATTTTTTACCAAATCACCCACATTTTTGCATGCTAAACACATAGAGTAGTAGCATAGCCAGATGCAGACAGATGTGTGGCAGGGTACTGGCCATTACAGGAAACAAGTGTGCAACAAGCCCTTAGCATGTGGCGTCAGATGGTACTACATGCTCATGAGATCCTGGTCCAGCTTTGCCTGTGAAATCACACTCAGGTTCCAGTTAACATTGTTACTACATTCCTATCGAGTGGAAACACTTCAACCTCTCAAATTAGTAGTAGCAAAGACCCTTCTAAAGACACAAAATAAAAAAAAAAATGTTTACTCTGGAGTAGTGCAAAAACAGACATTGTTTTCCACATTTAAGCAGCGGTGGTGGGATTGGAACAGGAAGCCTGCATTTCAAGGCTGGGAAGGGCTCTAATCCTAAGGGGATATTTCAGAGGGAACAGAGACAGTGATACTCACAACAATTAAGTCACCTTTTAACTTCAAACAAAATCCTTCAGATGGAGTTCAGCTGGGATGATGGTAGCAGTGAAAGCCCCGGGGGGCTGGGAAGGCTGCTCCTCTCTACGCTGATACCCAGTACCAGTGGCTGGTGGTCTGTCATTTGCTAGCTGACATTAGTGCCACCATACACCAGCTCAAGTCGTTATATAAATGAAGACACAAGCTAATCATGCCAAATAACTGGGACTCTTCCTGAGTGACTGCTTTGGTTCATAGTTATTTTTAGTATTTCTATTGTGAATCAGATAATCAGGCTCCAAAATGCTAGTACAGTCTGATAGCTTCTAGAGAAACCAAAACAGACTCTTAAGAAGCCAAATATAAGCAGGCCTAAGGCTGGTCTGTCACCCACTGCAGTCTGTCATCAAAGTGCTAATAATGAAACAAGCCTTCCACTTGTCCAAGTTTCACAGCCAGCAAGAGCTCTTATAGATAGTTTGCATTATAACATGCTGTCACAAGTCTGATTTCCACAATGGAGTGAGCGCGTCGTGTAGAGTAGGTGACGTGAACATATTTCACAAGAGGTTTTTGTGCCAGGTTCAACTCTGAAATTGTACCCTTGTCTGCTGTTGTACCCTTGGAGTAACCAGTTCTGGCCAAATTGCTCCAGTAAAATATTGGTCTGTGTAAGCATTGCATCCCATCCAGGATGTACCTGGGCCGTGTGCCCTGTGTGGCCTGGGGCTTGCACTAAGTAGCTACGCAACAGGATCAACATAAGTGGTTTGAAGATAGATGGATGACTGTAGGATGTTTATTTGGAGAAAAGCACAAAGCAAACGAAGAATCTCTAAGTGTCGTTGCGAGGCGGCTTTAAAAAGGACAGCCGAGGAGGACGTAATGATTGAAAACTTGGAGCGAGTCGTGGCCGCAGCGATCACTGAGTTTCTGTCCATCTGCTCGGGAAGCTCTGAACAATCTGCCTGGCGTGCGGGGGCCACGTGCTCCTGTCTTCAAGGTGCTCCATCATGCTGCCGCCCCGAGGAGCATCTCCACAACACGGCCCATCTGGCAAACAGCGTGGACAGCTCAGGCAAGACCCTGACGCCAAGGAGAGGCACTGCCGGCCATTCTGGGCAGCCTACACGAGAGAGCGCCTCTTCCTGCATGCGGCTTACAATTTTAATGAAGAAACACAAAATGTATACTGAGAACTCCATAAAATGATACTTTTGTTATGGGTCATGGTTATAAGCTCATTTTTGCTGTCTCACTGGCATAAGATGAACAGCGAGCTGAAGGAAACCTTTTTAATGGCAGATCCTTTATCTCCCATATCACTGTTTTTGCTACAGCTAGGTTGACATGTATGTAATTAGCTTTGAGTAAGATCCTGAATGCTAAAGAATCGGGCCCCCATAACATGACAACCGATAATACTCTGAGTAACCAGTAGGGTGAGCCACAGAGAAGCCTTCAAACCAAAGAAATGGAGGTTTAATGATATCATTTGCCAGTGTGCCATTTCTCAATGGAAAATAAGTCTGCTTTTCCAGGACTAGCCTGCTTGCTGGAACTGATACAGAGCTCTTGTTTATATGCTTTTGTTTCTATTCCATGGCCTGCAGGCATGCACGTAATTCAGAGAAACTCAAATCTGATAGTACAATAGATTAATCAAAGTAACATGTGTCATGATGCAAGCCGAGACGGTCACAGACAATGCATTCAAACACCACTGCAGCTGTGCAACATGTGTTTATATTTCAAAATTAAGTTTTCAAAATTATTCTAAACAAATAGAAAAAAGAACAAGGCAAAATAAACTCAGACCTACTGGGAATTTTACTTGCTTACTATGTATAAAGTGATTATACTGTATACAGCTCAGTATAAACACATTACTCTTCTTTACATTATTAATTAATGATGTTCTTTGTAATTAAGTTTCGTGTCATTTACTAAATTAATTTAACTTGCGTTATTCAGAGGTACTTCGCTTCCCAATTAAAACTTTTCTGCATACTTTGTCCCATGTTAATACACCCAGGGATTGTTGTTATTATTGCTTTTATTAGTAATGATTGCCATTTAGGCCAGTATTAAGCACACTTAAAATTTGCCCCAAAAAGAATAAATGCAAAAGGTGCATCTCACGATGGTGAAAAACAGGATTAGGTTCTGTATGGTTTAGACACTGGTTCTGCTTTAAATCTTCACAGCAATCTGACACTTTTTCTTAGTCAATTGAAACACAATACTTCATTGTTCACGCCCGTTATTACTAATCATCGAAAAAGGAACACATTTTAAAAAATTGGAGGTTTGTCGGTTTTTGCATTTGGCCTTTTTTATTTCCAGAGTATAAAGGAAACTGTAAAACTTACCAAACGGAGACACGATGGCAGTTATAAGGCGGGAAAACAGCTAACGGGGCGGAAATACGGAGCTACTTTCCTTACATTTACATCTAATTCATCAAATTAATTTCACGCTTTCCTGCGGATATTATAATTGGCCGTGATTCCTGCAAACGAATCGAAAAGACGTTTCCACAAAAGCCCTGTTTTCCTGCAGCGTAACACGGCAGTAAAAAATGATTTTTGGCCCTGCCAAGAGCCAAGAAAAAGATACAGACAAGTAGGGCGGAGATCCATCGTCTGCTATGGCTCTCATAATTCACCCCGTCGTGACGTATTCTGAAAATATGCTGCCAAATAAAAGTGACCATAGGAACGCTCCATGAACTAAAATACCAACATATTGCAAGCATATGTGTGTTTTTAGCCAGATATAAACCAGTGAAATAAAGAAAACTCCACCTGGAAAAAAGCATTCTAATTACAGAATAATTTTAATTAATGCCCCAGTTTTCTTTTATTATCTTTCTGTTCTGTGGTAGTTTTATACGTCTCCAAGCCTGGTTCTGTTTTTTTTTGCTTGCAATGTGTCCATTTCCCCCAAGCAAACCGTAAAATGCTTCCATGTTTTAAGTAAACAAATGAGCTTTAGTCGTTTGCCAAATCCTCCCTCCTGCTGAGCTTGACAGCAGTCGGGAAGGTGACAGAGCATTAATGCTGTGGCTCCTAGTATAGACATAACATGTGGTGATTCAGCTTCACTGCAGAAGTTTGTAAAGTGTGCGGCACGGCTCTGCCTGGCCTCAGCTTCACTGCAGACGTCTGTAAAGTGTGCAGCACGGCTCTGCCTGGCCTCAGCTTCACTGCAGACGTCTGTAAAGTGTGCAGCACGGCTCTGCCTGGCCTCAGCTTC
>JAODKN010000063.1:495321-510353 GCA_026774425.1 Petrocephalus zakoni
GTGTGCACTTCGCATATTCTCCCTGTTGCATGCCATTTGCATGTTCTGCCTGTGTTGTGTGCACTTCGCATATTCTCCCTGTTGCATGCCATTTGCATGTTCTGCCTGTGTTGTGTGCACTTCGCATATTCTCGCTCTTGTGTGCACTTCGCATATTCTCGCTCTTGTGTGCACTTTGCATATTCTCCCTGTGGTGTGCAATTTCCTCTGGTATTCTGATTTCCTCATACTGTCCATAGACAGGCAGTTCAGCTAATAGGCATGTCTAAATTACCTGTAGTGTATTTATGTTCCTTGTGATGGACTGGCAGCCCATCTAGGGTGTACCCCAACCTTCGCTTCCTGGGACAGGATCCAGGCCCATTACCACCCTGTCCCTGTGCAGTTAGAAGACGGATGGATATTTTAGCAGCCATTGGTACAATTAAGAAATGCAAAGCTAAATGTATTCTCTGTCGCTATTACAGTAAGCCAGGATGCATAATCACTAACACTGCAGATATTGATCCTCATTCGGAAGCCTCACTACAGGATATTTTATGCATTTAGGAAATATTTTTCCCTATAGACAGTTTACCGCACAACAAATCCAAGTTTGTATAATAACTGGCCTGGGAAATATATATAAATATAATATAATCATGTAATATAAACATGAACAATAGATAATATTCTCCTAGTAAATTGAATAACTGTCGTGAAGCACAGGGAAATCCTTACAAATGTGCATAAAATCCTCTGCACACTGTAATTTGTGGAATTAATGGCCTGCATTCAGCACAATGTTACATTTAATAAACTGTATGGCCATTTAATGAGTAACAGACAGTGATTTCACCAAGTGTCTTGGTTTACTGTGCCTATTACAGTTTTTCTCAGTCACTTTGGTACATTTCTAAGATGTAAAATGAAATGAGAAATGAAATTCTCATAACTACTTGCCTATATACCTATTGCCTATAACCTCCACGACATCAATAATAATAATAATACGTTTTATTTATATAGCGCCTTTCAAACACTCAAGGACACTTCACAATCATAAAAAATAATAATAATAAATAAATAAATGCAAAGTCTCATTCTTTGGGTCAGATTGCAAATGCTTCGGCACAGTCATGCAGATGATTATGTACAATTGTCTGCTGATTCCCACATTATCAACTGTTTATGTCATGTTGGTCAAAATGTATTTCACTGCTACTTATCCCCCAAAACATCTAGGCATTAGTACATTGTATAAGTGTGTGTGTGTGTGTGTGTGTGTGTGTGTACGCGTGTACGTGTACGTGTGTGTGTGTGTGTCCTGAATTGATAAATTGAGTTGAATCTTAATTTTCACCAGTAGTGGGGAATGTTTAAAGCATTCCATCAATCAGTGATCAACCAGTTCTCTAACATAGCTGAGAGGTGGCAAGCCTACTGCATACTGACAGAGCATGACAGGGTGTCGTAGGCTGTCGTAAGCTGTCGTAAGCTGTCGTAGGCTGTCGTAAGCTGTCGTAAGCTGTCGTAGGCTGTCGTAAGCTGTCGTAAGCTGTCATAGGCTGTCGTAAGCTGACAATGGAAGAACAACAAGGTAAAGAACAGAGTCAACAGCCAGTAAGAGAAGGAGGAGTGCGGCTGCATGGTGGAAGGGTGGGGAGGCACAACAGAGGAAGAGGCCAAGAACAGAGGCACACTCCAGCTGTGGGCCAAGTCCTCAGTCATGGCCTTACAAGGGCCGAGGATGCTCGAAGGGTACCGCTGATGTTGGGAGAGCAAGTGTGTCCCCAATCATTCAAGCGTTTCACAAAAGGTATGGAATCCAGCAATATGCACTGTACTGTAATACTGTACACTTACTGGACTGCTTCCTTTATCAGTATGCCACTTTATACTATATGCATTTTATACTATACATTAAATATACTTTGTACAGTTACATACTGTACATGTACTGTAGCACACATACACATGTATGGATATTTATAGTGTGCATTTACATACACACTGTACTTATGTATATAAGTGTGTGTGTGTTTGTGTGTTAAGTATATGTACAGTATGTGTAACTTGGTACTGTTGAAATTGATGTATGCCCTACAGAAAAAGTACAATTTTGTCATCAACACCTTATCCATAGTTTACATCGGGAAATATTTACAAAGTGCACTGTTATATTGACAACATGGCTAAGCGTTTTGACTATCTTGTTTGTGAACGATGACACAAGGACTTGTCATTCTGAAGGAAATGACAAGTTCTTTGACATAAATATTTTATTTTGAGGGATGAACTAAGGATTTTGAGAAAGTTACAAGCTTTTGCAGGTAATCCATTATGTGGTGCTGTTTGCACAAAATGTTTTGAGAAATGCACTTACTGTTCTGCAAATGTTAAGGATGATTTGAGAAATGTACCAAAGTGACTGAGAAAAACTGTAACAGATAGCGCTATTACTACAAATGTGAGTGCTCCCTCATAAAGGTCACATTTCCCTGTAGGTTACAAGGCACCAGATTTTTGGCATGAAGCAGTACAATCCCATGGGATACCTTTCCAATTATTTTTTTGTTCAGAAGTATGAAAAATAACATAGGCATGCATATTCTACTAAATAATATATATATCAAGTGCAACAAGACCATGTTCAAACTTCAGCATTTCAAACTAAGATCACCATTACAGGGCACTGAGCAGATGGCATAGCATCAGCTAACATTAGTTAATTCGGGCCTGTACTTCCCAAGAAATGGTGCAGAATAAAGCAGCCAATGGATCGTTCCTTTTCCGTCCACATGGTGCTAGTTTGTGTCACATGGATCCATAGTGATACTAATTAATTGCTAACATGGCCTGGGATTCATTCTCTGCTTGATTTGTCTACAGCTAAATTCCATTAAGGGCCTCTGAGCTGAGATCATTGGTAATTAATTTGATCTCAATTATAAAACAATGATGTCAGAAGATTGATCTTGCTTCTACATAAGGCATACTAAAAAGTCCCAAATCTACATCTAGAGAGGAAAACACCCCCCCACGCTGTTCCACACTGACCCACATGACTCGCATAGCGAGCAGCTCATTATCAACAGGAAGTTGAACTGTCTTTTGTGCCTCAATTAGCAGTTGTGACTAGTACTTTACCACCCTCACTCACTGGTGGCTTTTGATCAGGCAGACAGAAGCTCCAACTTCGTGCTCTCTTTGATAAACAAGGCGGTTTGAGCAGCACAAACGGCCCGATGCTACAAAACGTTATGCTGTATATGTGACGGAAGCACTGGCTGGGGCTCCACCGTCCTCCATGGAAATATGACTCCCCCCTTCATTCCCATCCATGTCCCCCCCGTGAGAATGCTGGCTTATTAGAGACGGGAGCCTCTCAGCGGATTTGCCCTTGGTAAGCCTGATCTGCCTCGCCCTCTGTGCCAGGTATGGTTACTCACATTCTCAGCGGCTGCTCTTCTCAGTGCTCTCCTTGCAGCTCCTTCATGCTCCTGGTCCTGATCGTTCGGCCCTCGCTACTGCTTTGTGTCCCTCTCTGTCTTGTGACCTCACTGTAGCATTGATCTCCCTAGCTTCTCAACTTCCCTGCTCTGTGCCCCCAACATTTTGGATTTGTGCTTATGGTTTTGTGTGGATTTAATAATGCCCTGCTTAGCCAGCACTGGAGCTTCTCTCTTGTGCTTTCTGCTCGCAGAATTTTTTTTTATTATTTTAGAAGGTTATTCACACAGTTTGCATTTGGGAATTTGCAAGCCAATCAAAATGGTTCAGGAAGGCCAGTTCTAACACCTCCTATCCATGCAATACCTTTCATCACTGCAGTATTCAACATATATTCTGTCAAAACTCTGCAACCATTTATAATGTGATGCTTAATACAAAAATAGCCTCAGTGAATTACATACATGATGTCAGTCTTAACAGGCAGATAAATCAGCAAATGACTGCAGCAACCAATTAATGATTTGCCGCTCTTTGTCATCAACACAGACAGGAGCAGGAGACCCGGGTCAGTGGACAGGAGCAGGAGACCCGGGCCAGTGGACAGGAGCAGGTGACCCGGGCCAGTGGACAGGAGCAGGAGACCCGGGCCAATGGACAGGAGCAGGAGACCCGGGCTAGTGGACAGGAGCAGGATACCAGGGCCAGTGTACAGGAGAATGCAGGTCTGATGGCTCCTCACGTGTGAGAACATTAGGGTGTAGACACTCATGCAGCTGGCAGTAGTAACGTTCTTGCTTGATTCTTTTTTAATGTACAGCATATCAGGGCTCCTGCAGGGCTAGGTGACGCTACAGTCCCATTGACTGGGTAAAACCAAGTATGGACCCCGTTTGATCAACTGACTCTCAATTATCTGCACAATCCCTTACATGCTGACTGGCATGGCTTTAAGTTGGGTGCCATCACAACAAGTAAAAATGGTGACCGACAGATGTTAGAAATGCATAATAAGATCAGTCATTCCTGACTACAGCAAACACGACCCAAACGGGCTTTTGGCCACTCAGGACCTGTGCTGTTTGCTAATCACCACTGCATTGTCCAGAGCTCCGTCGCTAAGCATCTCAGAACCATCTCCAGCCCCTCTTAGTCAGCAAATACGCCAGCCAGGGCCAGAGTCGGGGACTGGACATCCTGGTGGATTCTGGGGCCACGGCACTTTACAGGGGCCCAGAAATATGTACTATTATCAAATTACATAATAGGTGCGGGATCTAAGGTGACATTTTGTCAGGGGGCCCAGAATGTCTAGCTCCACTCCTGACACCAACATTGGTATCAATAAATGTCTCGTTGTGTTAAGGCCTTTTACTTGGAACAGTGTTCCACTTTTTCGCTAAAATCGGAAGCTCTCTGCAAAACTGGAATCTCCAGGGAATTAAGAACTTCACACAACCAGAGACAAAAAAGCTGCTGACATATTATTTATAGAGCATGCGAATAATAACGTCACACAAACTGTGAAGATGCTGACTCCATTCAGCTGGTTTGAGTTCATTTCAAACCGACTGAATCATATGTGTTATGTATAATCATACATTTTATTCAACAGCTGGAAGATTATTCAATCGGGAACATGAGAAAACAGACACAACCATGGACTCTGACCAGATTTAAGTGTCCAGATCTTACTCTCATTCACTACTCATTCATCTGCCTTGCAAATGAGCTAATGAAACATCCTTTTACAAAATTACTTAAAGAGCTCATGAAATTAGTTTCACTTATTCACAAAATCAAAATAAAAACCACTTGATGTTACCTGAATACAAGGCATAGAAATTCCTGTCTTGTACAGACACCGAATCATCCTCTTCCACAGCATTTCACGCATCATGCAGAACATTCTTTCATATTTTGTCAGTAGCGGAAAATGAGAATAACTCATTACCTTTCTATTAAGTGATGTGCTGAGCTCTAAATTGGACAGCTTTCATAGGCATGTAAGAGCGTATATGGGTTAGTCACTCAGCAATGGTTACACTAAGGACTACAGTTAATAGTTAACTGCTGGGTCAGTTATGCTGAGCTGGATATAGACCTCAGCATTGTGGGAGGTCATTACCCTGACATATAAAGGATCACACTCGCCGTTCCAGAGGAGCGTCTCATGTTCAGCCAGCTCTCACAGCCCAGCCCTGCTCACACCTACCACTTCCTGCTGCATCGATTAGCCCTTTGTTACTGCAAAACACCACTACAGGGGTATTGAGCAATGATACACCCACCGCAGCTCGCGGGGCCAGCCCAGACAGCAAGCCTTGGCTGATCATGTCTGTGTTTCATCTTTCAATGCACCACTTTTTTGTCCCAGTGTTGTTTCCATACCTTCTCCCTGACATCCAGACTAACCAGCAGTGGCAATGCATGGCTACTGTGACATTTATATTTATTTTACTTTTGTTCAAAATGCCGTAAGTGAGGCAAATAGCACATTACAAACATATGGCTGTCAAGGAGTCGACCAGGCATAAGTGCAGCTAGGCTGAGCTTCCAGTAAATGTCCATGTACAAGAATAAGCAGTATTGGAGCAGGAGAGACATGACAGCTTCAGGTGCACATGGGGGGGGGCTGTATACTGTTTCAGACGCACAGAAAGAGGTGGTCTAGGTGGTGCAGATGACAGCCTGTGAAGGCCCAGGGGCACTGCGTGGAGCGGGAGATGCCGGGTAGGAATGGGAACCTCCGCTCCAGGTGCAGACCCGCTACATGCTGGAGACCCTCTGAGTCACACTGGTGGGCGTCCTCGTGAAAAGGCGAACCTGGCGTCGGCAGCTCCCCGCCCACCAACATCCACGCAGGACCAGCACGCGCCTTTCCACATGGGCGCAAACGCTGTTATGACGGCCCACTTCTGCACGGTGCTCACACGTGTATTTACATAATCCCGCCACCAAAACAGCCGGCCGCTAGCCCCACAAGGGGGAGAGCCATTCTGCTGCTTTAGTCATATCTGTCACTACTTTCATCTGCTGAATCATCCCTAAAGACACAAAAATGAGAGGATGGAAGTGAAAATAAGCCCCCAGCCTTGGCATCAGAAAGGCAGTGTCATCGGTGTCATTTATGGGGGGGCATCTTCAAATTCTCCTGCCTTGTTCTATGTTTATAAATTTGGGAGAATTTATACCTCAGTAGTTTCTGATGGAAATGCCATTTTATGATGTTTTTGGACCTCAGTTGCAATCAAAAAATGAAAAATGCCAAAAGTCTTGTAATTGGGTTGGTTACTTATGGTTAAGGTTATGGCTGGGTTTGGGTTAAGGGTGTCGTGATTGGGATTAGGCTTTTTCCCATAGGAATGAGTGGATGGTCCTCACTAAGGCAGGGATACAAATGTGTGTGTGTGTGTGTGTGTGCGTGTGTGTGCGGGTTTGAGGAACAGATTGTCCTGTGTTTCACCCACAGTATTTGCCTTTTGAGGCTCCCAGGGAAGTGCACCCCCCACCCTCCCAGGCTGAGAGCTGCGAAAAAGGACACCCGCTTGGATGGACAGAGAGATGGATGTGTCTTGTTTGCCCAGGGTAGTGCAGGCCTCCCATTATGCCCAAACACACGGGATGCGAATATATTAGATGAATATGGCCGCTGTGGCCAGAAGCTGTACATTTCATCTCATTATCAAGTTAAATGGCACAGAGGCAATATTATCCATTTTTTTGATAAAAGAGAGCAGAGAGTAAAGCTCAGAAAGAGCCAGCCCTATTGGGCTAAATAGAGAGCCCTGGTGGGTCTCAGCCTTTCTACGCTACGATTTATCCAGGGGGGGGGGTCATCTCGGAGGAAGCACACAACCCGTAGGGTACATCAGAGTAGGGGAAAATCTGCTATGGTTACTGACCATCTTTGCAGGAGGAAAGTCCCATTTGTTACCACACGGCGATGCAGACTCATATCCAGCAGAATATCATATTGAGGAAAGACCACTCTGCGTTTACAATCTGAGTATAAATGCCCCACAGCGCTGGAAGATCTGGACACTTAAGGGCACAGGGATAGATCCTGGAACAACCAGACAAAGGAATAAACAAAACAAAACTCCAGTGTTTAGCGGGCATCATGTTGGCTATCTGCTACATTCATCGGATCTCACCTAATCGCTTCCTAGCCACGATGACTCAGAGCCACGCAGCTGTATGGCAGCGGGGCACAGCGCCCCAGCAGAGCACTGCATTATCTCGCTGAGTTTGATGCAGGTCTAGCATAAAGCTGCCGCTCCAGTCAGAGCGACGTAGAATGCATGGGAGGGCATGAAAGGAGCATTTCAGTCCATACGGACACCGCACAATCCAGGCATATTAACGCTGGTTAATATAAAGTTCAATCAAGCCACAGAGATCTTCAGTTTAAAATGGCCCAACACAACTGTTTATTCCTTAGCCCCTAGACCAGGGCTAAGGAAATATACAATAGAGCTGTTCATACATGTATGTTTATCTGTAAAGGGAGTCTTTAACCATATAATCTACATATAAGGTTGGCAGTGAGAAAGGAGAAGGGCTAAGAGGAACAGGAAGGCCTAACGGGAACAGGAAGGTCTAACGGGAACAGGAAGGTCTAACGGGAAAAGGAAGGCCTAACAGGAACAGGAAGGCCTAACGGGAACAGGAAGGTCTAACGGGAACAGGAAGTCCTAACAGGAACAGGCAGGCCTAACGGGAACAGGAAGGCCTAATGGGAACAGGAAGGTCTAACGGGAACAGGAAGCCCTAACAGGAACAGGCAGGCCTAACGGGAACAGGAAGGCCTAATGGGAACAGGAAGGTCTAATGGGAACAGGAAGGCCTAACAGGAACAGGAAGGTCTAACGGGAACAGGTAGGCCTAATAGGGATGCGTGAAAGTGCTGGTGGTGACTTGCCCTTACAAAGGTACTACAGTATACTGTACGTAGTGAATGTTAGCAGTAGCATTTTCCAGCAGCTTCTGTGTGTCTCTCATTCAATTGGTTACTTTCAGATCTTGGCTATGCCACACTCATTTCCATTTTGCTAACGTCGTTTACTCTGTGCCTGCGCGGAGGGACTGCGGGCCACTTGGGGGAGGCTGTCATCCACAGCGACACACAACAGCTTGCAATTTTAAAGCTGTTTGGACTCCGGTGTTTAACAAACTCACCCCGCTCCCCAGACCGCTCTTGGACACAGTGGCTCCAGTGTTTAATAAACTCACCCCGCTCCCCAGGCTGCTCTTGGACACAGCGGCCTGTCCTGTCTCAGGGTATGAGCAGATTTTTCTGGGGTGTTTAAAAGCATTACATAAAATCACCCAACAAGCACATCCTGATGTTCAAATTGAAGCTTAGCAGGTTGGCGATCTCTCATAGCTCTTCAATACAAAGCCAACTCTGACTCAAGGAAGGTCACAACTAAACCCTTCTTAAGAGCAAAAAATAAACATTCTCCAAAGACTTTCCCAAGACGACAGAGCGTTATGCCATGTCCTCCACACTCAAAAAGATTAACAGAAGTACAGCTCACTTAAAAGCCCGATAATACGTTTCAGTTATAAAGAACTGAGGCAATCTCAAGACTGCTATTGTGTGATATTGTGTGTGCATCACTGCTGTGCCTTCGACTGACTGGTGAAAAAAAATACGCTCGTTTACAAGGTCTGGCATTGACTTCAGAAAAGTTATTACACGTCTATAAGTGGCTGAGGGACAAAGCCCACTTCGACTTTCACTTAGATATCAGCTGACTGCCGGTTCTGAAGCATCGACTGGACCTTCCTGGACGTTGATGATGGAGTTTCCAGAATGCAGATTTATAAGCTGCAGCTTTGCTATAGCTGAACAGAGTAGCGATTGTGTGCTATTCGATTAATGGATGCCGTCTCTGGGGCTGCGGAATGGCGGCCAGCGGCGTTACCCTCTGAAGCTAGCAGAGGACCAATCAGAAAGCAGATAGGAAATTTGGGTCCTAATCAAGCCTATTTACTTTCAAACAGGTGCTTGACTAATTACACCTCCATGTTCTGCCATGAGCTAAGATAGGATTGGCAGATAATCCATGTCATCCCAGACACTTTGTGCTACTTCAGGTTTTACAAACTGAAAGGCTCCTGTGCTCGGCTAAATGGTTCAGTTCTTTTCGCACTTTGACTGTTTTGTTTCTTTTATTAAAAGACTCATCCTATTGTTTCACATTAACATTAGTGAGACATGCATAACTTTAGAAGACTGCCCAATCGTAACACATCAAGAACTCGGCGAGTAAAATGAAATCCAGGTCCTTTTCTTTGAAATGAACTCTGGCCCCCCTGACATGAATGATCTGCTCACCCTTGTGAAGACGAGTGCCCCAGTTCACATGGGATCCGTCCTCCTGTGGGGGAAAAAATTATGAAAACATCCCAAAAAACCCACCCCACCCCCAGAGTCCGTTCCCCGTTCACTCCCTGTCATGGTGTGACGGTGTCTTCGCACCGTCTTGTATTATTGCACACCGTCTTGTGCTGTTTGGCACCGTCTGCATTGCTTTGCTTTGTGTGTGTTGTTTTGCACCGTCTGGACTGTGTTGCATCGTTTTGTATTGCCTCACACTATCCTTTTGCACCATCTTGTAATGTTTTGCATCATGTTGTATTGTTTTGCACCATCTCTAAGGTTTTCCACCATGTGTTTTGTTTTGCATCAGCTTATATTGTTGTTATAGTGTAAAATTACACCGCCTGTAATTTTTCACACCATCTTGTACTGTTTTGCACCATCCTGTATTGTTTTGCACCACCTGTAATGTTTTGCACCATTCTGTATTTGCACCACCTCTAATGCTTTGCACAATCCTGTATTGTTTTGCACCACCTGTAATGTTTTGCACCATCCTGTATTGTTTTGCACCACCTGTAATGTTTTGCACCATCCTGTATTGTTTTGCACCACCTGTAATGTTTTGCACCATCCTGTATTTGCACCACCTGTAATGTTTTGCACCATCCTGTATTGTTTTGCACCATTCTGTATTTGCACCACCTCTAATGCTTTGCACCATCCTGTATTTGCACCACCTGTATTGTTTTGCACCATTCTGTATTTGCACCACCTCTAATGCTTTGCACCATCCTGTATTTGCACCACCTGTAATGTTTTGCACCATTCTGTATTTGCACCACCTCTAACGCTTTGCACCATTCTGTATTGTTTTGCACCACCTGTAATGTTTTGCACCATCCTGTATTTGCACCACCTGTAATGTTTGCACTATTCTGTATTGTTTTGCACCACCTGTAATGTTTTGCACCATCCTGTATTGTTTTGCACCGTCTCGTAATGTTTCTCGCTGTCCTGTTTTGGTTGTTTTGTACCTAGCGTGACAGAACAAGCAAGGATCCCAATGCACCTGTTGCACATGACCAATAAAGATCTTGAATCTTGAATCCTTTACCTTCTGCAAGTTGAGATTCCACTGCCAGAGGTGAACAAAGGATGACTTATTTAGGAAGCACCCAGCACTCAGTGGTGAGCGCTACACCACTCTTCCCTGCAAACCGTGCCCCAGAGATCCTAAATCAATTAACACCTTTTGTGGAGGGTTTCGTGCCGGAGATGAAACACCTCAAAGTGGTATCACTTTGCAGTTTGCTTCTAGCCACCCTCATCATTTGATTTTAGTCTTTATAAATCCGTCACAGGTCAGAGCAAACCGCTGCAATCAGGCCAGTCATTAAAGTAACGCACGCCTCTGCATACCGCTTCATTAGATTAATTATCCTGCATCCTCTAATTTGTTCAATATTGTCTGTTGTATTTTGCATAGAGATTAACTTGAGTGCAGCATTTGTGGGAAACAGTTCTGTTCTTACGCCGTATTCCAGCATGGAGCTCAGGAGCTGCTTCAGTCGTTGACTTTATGAGCAGATCGGAAAGAGACGACCAACATACATAGTGGTGGTTAATGTTACAGGATTAATAGCTTTTTTGTTTTCAGAATAAGTGAAGCCAAACAGACATGCCTAAAGCCTATGCAGCGGCTTTGAGCATCATGGAAGGAATCACTGTTTTCCATGCATCTGGCCAAGCTCCTCTCTTCCCACTGAATGAGGTCACCGAGTCATTGTCAGCGCTACTGTAAACAAAAGGAGATTTGTCGAATTAACCAGTTTGCATCTAGCCCTAACCCTCATGGTAGAAGGAAAAGCACTGCAGACCAGTGACGCCCCAAAGGCTAAACGCAGCGCCTGCCTGCGCATCCAAGGGGGGGGGGCACCAAACCAGGGGGCCGCAAATCAGCAGCTTGTCTAATGGCGCGAACTGAGGAACCCCCCCCACCCAATGTTCTGTAATGTGTAAACCTCTGGCAGATCCTCGGACACCCACCAGCAAGGACCCCTCTCATCTTTTTATGGCCTCCTGCTGCCATCCCAAACATCTACACCCCACTACCTTAGGGAGGGCTTGATGAAATCCACTAAGCATGCCAACTCTGAGGGTCAAACTTCAGATCAGTCTTCATGAAGCTTCTATTGGCGTATCAAAAATATGTAGCATCACAAAGTGACGACATTCATCTTAAATCACAACCGATCAATGTAACCAAACACTTCTGACAACATGATTTATTTCAACAAATACAGCCTGTCTGTAGCACATAGCAGATCCTTCTGTAAGGACAGCTGAATGGCTGATGATAGAGAGGCCTATCATGTACATATGAAATTATAACCATAAATAATAATGACATTTTTCAGCCCTAACAGGCATCCCAGCCAGTGAGCTCCTTTTACTTTGTGCTTCCTGGAAGAGGGTTAGGGTTAGGGTTAGGGTCAGCTCTGTCCTGAATAAGTGCCTATGGATGGATGGATGGATGGATGGATGGATGACAAACATACACAACAAGCTTTGGTCTGTAAATGCTAATGGTGGCACCTGCTGCATTTTTCACTAAAAGAAAACGACAAGGAGACACCATTGGCATGCCACCATGCAGACAGCTTTGTGGGACCCGGGCAGTCTGAGTCTTCAGGACCTGCCCCTGTATCAGAGGCTGGTGTTACGGTGGTAAATCCCAGCCTCACGTTTGACGATCAGTGACAGAGGCTCCAGTTCCACTATGTCAGTGTTTCCCAACTTGCTCCATGGGGACACCCAGACAGGCCATGTTCTTGCCCGGGAAGGAGTTAGGAGGGAGCAAAACCATGGACTATCTGGTGGTTCCTGAGGATCTGGCTGGAAACACTGGGCTATGTTACCTGAACAAACACTTGTCCAGACCCCAGGACCCATTCCCAGATTTTATTCAGAGGAGATATCCTCTGGGCTCAGCAGAGCTTTAAAGACGGGGCCCCACTGGGATATGTACCAACATACACTGGCAACAGCGCTCCTAATTACAGCCTTGCCATTGTTAGGATCGTTCAGACAGTAAAATACTACTTTACTTGTCACAACCATATTGTTAATAGGAACGTTTTCGGAACATGGTATCTTGGAGGGATTTGGGCATGCGGAGCACAGCGCTAACTAGGACCAGTGAGTCAGCCGCTACATGATGTGCGACAAGGCCGTGTTACAGTGGCAGGTTTCATTAAACACATTTCTGTCTGCACGTCGCACCAATGTGCAATCTTTTAAAGTGCAGAGTTTTGTTCATTTCAACAACTGCAAGATCTTTTGTCAGATAATGCAAAAGTCAATTTATTTTAAACAAAATTCCATCATGCATGAACAGCCTTTTCAGCAGTACATCCATTGGTGGCAGTGACCCTCTGCCTGCTGGATCCTGCTGACAGCACTGAACCTGCTGGGCACACGCAGTTTCCACATTCAAAGATTCCATTTAGTTTGCGAAAACACAACAGAGAAGACGAGAGTGCAACACCTGCACTTGTACCGGTCTGCACGTGCCTTCCCTTTGATACCATTCCACAATCACCATTCCAGATTTTAGGTTTACTGTAATTGGCTACTTGTTTCGGTGAGCGGTCTGGCTGATATTCACACCCAGGCGGCTTGGCAATCCAGACAGAGCCGAAACCTTACCGTTTGTTCACTGACTACTCAAATTAGCACTTATCTTAGATGCAGGTGCTCATTCGATAGACGTCTCTGTTGCACCACATTTCAAACATAAAGAGAACTTCATTCCCCCTCTAGCGCAATGCTAGACTCTGAACTCAATCACGATGTTATGTTTCTGGTCCAAAGTCAGAATTGTCATTCATACCACCCAGACTATGTAATCCATCTGAAGCTAAGCAGGTCTGGGCCTGGCCAGTACTTGGCTGGGAGACCACCTGGGAAAGCTGGGTTGCTGCTGGAAGTGGTGTTGGTGTGGCCAACAGGTTAGGCCATGCTGTGGTCTGCGTGGCTCCCAGTGCCTCTTTTGAAAGAGTAGGGGTGGTACCCTGATGTCCTGCCTAAAATTACCCTCTGTGGCCCTATCAGATCTGACCTCCTAATCAGCCCCTATATCTGCCGACGCATCGTCCAGGTGGGGGCTGCACAGTGATGGGGGTCGAAGTGCCTCCCCATTGCTTCTGTGAAGCGCTACATAAATGTAGCATTTATTCTACTGATGAATAGGAGTAACAGTGTTATGTCCAGACGATCAAGGGTAACTTTATAGAGCATTATTTTAAGGTATGTATTTTAATCAATGGTGGTTAATGATGCAGGATTAAAAGCTAAGGTATTGCAGAAAATACTAATTATATCATTGCACAATCCCCAGTATACTAGAATATTCCTAGTGTATTCAATAAAAGCGTTTCCAAGAAAATGAACTACAACAAAACTTATTACAAAGTAATTACACGGTACCAAACATACACAAATGAATCTCTCACTCTAGCTTAAGCAACTTGTGTGAGGTAAACAAATATTTAGGGGCCTAATATGCCAGCTATTACTTTTCTAGAACGTTTTACTTCTGCTCATTGAATGGGCCCACATGTTCATGGATTAATTCTACATCTCAGCCACAACACTGTGTCTTTCAGAGCGGCAGAGAAGCGGCTCAGTTGAAGCTGCAGGATTCCTGGCCGCTCTGCTCTGTCCTTGACCGCACATTAATCGCAGAAGCATGGGTTAAACTCCGCCCTTCCGGTTGTGCCCGCAATCTGTAGCGCTCTTTGTTGTGTACATACCTGCATGGACATGTGCAAAGGTGCACTTTCACCTTAAATCTCACTCTTAAATATATTTATCACAGATAAGAACAGCTTCCCTTTGTGCCTGAGTGTTAATTGTCGATACTTTTACGCACGTAGAATCACGCACGCTGATATTTGAACCATTGGAAAGGTAAGGCTTTTTATGCACTCAGGCCAATTAGAAGATACATCTCTATTCATGAGCAATTTAAGGCCAGTCCTTATTATGGAAATTTTTAACAACTCTCAGAACTCAGGAAACCTTTAAAATGGCAAATTAAATAATTCATTAAGTGTATGACATTTTGAGAGTAGTTAAATATAATAACTCTGTAATGCAGATTGTTCTTCATTTCGTCTATGAACAGGGGTCTGGGTGGATTGCCGATGGAGAATGCATGTATATGTGTGCGCGCGTGTGTGTGTGTGTGTGTGGGGGGGCGGGG
>JAODKN010000063.1:525991-537154 GCA_026774425.1 Petrocephalus zakoni
TGAAGGGGGTCTGCCGCGAGGTACGGGACGGCGCCACGGCCCCAGCAGCACCGGGCAGACAGAAAGGGGCCTGAAGGGGGTCTGCCGCGAGGTACGGGACGGCGCCACGGCCCCAGCAGCACCGGGCAGACAGAAAGGGGCCTGAAGGGGGTCTGCCGCGAGGTACGGGACGGCGCCACGGCCCCAGCAGCACCGGGCAGACAGAAAGGGGCCTGAAGGAGTCTGCCGTGAGGTACGGGACGGCGCCACGGCCCCAGCAGCACCGGGCAGACAGAAAGGGGCCTGAAGTGGATCTGCCGCGAGGTACAGGATGGCGCCACGGCCCCAGCAGCACCGGACAGACAGAAAGGGGCCTGAAGGGGGTCTGCCGTGAGGTACGGGACGGCGCCACGGCCCCAGCAGCACCGGACAGACAGAAAGGGGCCTGAAGGGGGTCTGCCGCGAGGTACGGGACGGCGCCACGGCCCCAGCAGCACCGGACAGACAGAAAGGGGCCTGAAGGGGACAAGCGCTAGGTGATCAGAAGTGGGTTGAGTGCTGAGACGCTATAGCACTAGCAGGCAAGAGGAGACAGGAGTTAGGAGCAAAGAGGAGCTGGAATCGCTGCCACAGGAGGTTTCTTTAGGAACGATTACTCAAAACCCGAGAGATTTTGGGACTGGGCCCAGGTTTGGGATTTAGAACATGAATGTTTAGTGGGTTAGCCCTTGGTGCCTGTGATCAGAGGTTAGCGGTTTGTATTCCATGCTTAACCCCTTGAGAAATGCTTTAGGGGCTCCAGTTAAATAGCTCCCTCTGTGCGAAAAATACAAGCTTCACTCTCACCTGTGTGTGTGTGTGTGTGTGTGTGTGCGTCTTAAAATGGAGATCAAGATGGGACCTTTGAAAATGAACATATTCCGATGTACCTGTTGTTGTACAAATGGCAAATAAATCTTTATTTTAGATCTGGCTAAATATCCGAGCTTTCAGAATAGCTTATCATCATGCTTCAGCCAGGATCCTAGAAGACACGGGCTCTCACTGGTGACAGCTAAGGAGTCAGTGCGTCTCCGCACCAGGGGTGGATGGCCACGTGGGCACGGAAACTGCATGAGGCCACCTCGCTAGGGGGGGTGGCGCTGCCGGATGTCTACCACGCCGCCCACCACGCCGTCCGCCGCGCCCTCCACCACGCCCTGCCACGCCACACCGCCAGCGATAGGAAGAGGCTTCACCATGGAGATCGGGACAGACGGCTGACGTCAATCGGCACGCACTCCATGACGCAGGGAGCGGGAGGAGAACCACAAAGCGCATTGTGTGTGGAAATGCATCCGCAGCGGGGATGTAAGGAACCAAGACGGAGCATCTTCAAGGAAACGCTTTGGGCTTCGGTCCTGGAAATAACAAGCGCTTAGCACGCGTATAGAGACGGTGAATTCGAGCAGATCGGGAAGCCCCCGCTTTCACCGCATGTACGTGGGGTTATTTGAAGTCGTTTGCAATGCTGCTCGGTCTAAATATGCAACAGACTCCAAAATACACAAGCAGGGTTATTTGCATCTCTAAACACACAGGAACCAGGAGTCAATAGAGTCTTCCAGTGCATTTAATGTGTTTGAGCTTTTGCAGTATATCTGAAAGAGTGATCGGAAGTCCATCCTCCTCAAGCTACTTAGCGTGTGGAAGGTCCTTTTCATCAAAGACAAACATCAGAAACACAGGCAGTACTGGGGCAGTGTGTGTGTGGGGGGGTGTCAGAATAGGAATCATTCTTGTGAAACATTCCAGATTCTCGCGGCTGCACAGACATAGTGTAAAAATACAGCTTGTCTATGGGCAAGATTAGTGTCACGGGAGCTAAATGTGGATATTGGAATTGAATATTTCAGGCATTTGGTAGGTCCCAGCTTAGAGTGACTTAGACATTCGCAGTACTGGAAATATGCATATAGGGGGTGCTAGTGTTAAAGGACCCCAGGCACATCCTCTGGGACTCAGCTCGGCTAAGATGGCGGCCCTATGCTTTGTGTGGCCATCACACGTCAGCCAAGAGGTTTGCTGTAACTGACGCAGCCGGAGACCTCTGTCACACTGCGGGCTGAGCTCACAAGCCACTCGATGGTAAGTATTATAAGCCTGAGCTGGTCCCGCTGTGCCTGTAACCGGACCGTGATCCCGTGTCCGGTTCTGCCTCATTGCCCCCATTGACAATCAGAGCGCTCGCTCCAGCCCTTAATGACTCGTGGAGATTTTCTCACCCGAGGCAGAGGACCTCTCTCCTCAAGGGCTGATTTATCTTGTAATGCTTTAAATACCTAAGCACAAGCTGTGCAGAAACACCCCAGGAGAAGTGAGAGGAAGCACGTTTAGCCTGCCCTTAAACATGGGCCTAAAGACCTTTTTCCGGGTCCAAGTGCCACGTGTGGACCCTGCACCAGGAACCAGTTTGCCCCCCAACTCACTGACGGAGGTTTTTAAGACACATCTGCCAGCTACCTTGACCAGACTGCAGAATACAAATAGACTGAACTGATGTATTATTACCAAAAAGTTACAAGCTATTAAACTTTATTTTTATGCCCAGTGAAGCTTGATGTCTCTGATGTTAAGAGCAAGTTTTTTTTTTCTCAGGCAGTTCCTAGAAACCTAAAAACAAAACACAAGCACAGTGGGACTGTGATGATGTGGGAATCCACAGAGCCAAAATGTCAAATATATTTCATCAAGTAATAAGCAATGATTAATCAGGTGAGGTATATTATACTTAGTTAAATGGAGTGGAGATCATTACAAACCTGAATAATTGGTCCATTTTAATGACGAATTGTACTATGCCCATAGCAGGACAGGAAGTCTCTGTCGAGGTTATAATTGTGCGCGTAAATCGGTTTGCTTCTCATACTCTCTGCGTCTGATAGCATCATGATGGAAGCACAAGCTACAATTACTAAACACAGATCGCGCATGTACACTGGACAGCTTGGGTCCGTGACAAATACGTTTCAGTGCTAGAACTGACGTGTGGAGTTGTCACCCTCCCATATCCCAGCAGCCCAGACAGGAAGGGCAGTTGCAAGAGAGATAGCCTCTCCTGCACGGAGGCCCAGCGGGGAAGGAGACGAGCACTGAAGGAGAGCCGTGAGACAGAGCGAATCATCATGTAAGACAACAAATGAGGGAGGTGGGGAAGACGAAAGAGGAGAGCTTCCTGCCAAATCACCAGGGGAAAGTAAAGACTAACTTCATCAAAAACGAGGATCTTGGCTAAAACCAAACAATACCAACTGGCACCAGATTAAAATTTGAAAGGAAAATGGCAGAGCGTGCAAGAAGTAAGCCGTTAATTAAGTAAGGCTGGTTGGACCAGCTTTCGATTAAATTTATTGTTGGAGTTTGTATAGCTGAAATTGGAAGGTTAGCGTCCTTATGGTATTGCCAGCTGGTAGTTCAGAGCCTACCTGGCAGGTGGTAGCTCTGATTTCCCTGCTCTGCATATGCTCATATGCTCAGGGGTAAGACGGGAGGGGGGGAGCGATTTGCCAGTCATGTGTGTGTAAAGTCCCGCATCACTGACCCCAAGGAATTTCTACCACATGCAGCGTGCATTCCAGGGGCATCGACTGGCCAGTGTTTCCATTCTCCATTCCAGGGGCATCGACTGGCCAGTGTTTCCATTCTCCATTCCAGGGGCATCGACTGGCCAGTGTTTCCATTCTCCATTCCAGGGGCAGCATCGACTGGCCAGTGTTTCCATTCTCCATTCCAGGGGCATCGACTGGCCAGTGTTTCCATTCTCCATTCCAGGCATCTTCTTTGCAGATGAGACAAAATTGTCTCCACTCTGCTGGGTTGGGAGCAAACAATGTTTCCTGAAAACACTGCGTGGATTTGAGACAAAGAAAAACTGTCTGTGGAAGATGTCAACATGTGGCAGCATGTATAAGATAGTCCAGATGTGCATGCAGAGATGTAGTTGGACTCACTTTTTAGTTGGAGAGTCTGTAGAAGTTATTGTGCTGGCATTTCCTGTATTTGTGTTTGGATGTGTATGCTTACGATCTCCCAAGTGATCCAGTGAATTCTGCATCACCAACACCTCTGCTGGACCATTTACGTGTGTGATGCTACAAAGTTGAGCATCTGCTCTGTCATTCTGTGTTTTGTCCCACTGAAGAAGGGCAGTAACCCCTAAACACCTAGGAGTTTGGCTACTTCCCAGCTGTGGTGTGAGGGATCTGGGACACCTCATCTGAATCCTACTCCTTCCTTCAATTTCCAAAGGAGCTCTGTGCCTCTGCCCTTGAGCGAAATAATAACCAATTTCTGTAAAATATTCCTCCCTAGGAATGGGTAGGAACTGTCACCTCTGTGGATAAACTCATCAGCTCAGGAACCAGATGTAAGAGCTTGGGTACCGCTTGCATCTCAGAATAAGATGTGCTCTGTGAAGCTCGATAGCTGCAGATGCAGCAACCCACGTCAGCATCCTGGCAGCGACTCCTCCCCTGGTGGCGGGCATCAGCTCATCATCACAGAGCCTGTGTCCCTCTTTATTGCTGAACCGTCTCATTTCCCCTTGGCCTGACTCACTCGGCACAGCCCAACCTGCTTCCTGAGCCATCGCTTTGAGGAAAGCCTCTAGCCGGGCCATTTTGCACCTGGCCAGCTGGGTCGGCACTTTGTTGTCTCCCCATCCCTCCTGGCCCCTTTTTCTCACGCTAGTTATTTAAGAACCTCACATAGAAGATGCCAACGTGTGAACCTGGGACCATCTGACGCTGGCTCGCAGTGGTGCATGGAGCAGCCAAAATGCATCGCTGGACATCCGCCATGCGCGTGACTTCAGTCTGGGCTCTTCTCTCTGCCCAAAAGAGAGCAAGAGCACCCCCGCATGAGGCATGGGTCAACACACCACAGCCTCCGCAGAGCATCTGGAGTCATGGCTGATTCCATCAAAGAAAAGGGCAACCAGGCACTTTCCCAGAGTTCAGGGGCGACACTATTCAGAGGCACAGTTTCCGTGGGCGACAGATTGATGCATCCGGTCTCAGAGGACACGCAGTATCACCGGAGCCATGGTAACACCAGGCTAACTGAAATCTGAAGTAGATTCAGAAAGTCGCCCCCGGAGATACTAGATGTCACATGAAGACCATGAAGTTCTGATGCTACACTGAGCTCTGTTGTAATTAGTGCCTACAGAAACATACCATGAAGAGAAACATAGTAGCTAGAGTGCAAAGAGTCATAGGTGCCAAAAGACAGTGAGATATCCCGAGAAAGATTATGAGATCCCAGAGTACTGGGAATGACTCTTTGGCATTGGAGCGCCAGCTGCATAGATGCCTTCATTGCGTTTACAGGAAAACCCACATCGAGCAGAATCAAGTGACACGGGAACTTCAGAAGGGTCTTACTTTGGGAGATTCTCACTTTGGGGGTTTATAGGAACCGAAATAAAACTGTGGAAGGATTCATACCCAGAATGGCTATAGAGGGGAAAGCAAATGGACATAGAGGCACCAGAGGGACAAATCAGCACCAGGCATGGTGGTCACCTGACTCACAGTCATCTGTTTTCATTTGTTAATGACAATTTCCCATCATGCTTCGGTTTTGTGATGCTGATTATAAGGCACTTGAAAGACAGAACCTCTGACAGGCTCCGATGGTCTCCTGCCGCGCTGCTATGTAGACACTCCTGCACAGTCTAAACACGTCACTCGGACCCTCTCAAGGCTCTGTGTCAGCTAACAGACTCACGGACACCCTTGAAGTTTGTTGTGACAGAAACTCGATGGTGACGTCTGTGGTCCTGGGATGCATCCGAAGCCAGAGCCAGCAAATCCACAGGGGGCTGCAGTATCGCTAGGATACACCATCGATCCCCATGTTGGTCTCTTTACGAGTTCTTAATCCAATTAACTTGGGAATATATGAATAAATTGCATGTACATGGGGAGAGTTTTACTGTTTATAGATCAATGATTGCAGGGTGTACCCAATGTAAAAAGCTTTCGTTTTCATTGTGTGTGTGATCATGCCAGAGAAGGTCTCCACAAAGGGCATTTAATATCTGGTAACTGCACTTTGGTATCCCAAACAAAATGAAAGTAAAGCAGAATTAACTGCTCTTTGTGGTTGCTAGCATTAACTGTATTGCAAGGGTTCGAGCAGAATAGTGTTTTTTTTCATTGCTTGTAAAGTTTCTTACTTTTTAAAATTAAAAACATCTTGTCCAGTTGACTGAATTCTGTGTGAGGGCCCAAGCATCTTGTAGAGGAAGTCGGCAATGTACCAAACGGTTATTGCTGAGTTATAGCTCATCTTTGGTAAAGTTGGTTCGGGATCTTTGGCACATTTTTCCAATCACATCCTGTGACGGTAACCAAAATCCCTCTGAGACATTTCATTTAGCATAAGAACCTGAGGGCAGAAAACATATATTTTTCCGCTGTGGTCAATCTGCACTGGAGCAGAGGACTACAGCGACACCTGGGATAACGAAGAGCATGACAGTCAAGCGGTATTTAAAAAGGCCTCTGAGTTTATTTCAGTTTAATGTCACTTTCTTAGGTGATCAGTGCCCTTGAAGGCTGCCTGAGGGACATTAGGCAAGGTCCCTCTGGCTGATTTACCTCCCGGCTCCCTCTGCAAGTCTCCAGATATAATCTTTCAAGATGGCCCATCTGGTTTTTTTTTTTTTTTAATAATCCTGACCTGAGCTCCAATACCCATACAAAACGATGAAAGTCTTAATATCTCCAAGAAAACTCCAGAATAATTCACCACCACATCGCAGCAGGAACGGGTAAAAGGTCCAGTAGGTGCAAAATCAGGAAAAAACAGCTCAGCGATATATCACAGGCATTCTCAGCCAAGGGCCCCCCCCCCCGCACACCCTCAGCTAAGGGCCCCCGCCACACACACGCGGGGGGGGGGGGGGGGCCCTGCAACACACCCTCAGCAGAGGGCCCCGCCAGATTCCCTCAGCAGAGGGCCCCCCCCACATACCCTCAGCCAAAGGGCCACCCCACACACCTTGAGCCATGGGACCCAGCCACACACCCTGAGCCTAGGTTGCCACCCCACACACCCTGAGCCATGGGACCCAGCCACACACCCTCAGCAGAGTGGCCCCCCCACACACCCTCAGCCAAGGTGCCCCCCCCCATACACCCTTAACTGAGGGGCATTATGCCGTTTGCTCCTTATAATCCCTGTGACACAGTGGTAGTCAGCTGTGGTACAAACCGCGCTGGCCACTCAGTGTGCTTCAGCGACACTGAAAACATCGCTTTCCTGGTGTCCAGCCAGAACTGTAATATCTATGGAAAGTAATACTAACCACAGACAGTCTTATGTGGTCCCGCAGTATGAATAAAGCCGCAGAGTCACGCTTTAATCGTGTTTGAAGTGCTTGATGACTTACAGATTTATTTATCGGTGAACACGCGCAGGTTAGCATCTCCTGAGTGAGGCGCTGCAAACAGCTACTTCAAAAGATCTCCTCAGCCTTTATATTTAAATGAGGAGATAAATATACATCCCTCATCTTTATCGCAAATTAATGTCAGCTCTGACAACCCGTAATTTTCCTTTTGTGACAGAGTAAGAAAAAAGAAATATAAATTCATTACTACCTCATGCAAGGATACGTGCGGCTCATTCTGTGGGAAAGCCCTCGGTAAACTGATATTTGTATATTTTAATGAAAGATCAATATTTAGTTATTGTAATGCCATGCAAAACAGATGTTTAATGTGACTAAACATTTTCATTTGAATATTTTTTACAGTTGTAATAAAATTCCAATTATTTGCTAATTATATTGGCTATTGCTTTGCAACTTCTTTTCTACACATTTCACTGGAGTAATTTGTAATTAGTCTTAGAGTACAACTGAAATATGCCTTCTGGGATGGCATCCTGTGGCTGACAGACCTGAGCCTGGCTTAAAGCTGAGAAGCAGGCAGGCACACACTCACATGGGACCACAACCACCTCCTGCACCGAAATCCCAAAACGCACCGTCTGTGATTAAGCTGCACGGATGCGTCGGCAGTAGGGATGAGAAAGTGCAGCAGCGTTCTTTACCGTCGGGCTGTAATCAGGCCTCAGGAAGACAGATACTTTGCGTGCTGGTGGATTGGAAGGTGGCGAAGCCTGTGCTCAGAGACGGGGATCAACAAAAAGCGGGGATAGATAGATAGAGAGATTGCGAGATAGAGAGATATAGATATATAATAGGTAATAGATATTAAACATAAGAATATATCTATCTGTCTATCTATCTGTCTGATCTTTGCAGACTCGAGCAGAGGTTGGCACCTAGAAGCTGGGCTGTTTGTTCCAGGTGGGTGTGAAATAGTGTTTACAGAGAGCACTATAGTCCTGGGCACAGATTTGAACCACTGGTGACATTTTATTGGGACAGAATGTTATTTGCTGCCTGGAACAATTGACTCTAATAACCTTAAAACTATTGGAAAGGTTAAAAAAATACACAGACGATAAAATGAAACCAAGGTGCTGCGTGGCATTGCCTGGGAATATCCATAAAAACAAGCAGGATGATCTTCAGAAGGTCCTCTGTGCCATCTGTGGATCACAGCAAAGTCTGACCATTGCTTTCAGCACAGAATGAGATCAAGCTCAAAAGCCATTTATGCTAATAAGCCACAAAAGTCATACTTCAAACAGCGCTGAATTAAAATGAGCCCGACTTCTCTGTAATCTGTCTCATCTTAATGCCCAATTCATGGCTGCGAGTAAATCATTTTTGAACAAAATGTCCAAAATGGCTTGTTTAAAATGTCTGATTTACCCCTTCAGCTCAGTCAAAAAAAGTGGGTACAGTAGCACGCAGACTCCGAATAACATCGAAATGTAGTCCATAGTCTGCGTTGCTGATCTGAAAGTAATCAAAGATGAGCCAGCGAGTGTGATGCTAACAGCATATATAGAGAAGTGCCATTCCTTATAATAATATAATAACTTACAATAAGAACTTTTCTTTGTATTTATATTTTTTGCACATAATGTACTGTGAGGTGTTCTCCAGTTTGTCCTGTACCTTATTTTCGTCCTGTGCTTCATCCTTGGCACTGGACCAGGAACATACTGGTGGTGGTGTCCTTATTGTTAGGGAAGTGCAGTTGCGACCAAAAAGTTGCTGGTTCAATTCTCCGACCAGCAGGGTGCCGCTGAGGTAGCCTGAGCAAGGTACCGCCCCCAAGCACTGCTACTTGGGCACTGCAATACCTGCCCACTGCTGTGTCACAGTGTCACATGGGTTAAATGCAGAGGACACATTTCGTTGTTGCGCGCTGTGTGCTGTAGTATGTCAACAATCACGATTATTGACAATTAATAAATTAAAGTGAGTTTCTGATTCTGAAAGTTACTGTTCACTCTGAAACCAAGAGCATTCCAAAATGATGCAGTGAATTAAAATGTGTTTTCCTTGAGACCTTGGTGGGAGCGATTCCAGCTGTTTCTCTTTCTTATTTACAGGACTAGGGTCCTGTAAGCTATTGTCTGGGATGTTTCCTAACCTTGCCATGCACTTGGTTCCTGGCAGCACTATTTTGCCTGTCACTGCACTGAAAACAGTGCTTTGTTGGTTGAGGTATTTCGATATGGATGTGGAACTCATTCAAATGCAAGATGCCTTAACCATGGTCAAGAAAGTTACTTGCATCAAGCCAGGGACTCCTGACTCTTGCTAGTCCTTCATTATGGTTTAATTTTGGACAGTTTGCCCTTCATCTTCTTGACAGGCCTTTCTTCATCAAACTACCTTCATCAAACTTGGGTCGACCTGGGATTTCATGCTTTCGATGTCATTCCTCACAGCTAGCTATGGACCTTCATAACTCCATACAGCCCACCTCCAAACATTTCAGACATAGTTCAGTAATTTGCATGTATGTAAATGCTGCTGCCACAGCCTGGAAAGTGTTTTATTTGGCTGCGTGTTTCATACATTCACCCACATCCTCGGCATGATTGTCAAATGGCAGGCAGCATTATATAAAAGCAAATTCAGTAATCATCTGGCAGGCTTCCTGCTCTTCATCATAGAGGAGCTGGTCTGCGATCTTTAACTTCCATCCCCGAGCAATAAAGTAAACACCTTCTCAGCTGGTACCAGTTGAGACGCGTATAATCGTTTCATCAGCTCCGCCGTCCCTCCGAAATGATCCCGCGCCTTCTCACTGCGCCACTGACAAATTCCTGCTTCTCTGCCTTGTTTACGCCTCGTCTGAGGTGGATGAAGAGCCGCTTGTTGTGTCTGCAAAGGACAATAAACTCGAAATGACGAAGGACACGCAGAGAGAGGAAGGGAGGGAAGAATGTCTGGGTGGGTATAAAATGTCAGCTGCCGAGGAAAAGCAAAGGGGGCAAACATCTCTGGCTCTGTGTTTATATTTAGCTAGTGAAGCAGATGGTTACCTTTCTAAGCGCATATTAATGCACACAGACACAACGTCAGCTTCCCCAAGCTTTCCTGCATTTTCACAAAGAGCCAGCAGGTGGTACAGGAGGCAGTCCCATAGTTCCTGACCCCTGACGCCTACAGAACAGTCTTACAGACACCAACCTCTGGTGAAGCAAATCAATCAGGCTGGGAGAAAAATCATCCAACACCACTGACTCGTTAAACATTTGATTCCATACTTCCCGTGTTTCTGGGAGCCCTTGTTTTAGTAGTTTCCCAAGGCCCATGTTTTGCAGGAAACACAGCATGCTTTACGGATGATAATACTGCAACCTCGGAAATGCAGAATACACTTTACGGGACAGAGTGATAATACTGCAACCTCGGAAATGCACAATACACTTTATGGGACAGAGTGATAATACTGCAACCTCAGAAATGCTCAATGCACTTTACGGGACAGAGTGATAATACTGCAACCTCAGAAAAGCACAATAAACTTTACGGGACAGAGTGATATTACTGCAACCTCAGAAATGCTCAATGCACTTTACAGGACAGAGTGATATTACTGCAACCTCTGAAATGCACAATGCACTTTACGGGACAGAGTGATAATACTGCAACCCTAGAAATGCACAATGCACTTTACAGGATAGAGTGATAATACTGCAACCTCAGAAATGCACAATACACTTTACGGGACAGAGTGATAATACTGCAACATAAGAAAT
>JAODKN010000063.1:545620-563067 GCA_026774425.1 Petrocephalus zakoni
TGTAGTCAGTACTGGAGCCCTCAGTCTCTATCTCATGTACTGTAATGTAGTCAGTACTGGAGCCCTCAGTCTCTATCCCCTGTACTGTAACCTAGTCAGTACTGCAGCCTCCAGTCTCTATAACCCGAAGGGTAGTGTATTCAGTAATTTAGCCCCCAGTCTCTACCCCTGTACTGTACTCTAGTCAATACTGTAGCCCTCAGTCTCTATCCCCTGTACTGTAATGTAGTCAGTACTGTAGCCCTCAATCTCTGCCCCCTGTACTGTAATGTAGCCAGTACTGTAGCCCTAGTCTCTAGCTCCTGTAATGTAGTCAGTACTGTAGTCCCCAGTCTCGATCCCCTGTACTGTAATGTAGTCAGTGCCTGTCACTGCCATGTCTCTCTGCCATGTAAACCTGAGACCCCCCCTTCCCCCCACTGTCTCAGCGATGCTGTCTCTCTGCCTTCCCATAGCCAGATACCCGGCCTTGATAGATGGCTCCTAATTGCCCATTAAGTCTCCCTCTGATGGACTGATGTCCTGTCTTTGCAAGGGCCGAGTCTCCGTGCCGCGGGGCTGACAACACAACTGAGCCCCCAGCCCACACACATGGCTTTAAAGGGCTGGCACACTATGGGCCCCACTCTGGACTGTGATTGTACATAAGTATGCGTGACATGCTTGCTAGTCTCCAGATATTTTTTTACAAATAAATGCACAAATAAGTACCCCGATTGTTTTTTTGAGGCAGGTTTATCCTTCTCCATGACAATCTGATTAAATGAAAGGGGTCTGTTTTGATGGTGGCCACTTAGGCTTTCTGACAGGACAGATAAATAGACACATGGCACAATAGCCCTCGCGTTGCGTTTCGATTGCCTCTAATGAATCAGCACAGATCAGTGGCACAGCCTGATACCAGCTGCCAGCCTGGGGTTAGTCACACGTCCACCACCAGAGGGGGCCAAAGGTCATCTCAGGTAGCTGCTGGGAGGGGGAATGTGGCAACATATGAAAGAGAGTGAAGCAGGGCATTAGGGCTGGGGGCAGGGACAGAGGTTTGAGCCACTAATGGCGCGTGTTTACGGCCATGGAGAGGAGACGCACAAATGGGGGGGTGGGGCAGGACAAGGGTGTTGAAATATCCCCCCCGGACTATGATATAATGTGTCTTGCTGGCTGTCACAGGAGGTGGATGGGGGAGGGGGGTGTTAGATTGTTTTCGTGACAGTGGTGGGGCCTCTGGCCTCCTGCCAGCATCCCGCTTGCTTGCCCAGCCATGCCCCCCCCCCACCCCACCACAGCACAGAGGAATGAGGTCACAGGTGTGACTCATTATCAGGCCAGACATGAGGGCTGAGGGGGGGGGGGTCCAGTGAAGCCACACCCACAAACTGCTTTAAATCAAAATCCTAGTCTCGCCACAGGCCAGAATACAACCAAAGGAGACCCCCCCGCCCCCCATCTTAAAGTGGGGGTCTCCATCCTGATTGGTGTGTGTGGGGGGGGCTGACATGGCCCCACAGTGACACCACACCATCCAGGCTCCGGAGTGGAAGTGGGTCAGCTCTGGTGAGCAAGCCACCCCTCACTGAGCAGGATTGTGCCTTAACCCTGGAGTAAGACTCGCCATCTGTAATAATGTCAGCCGGCTGTTCCGCAAGGCTGCCTCCCGCCACCGGGGGCCTCCCACGCGCCACGCCTCATACCTGGACGGTCCAAAGTCAATGTACCTGGGATTTTTTAAGACTCAAAGGCCGGAACCGCCTCCCCGACCAGGCCCAGTTCCATGCTCCATTGCGGCCCAGGATAATGATGCAAGATTAGCACATCAATCCTCCATCTGGCCGATGAACTTCACCCTGGCAGTGGCCCATCTGACAGGCCCTCAGACCCAGAGACAAGGGCCCGCCTACATGAGGGGGCCTGATGGGCCCTCAGACCTGGAGAGGAGGGGCCCGCTTCACAAGTGGGGGCCAACTCAACACTTTAATACCTGGTGGTTATAGCAGTCGTATAGCTAAGAGAGGCAGCACCAGGCTGCTGGTGAGACACTTGAGCCTCGCCCCTTCCAGAAGAATCCATCACCGGAGCGATGGAGAGCTGAAAGGCTTGGATCTGACATGCTAACTGACGGTGGATGCATCTCAGCAGAGTGGCAAGCGTGTGACTCAGCCTCCCCCTAGATGTCTTTGCCCTTACGTAAGCCATCAGAGGTGGCAAGGAGCTCCCCCCCATCCACACACAACCCCCCACACAAAATGCACCTGAGGAAAGTCTTTAACAAATGCCACCCAGCTGCGATCATGGCACCCACGCCCATGTGCCCTTGGTGTTTACACACTCGCAGGCCCAACAAGCCGCTCTCTCTGCCTTTTCATCTCTGGCCTGTAGGTATTCCCACACTGCGCTCCACCTGCCAAGCCATTCTCTCTGCCTTTTCACCACTGGCTGTAGGTATTCCCACACTGCGCTCCACCTGCCAAACAATTCTCTCTGCCTTTTCACCACTGGCTGTAGGTATTCCCACACTGCGCTCCACCTGCCAAGCCGCTCTCTCTGCCTTTTCACTGCTGGCTGTAGGTATTCCCACACTGTGCCCGGCCTGCCAAGCTGCTCTCTCTGCCTTTTCACCGCTGGCTGCAGGTATTCCCACACTGTGTTCGGCCTGCCAAGCCTCTCTCTGCCTTTTCACTGCTGGCTGTAGGTATTCTCACACTGTGTTTGGCCTGCCAAGCCTCTCTCTGCCTTTTCACTGCTGGCTGTAGGTATTCCCACACTGTGCTCGGCCTTCCAAGCCGTTCTCTCTGCCTTTTCATCTCAGGCCTGTAGGTATTCCCACACTGTGCTCAGTCTGTTTTGGTATAGCCTCAAACTCTGCATCTATTCTTGTCCCTGTTTTGGTATAGCCTCAAACTCTGCAACTATTCCTGTCCCTGTTTTTGTATAGCCTCAAACCTCAAATCCACTCTTGTCCCTATTTTAGTCTAGCCCCAGACTGCATCCATTCCTGTCCCTCTCTCGGTATAGCCTCAAATTCTACATTCATTCCTCTCTCTGTTTCACATTCATGGTGCAGAGGTTAACCACCCCCCCAACCTGATTTACACCCACCTGCGTTTGATATGTTCCGCGGAAGGTGTGAGAGGCGGGTGGATTTCGCAAACAGCCGGTCCCGCACCAAGCGTCGACGAGCTTGAAGCCTTGGGTCTTCTCCGCTGATCTAATTACACAGATAATTAAAAGCACTTTCTCCCCTCGTCCCTGAATTATATTCCCTATCCATCCAATGCGATGTAATTATGTTTTGGCCATTTTTTCCTACCTAGAATCGAAAATTCTGAATCATTTCAGTATCACTTTCCACAATTTAATTAAAACAGTTGTTCATCCCATCCAGGATGTTACCCTGCATTGTGCCATACAGTGACTAAGATAGGGTACCCATACCCTGGATGGATGGATGGATGGATGGATGAATGGATAAATCCATTAAGAAGTTTCACTATGATGCATCTAATATAATAAAACAGTTACTACACAACATGCTGCAAATGAGGCCCTTCAAAACATTTTGATGCCTGTAACCAAGCTGGAATGTAACTGTAGTGCAGTCCTCATTTCACCATCTATGAGCGATATCCATGTTGAAAGCAAGCGGCTTAATCTAAGGAGAGACTCGAAAGGATAGGCTGGCAGCCCAGCTCAGCGACGCCGGATTCCCGACGCAAACATCCACTCCAGCTGACATGACAGAACTGGGGAAGACCGTTCCTCCCTCCCTGCCTGCCTCCCTGCCTCCTTTCCTGCCTGCCTCCCTGCCTCTCTCCTTGCCTGCCTTCCTGCCTCTCTCCTTGCCTGCCTCCCTGTTTTCCTGCCTCTCTCCTTGCCTGCCTCCTTGTTTGCCTACCTCTCTCCCTGCCTGCTTCCCTGCCTCTCTCCCTGTCTGCCTCACTGCCTGTCTCCCTGCTTCTCTCCCTGTCTGCCTCCCTGCCTTTCTCCTTGCCAGCCTCCCTGCTTCTTTACCTCTCTCCCTGTCTGCCTCCCTGCCTGCCTCCCTACCTCTCTCCCTGCCTGCTTCCATACGTCTCTCCCTGCCTGCTTCCCTGCCTGCCTCCCTGCTTCTTTACCTGTCTGCCTCCTTTCCCACCTCCCTGCCTGCCTCCCTACCTCTCTCCCTGCCTGCCTCCCTGCTTCCTTACCTGTCTGCCTCCTTTCCCGCCTCCCTGCCTGCCTCCCTGCTTCCTTACCTGTCTGCCTCCTTTCCCGCCTCCCTGCCTGCCTCCCTACCTCTCTCCCTGCCTGCCTCCCTGCTTCCTTACCTGTCTGCCTCCTTTCCTGCCTCCCTGCCTGCCTCCCTACCTCTCTCCTTGCCTGCCTCCCTGCCCCTGTCTCCATCTTTATTCTCACCATCCCAGAAGGTCACTGACTCCTTTTCTTTATCAGAATTAATTGAAATATTATGCATCTTTTTGTTATATATGCTTCAATGCTTCAATTTAGGATCATATTATTCCGTGCCATTATAATGAACTGCCGTATCATATTAATTGACCTCTAAAATGTCTTAGGATAGATTGGAAGGCTGTTTACAGGAGGGCTTGGAGCCACTCATAATGATTACAGATTGTGTGAAAATGTACTTTACATGCTGATCGTGTTTTTTTTCAGTTAATGAGTTCAAGATACATAGCGGCAAAATTTCTCATAACACATAATTACATACCAAATTAAATCAGTTTAATCAACTCCAAATAAAAAGGATATCTTTAGTTTGAAAAAAATTCACGGAACAGGCTGCACAGATGACCCCGGTCGTGTGTCCTGAAATGTGTCACATGCATGTGGCTTCAGCCTCTCAGACACTCACACATGCTCAGAATGAGATGTTGGCAGCTCTACCACCTGTCCCTGACCACTGAAGGAAGGCCAGGACCGGAGGGGGGGGCAGCAACTGAGCACGGCACCGAGGAGAAGCACAGTGAGAATCACGGCTAAGCACAAAATTCTGTTTCCTCCTAAGTAATCAAAGTCCACCGGCCACCAAAAGCAGGACTGACATCCTCTAAAAAGGTCTTGAGGTTGGGTAGTGTTGCCCTCTAGTGGACAGGTGGACTCCTCAGAAACAGTGATCGGAAATAAAGCCTTTATACATTATATACCTGGGTTAATTGTTTTGGAGATTGGGAGTGTTAAATAGTGCAAAGAGGCTAATAGTGTGCCCTACTGCTATCAGCATTGGCACAAACCACATGTGGAAAAACCTAAGAAGAACTGAAATGCATGTTTTTGAATGAAAAAATAGGAAATGCTTATATGTGTTAATATGTGTTAAAATGTGACCAGATGAGCTGTACTTTTGCTATTAACTATGAATTGCAACACCACCAATGATAATTACATTCTGTAATATTTTAATACGTAATCTTAATATTATCCAGACTTATAAAAAGTTTCTAACAGTTTCATACTGGAGTTAAAAACTATTTAGCATTAAAATTGTGTAAATGTGATTTTATTTATTTCATCATCACATTAAAGTCCAAAAGAGACAAGTGTTTTGATCCACAAGCCATTCAAAGTGACACATCCTTTTATGCAAGGAAGACTCTGATGTCTTTGAATCTGAACCTGAAAATGCCATTAAAAAGTCTGACACAGATCCTTCCGACACTGAAAATTGAGGAAAAAGAGAAAAATGTTTAAAAGTTAGGAAAAGCAGTCTGCTTAATGATAGCCCCAGTGCAGCTGGGAGGTGAGCGCACACACATTAGACGCAGCTGACGCATATCCGGGCGCAGCCGCGGCACTTCCTGCTGCATCACGCTTTTTTGACCCTTTCAGTTCTTAGATCCCCTAGATCCCAGAGATTCTGACCCTCGGATCCAGACTCTCCAATTAAGATCCTTGGAATCACACTCTCTGATTCAGACCCTCGGATTCATACTCTCTGATTCAGATCCACAGAGTCAGACTATCAGATTCAGATCTCTCAATTCAGACCCACTGATTCAGACTGTTCGCCCATTGGTCATCTGGCCTCCCAGTGCATCGTCTGTGTTTCGGCAGCTTCCCCTTTGCAAAGGATTTGGCACTAAGGATCCCCCCCCCCCAGAATCTGACACACTAAACTCCCGCAGCACTGCTTAATCCATAATGATATCCCCAATTTAGCCAGTTGATTGCATCAGTGTGTAGCCAAACCCCGTGCTTGCACATTCTGCTTTCAGTTCAGGAAAAACTTCCCATGATATTCTGCAATTATTTTGGAGGGGGGGTATCCTGACTTTTTCTGCAGAAAGACTCCATCCCCTGTTAATGCGCTGATTCTCATGCGTCACACAGACGTACTTTGAGACTAAATCCGAGAAACTTTCTCATATCTAAGCTGTTGGCAGAATTACACAGTTTATTTTGAAGAACTTTCAGCGTGCTAGTACAAGCATAGAACGTTTAAAATACTACAAAAATAAATACACTACACAATAGGCTGTATCACACGTGTCGTGTGATATGGAGACGTATTGTTATGCAAACAGCCTCATCTGAAATTACTTCTGGAAAAATCCATTTGCATAGAAATTGCATTCAAATTATCAAGATGTGGTCAGTTTTTTTGCTTTTTAGAAACGACCCCTTTGGCACGGTTATGCATTCCTTTCATTCACCTCCCTAGAAGTCCCACAACTGCTTAGTGTCCAGCATCTGACAGAATCAGAACCACCTTTTGGATCCTTACGACGCTGAACCTGTAACGAGTCAGATGGCTGCTTTTTGGCCGACGATGCCAGCAGGGGGGCCGTGGGGTTTGTGGAACAGTAAGTCAGCGTTCTCTTATTGTAAATGGTTCACCTTAAAAACATAAACACACAAATGCAGAAATGGGGCCTGGGCTGCCAGGAATCAGCCCCCAGGGATCTCGGACAATATAAGTAGCAGGGAAAAGGGCAGGCGAATGAAATAATCCCCTCCCCAGGGCTGTTTCTGTGACCGGAAGGCACTGGGAGGCCCGCCCGCACACTGGCAATAAGTCGACCTAGCCCCCAGTAAAGCCCCACCGTGCCGGGTCTTCACAGGAATGGCTGACTGTAGACAGCCTCCTAAATAACAGGAGGCCATCCCCCCCACCATCCCCCATCCAGAGAAGGGTCTGCATTAAGACACCCGACTTCTCATATGGCAGACACAGTGTAGCTAATTGAATTGAGCGTGAACCATCCCCTCGTAAATCCTCACGCTATGTTCACATATGATATATACGAGCACAGGGCCCATAATGCACCAGGGTTTTCACTATACGGTATTTATGGCCCATCTTTGCGGTATTACAAGCAGCGCTGCTGCAGCGTTATGATTCAGGCGGCAGGCAATCCACGGGAGGGGCGGAGGCTAAAAGCCCCTCCCCTCGGAAGAGCGTCTCCCTGCCAGCGTGGGGCAGGAAGCGGCCGTCTCCCCGCCGACATGCAGTCACTCTCTCGGGAACCCTTTGATCTCACCCAGGAGTGTCTGTGAGCCGCTCTCACTGCGAATAAACACTCCAGGTAAAGATGGGCGATAACGGGGCGTAATCACTAACGACAGCCGGAGATACCACGAGCCCTCAGAACCGGAGGGGTGACTGACCGGAATCCGTTTTGCTGCGGGTGACCCTTGCCAGCCATGCCACTACCTGCAAGAAAACATGTGAGGCTGAAATCAACTGTTTAAAAGAAGTTTTGTGCTCATTAAGTAGTGCACTCTTTTCAAGAGACCCTCAATTATTTAATCGTAAACAGAAGCGTCAAGCGGATCTACCGCTGGTCCTCCACGGACAGCCAACTGTTAACTGGCTTTATAATATGTACATACCTGATTTTGGGGCAATGTGATTGGAGAGCTTTGAGAGATCACATGACAGACACAGGCTAATGCCTTTGCCATGCTGTTTGTCAGTAACCAACAACATGGCCTCTTTCCCCAATGGCTAAAGAAACTTGTGAGTGGGACATTAAGAGGGTCTCAAGCCTACATTGTGTGTGTTTTAAAGCATTTGGTGAGTGCCGTGTTGGAGGGGAATCATTTTAATTTGTTAATTTAGTTAATTCTGTTAATTTGCACTACTATCTGGTGCTGCACTCATTCTGTCTGTGACCGCGGGGTCTTGGTCACCACAGTCACGCGGCTTTTGTTTTGCCAACACGGAGCGCATCACGATCCCTTCATGTACATCAATTAAAAGAAGGGCCCTTCTCCTTAGTGATGTCATTCAGCAGATACCAAAGCCCATTCGCCAGCTCACTCTCACGCTGACCCACGCGCCCAAAGAGCTCGATGGCACAGCAGAAGATGGAGAGGAGTGCCAGCAACGTGCCATGTGCAGAATGCAGTTTCTAACAGGCACCTCCGCAGCTGTAAGCTTTGATGTCAGCAGAAATACACAAGCGACCCTTCCAGCTGCTGAGGACGGCTCCTGTTTGGAGTACGAGTAGAAACCGCCAGCATAATGGCTGCCTTAGACCTCAGAGGGATCTATGTTCACGACCTAGAAAAATATTTTATGCAGCTCTGTATTTCACTTAAAAAACTATAATAAAAATCTTTCCAGTTATGGCATACTATACCATCTAGCTGAATCTGAATTTAATTAAAATATTTGAACACTGAAATACTGTAAAAGTACTATAATAACGTGTAATTGCTGGTGCCTGTGAAATTCTTAAGGAGAATGACTGGCGCGGCAGAGCAGCACCCCCGAGGATCTGTGCATACAGCGTCGTTAGACTGAGAAGAGGCTGTAAGTGACCAGAGCTCCTGCGCCTCATTAATACAGCGAGAGACACGTGTGTGTGCGGCCATGCAGAAGTCACTGCCCCCCCCACCGCTGCCTCTTTGGTTTCTCTCAGTAGATGGGACAATCCATTATTGAGACTGCGGGGTAGAGGCAGGGTTTGGGTGATCACGTGTCTTACATGCGATAAACACTGTGTATTGCTTTAAGTTTACTATGTGTTTTAGGGATTGTAAATTACTTGGGGGGGGGGGACTTGTCATTATTTCATATTAGAAGGGGGGTTTGTTTAATTAATCCTTAATTCCTGCGTGTGTTTTTCCAACCTGGAGGCAAACCTCTGCATTACATGCCATATACATTGTAATTAAATTCTACAGGACTTGTAATATGGTGGTGCAGTGGTTAGCACTGTTGCCTCACGCCTCTGGGACCAGGGTCTCTGCCCAGGTTCCATGTGTGTGGTATTTGTGGGTAACTGTCGTTATGGTTGAAGGAAGGACAGACTCCCCAGCATCACACAGAGAAACTTCAAACGCGAACAGGCAAAGCGAATTCCAGAGCGACACATGCTTCCCGCCTCCATGGGATTGCGGTGGTCCATAGCATTTCCAGGGAAGCGGGACAGCTCCAGGGGGGAAGCAACCAATTAAGTCAAAAGCACAATGACTACTAGTGTTCGTTAGCAGGCCGTACCATCAGTCTCGCGGCGAGGGCTCCCACAGCCCTGAAGCACAGGGTGAGGCCTGCATGCCAGCACATTAGCTGTCCATGACTGTGGCAGTTAGCGACGACAGTATCAGCCTCGCGGCAGGGGCTCCTGAAACCCTGAAGCACATGGGGAAGCCTGCATGCCAGCAGATTAGCTTAGCCGCTAATGAACAGCAAGGCCCGGGACTTGTTGGGGATTTTCATCTAACAGTTGCATTACATTAAACCGCAAAGAAGGTCTTGGAAAAGCAACCACTTGAGCTGGAACTGGTGAGTGATGACTCACGGGGGTTCTGGAGGTGAAGCCTATCCTAGGCAGCTTTAGGGGTGGAGCTTATCCAGTGTATCTTTAGAGGCGGAGCCTCTCCTGTGCTGCTTACAGGCGGAGCCTCTCCTGTGCATCTCCTCTGCAGCTTTTGGGGTGGAGTCTCTCCTGTGCCACTTTAGGGGTGGAGCCTGATGTGGCAGGAACAACAGGCCACTGGCCCAATACGAATCCCCCCTGAGGTCTCCTCGTATTGGACCTGCACGTGGAGTGCATGGTTTTAGCTAGGTCCTCACCCGAGTTGTTCCAACCTCCATGCCGGTCTGTGCCATTTCTGTCTAATCTTCAGAGGAAAGGGGTGAGAGAGAGTATATCGGTTCCATGTGAGAGGCCCAAAATTACTGACCAAATGCGCTTCTGTTCTGTAGGTGAGCAAGGGAACAATTACGGCTTGTGAGATCCTGGAGGTACAGATATGAGATTTAACTCCCCTTACCAGCAAGCAACTTACTTATTTTTTTCAATTTATAGAGAGAGACATTTTAGTGACATATAACTGCTCCAGGGTACAGGAGCAGTGCCACCACTGGGACACTCCACCTTCAGGATATCCCAGTGTGGTAAAACAGCACATTTTCCAGGATATGGTCCTAACAGGCCTGTGAATCTGAAGGCACACATTGCGAAACATGAAATGGTACAAGTGTATCACCCAATCGATCTGAAGCTGAGTGTATCCTCGAGGCCTCGGATTAAGGCTCCCTGGGATGTGCGCCTCTGTCCACCGCAGCATGGCTAGCAGACTGCCAGTGTCCCCAGGGGCAAATGCTGTTTATGGGTTAGTGACGTCAACAGCATTAACAGACACAGTGGGAGCTTAAACGGTCTTAAAGCCGTTGGAAGGGCTCCTTCCTGCTGCTGGAAAACGCGGAGCCGATCACAAGGACGAATGACAGCATGCAGTACAGACGGCAACGCAGAACAAGGACCAGACAACATGCTGCTGGGGCACAGACCCCCACCCTTGGCGTAAAACAGACACAAAAAGGGCAGGTGTGTGTGAGGCAGCAAACAGGACCATGAGACAGTGGCAGCAGGTAACTCTGGGTGACTCTAATAAGGGAAACCGTGCTTGAGGAAATAAGGAAAAGCAACAGAGAGGTTAATGCTAACCCTAGCCAGGACAGGCTAGGAATCCACGGTCCTCCTGAGGCCCAGGGGCCAGGACCTCCATCAGGGCCTGAGTGTGGCAGAGGAAATACCATGAAGACCGTGACTGAGATGGTGACTAACCCTAACCCTAACCCTAACCCTGCCCTCGCACTAGCTGAATTTGGCGCCTAGTTTTTCACGGAAGCTTTAGGTTTATTCCTCGTCAGGTACCTGCCCTCAATCTGGCTCGTGTGCTTCTCCCCGGGCCTCCATGGCTCATGGGGGGGATACAGTTTCTGCCCACAGACCTGGACACCCCCAGTTCCAAGCCACCTTATTAAGTAACCCATAAAGTTCAGCATAAATAACCCCTTGTAGCCAGAAATACACTTCCTCCCAAAATGGTCATTTATTTCTGCCAAAAATCATTGTACTTGAGCCATTAAAAAGGCATAGACCTTTGGAAATGACCTGCTTGCTAGTTCATTCCATTAACTAGAACCTTGAGGGGAGGACAGGACTAAGGAGAGGTACAGTATCACACCTCACCCAAGATTCTTGAGAGTAACCGGCATGGTACACTTATTAGTCACTTCCACCTGTACAGTGAAGCCTGAGACTGGGCCAGTCAATCCCATAGGCGACATATGGGGGGGGGGGGGGGCGCTACGTGTGCTTTGAATGGCAATAGCCACAGGTGAATGTAAACTCTATCCTTTAAGGGGCCTATGTGATCCTCAGCTGGACATTGATGGGGGAATCGGGAGCAATGATGCTACATCTCAGCTACAGTGATTCTGCATTTCAGACCAGCTGTTCACATTCAGTGGAACCCGGCGGAAAACGTCTGTGTATCCAAGCATCAGAATTTTACAAAGGACCCGAATCAATCCTCCCCCCACCCAACACATAAACAACATAAAAAGTGGCATAATGATGTTGTGCTCGAGAGTGGCTGTTTCAACCTCGCCAACAGGATTTAACTCCCAAGTCGACACGCGCTACATGTGAGGGACTATACACACTTCCCGGGCCAGCTTCCCAACCCTGATGTAGACCAGAAAGTGGCGCTGTTGTTCCCCAACAGGAGCTGGGAGGGAGCAAAAACGTGGACTGTCTGATGGTGAGCCAGTTGGAAAAACCCTAATCTAGGCAAAAAGTGGAAGGGTCAGATAAGAAACCAAGGGGTCCAGTAGTACAGAGCAAGGGTCCATTTCCTGCTGTGATGCCCCCACTCTGACTACCCTGCCTTTATTCAAATCATCATCCAGACAGAAAGTGACCTCATCTGTTTGAAAAAACACCTATAGTGATACTCTTCTTCAACCTCAACCGAAACATGCAATGAGTGGATCCTTACTAACTGGATCATTATTAACTGGAGCCTTACTAACTGGACCCTTAACTAACTAGATCACTACTAACTGGACCTTTAACTAACTGGACCATTACCAACTGGAAGCACAACTAAGTGGACCATTACTAACTGGAATCATCCACTATGGAGGCCAAGCCTTGGTCATACACCACAGCTCGTGGATCCCCCCTACAAGCGGATTGTTAACTTGAAGCAGTATAATGACATACAGCATCACGTCACAGCTAAGAGAATTTTATATGACTCTCTCTCCCCAACTCGACCATTTGCTGAAGAAAATGAGTCATCAAAGCTGTTTTGAAGTCCTACACGAACTTTTCATGACATAATCAGAAATCGGAACATTTGCCTGTTAAACACGTAGGCAGGTCACTTCCGCATCAGTCATTATGCTTTTGGTGCATATATTTCATGCGCATTTCCGATCGTTATAAGTCACGCAAACGACACCAAGAAGTGAAGAGGGCGGGTCTGTTGTTTCTAGGCTTCCACTAAAGATGTCACTTTGGGGGCCTGCGGTGCAGTTTGGGATATGGATGCCACACTGAACTGAAAGCAGGGTTGGTCAACCTGGAACCGTAGGTAAATTACATTTAAATGAGTGAAATATTAAGGGCTGTGCTCAGGATGCCAGCAGTGAAATGATTCTGCTGACCTGGGGATTTAAGCTAGTGACCTCCTGATCGCAGGCACAGTGCCCTAACCCACAGAGCCGTAAGCCTCTCACACAAAGCCACGGCGTGAGCTCTGCTAAACACTCATGTACCGACGCATGTCAGTGTCAGTACGACGTGAGCCTGTTATGTAGCTCTTAGTTGGTAACTGGCAACATCAGGCACTGACCATGCTCCCCCCCTAGTAACCGATTGGTTACATCGGGCACCACCCCCACTCCCCCCAGTAGCTGAATGGCTATGTTGGGCACCCCCCCACTCCCCCCAGTAGCTGAATGGCTATGTTGGGCACTGCTCCCACTCCGCCCACCACCAGTTGCTGATTGGTTATGTCAGATATTGCCCACCCCCTGGCAGTGTCCTTGCATCCCCAAGGTTCTGGATTCCCCTCATCCCACCAGTGTCTTCAGCAGTATCGTTCGCGGTTTTAATAATTAAACGCATATTTGATCGCTTGCTGCACTCCCCCCACTGAATTGGGATGGGGGGGGGGTGGCTGCCTGACTCACTGTGAAGATCTGGGCGATTTATCCGTGTGCCACTCGTTGGACTGACAACAGAAAAAAGGGAAAAATCTCTGAGAACTCGATGAGTGGGATTCTCGCCACTACCTCCTTACTTCCTGCGAATTCTCTGACACATCCAATCCAATTAGCATAATTGGCATTAATATTTTTTTTCTTTGGATGGCTTATAATTAACTCTAAAAGCACCAGGGATGGTGAGAGGCATTAGTGCTTCTCCCTTTCTATCGGAACCCCGGGCATTCTCATGTAAAAGTGCCCCAAAGAATTACTCACAGCGCACAAGTTCATCTGTATGCAAACGAGCACCGGAATCAAATGGGAATCATCCTGCTAACTGTGAATTAGCAGCAGAGGAGAGGAGCTGGCATATCCAGCAAGCGCCCCCTATCTGCAGGAAGTATATCTCTACTTTCCCATCGTGAAACCACAGCTAGCTGCTTAGCATCTAAGTGACTAGCATGGAAGCTGGGTACCATTAGCTGTTAGATAGAGCTTTCACCCTTTAATTCAGCTGGATATTTTACTGTTCTGGTTAATTATAATTATCTTCCTCAAGGGTACAACAAGGCAGCACATGCTGGAATCAGCACCCTTCAGGGTAGCTTCTTTTATAGCCTACTAACTGCTGCCCAAAATCCAGCTGACCAGTAAAACAAAACCACTTCAAGATCTTCTCACCCAGAAGGTCAGGATTAGGAAGATATAAGGTCTTGCCAGTGATGTCTTTGGCCCAGTTGGAAGGGCAAATCAACGCCACTGAAGTACTACTAGGAAGGTCTCCAGTATGGAATAGTGCTTCCAGGAAGGCTGTCCAGTGTGGAATAGTCCTTCCGGGAAGGCTCTCTAGTGTGAAATAGTGCTTCTGGGAATGTTGTTCAGTTGGAATAGTGCTTCCAGGAAGGGTGTCCAGTATGGAATAGTGCTTCCGGGAAGGCTCTCTAGTGTGGAATAGTGCTTTCAGGAAGGGTGTTCAGTGTGGAATAGTGCTTCCGGAAGGCCAGGTCTGGATTATGTGTCAGAGATGCAGAGTTCTCTGGCCAATACTTCCTCCAAGAGCTGAATGGCATAAAAGGTAAATTCTCATCTTCACCGATGGGGACTTGGGAGTGGGGGGAGCGTGGAAGTTCTGACTGTATGAGAAGTGACGTGGCTACAGGGGCAAACACCTGTAAGTAAGGACAGCAAGACTTGGCTACATCCCCTCCATGGCCCCATGGCCCCATGGCCCCATGGCCCCATGGCCCCATGGCCCCATGGCCCCATGGCCCCATGGCCCGGCTCGCGTGGCGCATTCCACTGTCCTTAACAGTGCCGGCCAATGGGCTTACTATAGGCTTACTATAGGTACCATACCATAGGTTCTCTATATTTTGCGCCATCTTCACACTTGTGGCTTGTCAATGGCCTGACCCCCCCACCCGGCGGCCATGACTAAGTACCTCCTCTCTAGCATGCAGGTGAAACTTGTCACGAGTCGCCGAAGCATGACCGAGCGGGCAGTGGTTGGGGCTTCAAAGCAAAGGGGGTGAAAACATATGCATGCACCACTTCTCAGTTTAATATTTTTTATAATTATTTAAAACATTTTTTTTTCCCTTTTAACCTCATTAATCTGTAGTTTTTTTGTAAGTCCATCACTTAAAATCAAACTGAAAAGCCATTTAAATTCCAGGTTGTAAGGGAACAAAATAGAGAGAATGCCAGGGGGGGTGAATACTTTTGCAAGGCACGGTAGGAGCCACATTTCCAAGCCATTACATAATTATTCATGTTAAATGCACCAAATGATGCTTTATCTCATTAGATCATATATAAGACCAGCATAATTAGGATGTGCTGAACGCCTCCCCGCCTTCCGCACACAGCATCTTATTTATAGCTGTGTCACTCCATGCAGAAGCCATGTTGATACTTTTCATGGTGGAAGATCTGCAGTGTGGTCACCCTTCATTCTTGTGGAACCTCAGCACAGTGTTCCCATGTGGCATACACATGCAGGGTGCCAACACAGTCTGCATCACGGCACCCTGGCACAGGGGTGCGACTTCCTGACCAATCACAGCCGTGCAGGTTTTTCCTAGTGTGATTTAGCTAGCACTAACACATGGCACAGTTTACAGAAATAATAATTCAAGAATTATTAAAAGCAAAAAAGTCAACCGCTATCTTCATAGGCAGTTTATTTTTACATGGCCATCCCTGACCCGCCTAATGAGAGCCACGTCTGTGAGTAATCCAAGGAAGGTGCATGCTTATTTTAGCTGCCGGGAGGGCCCAGAAAGATCTCCACATGAGAGGACACCAGGGGCCGGCTGGTGACGCCTCTAAATGCTGCCATTTGTCAAATAAGAGCCTCTCACTTTAATCGGGAGGCCGTCTTTCCGCTTGTATACCGCTATTTAAACCTGCATACATTCCTTTAAAACGCATACCACCATTTGCAGATCACAGTTAATCACGGCCGCAGGCAGCCGCTAGCCAGCCAGACACCTTTGTAAGCTGTTAATCTCTAAACCACTCCCATGGCAGAACAGACATGATAAATGTGGCCACACTACTTATATTATATTCATTTATCGGATGTAGTGCGTGGAGGGGAGTCAGGTGACTGGGAATTTGTCACATCAGTTACTCGCTCACACTAATTTGTACATATCAGGTACCCCCCCCCCATAAATTGCCACTTCTGGTCTGTTCCTTTCTTTGGTGCCTAGCAACCAGTACCCAGTTTGCATTGCCCCCTCTCACCACTAACTAATTTTATGTTTATATTTCTATTTACTTAGCAGACATTTTATCCAAATCAACATACATTTGAGAAAGACGGCCAAAAAGTCCTTGGAGCAATTGGAGGTCGAGGGTCTCGTTCAAGGATCCAATGCTGATGTCACTCTGTCTGTCCAGCTGGGGATTGGAGCCGACAGCCTTCAAATCACAGACACAGGCTCCCGACCCACCAAGCCACATAGCGGCCCGGCCCCCAGGCTCATGTCTGCTTCCCCTTCGTGTTCCAGACGATTCCATCGTTTACACATCTTATGATTTTGCTTCTGGTCTCTAAAGTATTCCAGTGGTGATTGTAACCTCAGAGTAACAAATACAGCTACAGCCAGCTGATACAAAAGTATTCACCCCCTTGGCATTCTCTCTATCTTGTTCCCTTACAGCTTGGAATTTAAAAGGAATTTTGGGGGGGGCTGTATCTTTTAATTTCAAACACAATTACCACTTTGCAGATGCAAATTATTATATTACTGTGAAACAAACAAGAAATATGACAAAAAAAAACATGAGCGTGCATAACTATTCACCGCCTCCCAGAGTCAATACTTTGTACAGCCATCTTTTGCAGCAATTACTTTTAAAGTCTCTTTGGGTACATTTCCACAAGTTTGGCACATCTAGACACTGGTATTTTTGCCCATTCTTCATGGCAAAACTGCTCCAGCTCCTTGAAGTTGGATGGGCGCTTGTGTACAGCAATCTTCAAATCATACCATAGATTCTAGATTGGATTGAGGTCTAGGCTTTGACTGGTCTGTTCCAGGACATTTACTTGTTTCTGTTTAAACCACTGGAGTGTTGCTTTAGCAGTGTGGTTTAGGGTCATTAGAAGGTGAACCTCCGTCCCAGTCTCATATTTCTGGAAGACTCAAACAGGTTTCCTCCAAGAATTTCTCTATTTTGCACCATCCATTTTTCCTTAAATTCTAACCGGTTTCCGGTTGAAAAACATCCCCACAGCATGATGCTGCCCCCACCATGCTTCACTGTGGGGATGGTGTTCTCAGCATGGTGAGAGGTGTTAGGTTTGCTCCAGACATGGCGTTGTCCTTAATGGCCAAAAAGTTCTATTTTAGTCTCATCTGACCACAGCACCTTCTTCCACATGTTTGGGGACTCTCCAAGCCTGACAGGCAGGCTTTTTCTTGCCCCCTCTTCCATGAAGCCCAGCTCTGTGCAGTGTGTGGCTTACAGTGGTCCTATGGAC
>JAODKN010000063.1:563167-577315 GCA_026774425.1 Petrocephalus zakoni
GCCTGATCTGTACTTCCCTACAACTTTGTCCCTGACCTGTGTGGAGAGCTCCTTGGTCTTCATGCTGTCACTTGCTCAGTGGTAGCCCTTACTTAGGGGTGTTGCACTGGCGTTGACTCTGGGGGCTATCAGAACAGGTGTACATATAATGAGATCATTTGACTGCTCACAGGTGAATCTTATTTAACGAATTAAGTGGCTTTTGAAGGTAGTGGTTGGGGCTTCAAAGCAAAGGGGGTGAAAACAAGTTTTTTTCCCCATTTAACTTCATTAATCTTTACTTTTTTTGTAGGTACATCACTTCAAATCAAATTGAAAAGTCATTTAAATTCCAGGTTGTAAGGGAACAAAATAGAGAGAATGCCAGGGGGGGTAAATACTTTTGCAAGGCTCTGTAGGAGCCAGATTTCCAAGCCATTACATAATTAGTCATGTTAAATGCACCAAATGATGCTTTATCTCATTAGATCATATAGAAGAACAGCATAATTAGGATGTGCTACACTTATAGCCTAAATTTAGGAAAATAATTAATGCAAAATTACTTTATTTTACCTCTGCTGCCTGTATTATCCTGAGACCAGAATGTTTTTTGTACCAGATCAAGCATAATCAGATGGATAAGACTCATTTTTCATAGATACATTATGAATGAGGCCCCCATACATCATGACCTATTTCTGTATGAGCCATTATACATTCTGCTATGTCGGCAGCAGCTAGGGGACGCTGTTCCTCCAGCAGGGAGGAGCCTGGAAATGTTATCTGTCGGCACACAGGCTCCTCCTCCCTGCTCTTGTGCTCACGGTGCTGACCTGCAGCCTCTCTGATTTCTGCATGCTGTCCGGCCCTTTTGGAGCATCAACACTTGTGTGCCTGGGCCTCTGTGTGTCAGGAAATATGTATGCCCAGACATTTGTGTGCCAGGCATCCATATGCTAGGTATCTATGTGCCAGGGTGTCTGTGTGCCAGGGAAACCATGTGCTAAATTTTGGTGTGCAAGGCATTTGTGTTCTCACATGCCCATATGCCAGGTATGCATGTGGCAGCCGTCCATGTGCCAGGTCATCTGTGTTCCCATGTGCCAGGTCATCTATGTTCCCATGTGCCAGGTCATCTGTGTTCCCATGTGCCAGGTCATCTGTGTTCCCATGTGCCCATGTGCCAGGTATGCATGTGGCAGCCGTCCATGTGCCAGGTCATCTGTGTTCCCATGTGCCCATGTGCCAGGTATGCATGTGGCAGCCGTCCATGTGCCAGGGCATCTGTGTTCCCATGTGCCAGGTCATCTGTGTTCCCATGTGCCAGGTCATCTGTGTTCCCATGTGCCCATGTGCCAGGTATGCATGTGGCAGCCGTCCATGTGCCAGGTCATCTGTGTTCCCATGTGCCCATGTGCCAGGTATGCATGTGGCAGCCGTCCATGTGCCAGGGCATCTGTGTTCCCATGTGCCAGGTCATCTGTGTTCCCATGTGCCAGGTCATCTGTGTTCCCATGTGCCCATGTGCCAGGTCATCTGTGTTCCCATGTGCCCATGTGCCGCAGTATCCGTGTACTAGGCATCCATGTTCCTGTCTGCCAGGGCATCCTTGCGCTATGGTGTCCGTGTCCTAGATGTTCACATGCCATGCATCCATGTGCCTGGAAGTCCATGTGCCAGGCATCTCTGTGCCAAGCATTCCATATACCATGGCATCTATGTCCCAGGGCATCTATATGCTGGCGTCTGTGTTCCTGTGTACCAGGCACCTGTGTTCCTGTGTACCAGGCACCTGTGTTCCTGTGTACCAGGTGTCAGTGTTCCTGTGTACCAGGCGCCTGTGTTCTTGTGTACCAGGCGCCTGTGTTCCTGTGTACCAGGCGTCTGTGTTCCTGTGTACCAGGCGCCTGTGTTCCTGTGTACCAGGCATCTGTGTTCCTGTGTACCAGGCGCCTGTGTTCCTGTGTGCCAGGCATCGGTGTTCCTGTGCACCAGGCGCCTCTTGGCCGGTTCCAGTATCTGGGGACGAGTCCGCCCGATGGCCGGCGCTGGTATCTGGGGACGAGTCTGCTCCATGGCCGGCGTATGGGGGCGAGTTTGCCTGATGGCCGACGCCGGCGTATGGGGACGAGTCCGCCCGATGGCCGGCGTATGGGGGCGAGTCCGCCCGATGGCCGGCGCTGGTATCTGGGGACGAGTCTGCTCCATGGTCGGCGTATGGGGACGAGTCTGCCCGATGGCCGGCGTATAGGGGCGAGTCTGCTCCATGGCCGGCGTATGGGGGCAAGTCTGCCTGATGGCCGGCGTATGGGGGCGAGTCTGCTCCATGGCCGGCGTATAGGGGCGAGTCTGCTCCATGGCCGGCGTATGGGGGCGAGTCCGCCCGATGACCAGCACTTGGTTAGCAGCAGAAATAACATACCCCAGTTGATGAAGGGCTCTCTATTTCGGCATTCCAGCAGACACACACACACACACACTCCTAAGCACCCCTAATGACTCTTGGATCCATCCGTTTGGACCCTGGCCACAGGCTTCTGTCTTTCATTGCGGATCAGGGTTTCTGCAGCTGTCCCACTCATGTTGGGGGGTGGGTCTGGGTGGAGGGGGGCTGGGTCACAGTAGGCACAAGAACACAGATGTTTGGAGTTTCCACACCCAAGCTGCCGGTGCTGATCTTACTCAGTGAGGTGAAAAGGACAGAAGGGCGTCGGGCAGTATGCGTATTTGCAACTGAGGTTTCTCACGGACGCAGCAAGCTTCCTGAATACCAATCCCCTTAAATAAAGGCAATAACCGACCCACCGGGAACACCTCCACAGGTCACTTCATTCGGTGTGTTTGTTTTGTAACGGAAATGACAGCATACACACCCCCAGCGGTGTGGACGACTGTCATGAATCTGCGTTATCGGCTGCCCGATTTCGTCAGCTCGTGGTCACATTCAGTGCTGCATTTCCATTACAAATACTATTACAATTACCATTTAAGGTGATGATGACGCTGATTAGCGGGTTATTTTTGGGAGTCTTACCCTGGAGATGCCTCATAAATATGGACCTGCATCCTCCGGCAGAGGGTCCCAGCTGGCTGCTAACTGTGGTTTTGTTGCTTCTGCTCCCCTGATAAATGGCGGCCAGCGGGCAGGTGGCAGTGGAATGCAAGTGCAAGGCCCAAGGACACACCCCCCCCCACTCCACCCCTTCCTTTTTTTTAACCACACTGGCTGACTAGCGAGCCTGCGAGCCTGCTAGCCTGATAGCGGTGAGTGCTAACTTAGTTCCCAAAGCATCCAGAGAGGGGCATCCTTTAGGAACCTGAACTACCCATCAGAAAGGCTCTTTTGCTGGCTAATCAGGCCTCACAAAAGCACTGAGGACAGAGAGGCAGCCATTTCACACACAGAGCAGCTTTAACCAGGAGCGACCAGCCCGCGCTTCCTTCACGATCGGCTGGGGACCCACTTCTTGAACAGGCTTCTTACCCAAACGAATCTGATTCACAGCCACCATTTAATTTCCATCAGCACCCCAGTGAAACTTGGCTAAAACACCCTCTCATGCCTCTGCGAGACACTGGCCACAGGTGGGAGATCCGAAAGCTTCCGAGGGGAAGACCTGGCCAAGTAATGGGAAGCGATGCCGGAGCCTTGCACTGCCAGCCAGCCCCCAGTAATCAATTCCCGGTTATTTTTACTATGTTTTTAACTAAGAAGATTATAGTTTCATCGTGAATGAGAGCTTGCCTCCGGCCTCCTCTCTCTGCGGACCCATTTCTCATCTAGACTTTTTTCATTGATGCACGACTCGCGATTTGCCAGAATAGTGCACGGGGGTCGCACGGGTCATTTTTGTGCATCCCTTGAAACATCTCAAAACAGAGCTGATGTGGAAGCACGCTGAAATTGAAACCATGTTTTCAGTGTATAAAATCTGAATATATATTATGATCTGTTGAGGCGACCAGGGCCTCTGCTTAAATGAGGAGAGATGCCAATCGGGAGGGGGCCGGGAGCCACTGTCTTATAGGCAAGACGTGACCGTGACACTCACCCAAACTGTCACACACCGTCTTCAAAGACACACTACAGCCAGGCCAGATGGGACACAGAATGGGGCCTGAAAGGCGGCTTTATCCTGACATCACTGACACCCCCGTGTCTCGGATTATCAAAAGTGGGTCATGTTTTTACCTTGAAATATATATTTTTTTTGTAGGAAACATGGTCATCTGGCCAAAAGACAAGGCTGCCTTCTCAGCGAAGCTGACCGTACATAATTTCACATTGGCCCTCGTGAAAATCCCTCACTCTTTCCAGCCGTTAAAGGCACGGCTTCCCCCGCTGACTGGCTGCTATTAGCCGCCGAAGCATATTACCCCGGCAGTGCAAGAATTACAGCGCGCATGAGCTACACCTCGGAGGAATATGGCATACAACAAATACAGAAGCAGATTTAGCCGCTGACACTTTGATAAATGGCCAAAAATATCTTTTAACCTGTTTGAAAGTCACGTTGGGGGGAAATGAAAGAGAAAAAGCCAGACCAAAGTAACCCTTAAGCCATGCTAATGAGGAATAATTATTGGGGCCCCAGGTGCCAGACCTGAAATGTTCAGGAAATCACCCAGCACCGAAATCGGTGGGCTTCTCGAAGATTCACCTGCTGTTACTTTGTGAGACTGCACTACGCTGAATTAGTCATGCTTTTGTTTAACCGCCGAATAACGGGGGCCGGTACAATTTATGTAGCAAATACCACATACCAAATTTCCATAGCTCTAGATTATTCTGCGTAGGACGGGTTCTGGGCATGACACACAAGGATTAGAGGAGTAGGGACGGGTGTAGGAGATTGGTGGGTTAGGCCTGTGTGCTCGTTCTGCGGGTGAGAGTAATGGATGTGATATAGCTGGGAATGAAGTGAACAGACGCCGTGATCACATGACGACACAGTCACATGACCTCACAGTCAGCAGACCTTCCTGAGAGCCGGGGGGTAGTTCTTTGGGGGGAGGGGGGCACCTGCCCACCAACATCCTCCCCCCCACCCAACGGATGGTCATGTCTTCCTTCCTTTAATGTTAACGTGGCTGGAGCCAAACAGCTCGACTGTGTTTAGGTAAAATGACATGAAAGCCCCCCCCATGTCCACCCCTCATCTATTTTCAGCATCTTTTAAGCGACCAGCCAATAACAACTGGTCGGTTAAAATACTCAGGTAACCTTTGCTGAGAAAGCAGCAGCAATGAGGCTTAGCTAACGCAGGTCACCATGATAACGCAGCCCTCCCAGATATACTCTGAACTGCGCATTATAAAACACATGAAGTTCACTGCCAAACCCCCCAGTATATTAGCAAGGGCAGCACCAATAGATGCTAGATGGCAAAGACGGACGTGGCTTTCAGCTCTGGGAAAATGGCGCACGCCCCTCATTCCAGCCTCACGCCCCTCATTCCAGCCTCACGCCCCTCATTCCAGCCGATCCGCCCCTCATTCCAGCCGATCCGCCCCTCATTCCAGCCTCACGCCCCTCATTCCAGCCGATCCGCCCCTCATTCCAGCCGCACGCCCCTCATTCCAGCCAATCCGCCGAGGCCCAGAGCTGTTGTTTTGAACATTTATTTAATTCATCGAACAGATGGTGCACAAACACAAGCTAAAAAGAAAATTATTAAAAAATCAGGTCGCGCAAACTCAATGGAATCCAAATGGCATACAAACTGGGGGCATCGCTCCCCCCGTTCTGCCAGAGGCGGCGGGAATCTTAAGCCGGGTGGGGTTGCGGCGTGGCTGGTCACGCTCTGCATAAAGGCTTGCATTAAATGCAGCCCTGGTTTCCAACTAAGCTGCATTAATATGCATTATAAATAAATACGATGTCATTCATTAGCGCCGATGTGTGCCGGCCTGTGCCGCCATTCCTGAATCTGGGGGCCAAAACCCAGGTTTTGATATGGAAATCAGCTGGCAGCTTCCCAACACTCGCACCGTCCCGGGCCGCAGCACCAGCCCACGGGGCCATGGCTCCTCCAACTGGTTCCTGGGCAATTTATCACTGCGGGAACTTTCCCACGACTGGAGGCAGCTTCACTGGCAGGGGCCAGGACCCACTCTCCCCAAGGCCTCCTAATGGACCAGGCGGCATCAGACTCTGACCCACGGGGGGGGTGGGGGGCTGGAGTGGACGGCGAGTTGGGTGGGGGGGGAGGCAGATCCATTTCCGGCAGCACTGTGCCCCTCAGACGCCCTTAGTCATACTGGCAGCTCTGTGGTTTTCCAGAGGACGTGTGTTTGCGGAGGATGATGCACAGGTTGGGCACGTCACACGCCCCCCCACCCCACCCCACCCCACATGTCTTTGGTGAAACAGGCAGCTCATTTGAATCACTAATGCATCACTGCCATGATGACTCCCAACACTGCCTTCCTTAGTGATGGTGTGGCAAGGCTAGCAGAAACAAGGCCACGCCCCCCAGAAGCAAGGCCACGCCCCCCAGGTCACAGACAACGCACATTAGCAAATCAAGATACATGTAAACATTATTCCTTACACTCTGCTGAGCTGTCTCTATATGTGTTCTTTTTTGGTCCAACCGTACCCAGGATGTCACTGAGAGATAGACTGCATTTCCCAGTGCTGTCTGACAAAAGCAGGCCAGATGTGTGAAAGCAGGACACTGTGGTGCACAGGACATGTATCCAGCACCACCGGCCAGCTCTCTGGGCCGCAGCAAAGGGTGGGCTCTTCCTGATCACGGTTAGCTGGCCCAGCACACGCAAAAGCACATATGTGAGGCAGGCTGGGCACTCGGGAGACATGAGAGTAACATCTAGAAAGAACCTCCCAGCTGAGAAGCCAAATCCGAGAACTGAAGATGCCCTCATACCAATCAGGAGCCACAAACCTTTGAACCTGCATAAAAGGGGCGAGCTCTGCAGACCGCCCGAGAGCTAGGTAGGAAGATGAGGGAAGCTATGGGTCTGCTTCCCTTTATCTTATTAAAATAAAAATACATAGATGAGGATTAATGGCCAATATGTTTGTTCCATTACCCCCCCCCAGTACAGACCATCGACTCCTACACACCGAAATGATAGCCACTGTATTCTTTCCGATCTGAGCCAGTCAGTGCCAGCAGATCCTAAGAATAGCTGCTTCCATTACTGCTGTCAGCACACAGTTTGGAGAAGTTGCTATCTGAACGTAGACCCATTTTCCGATCAGAAATCCGGAGATGGGAGCACATCAGAGAAAGCAAGTGCCAGATGCCAATAAACTGCCTGGAAAAAAAAAACTAATTCACGAGCTCCGTCGGCCATTTCTGCTGGGCGCGAGGGAGGAATGTTTATTTTTGCACAAAATAGAAACTGGTACTGTGACTAATTTGGTGAAACAGCTTCGGATTTTAGGGGCCGGATTCTGGTCATCAGCGGCTGGGGTTTCGCTGCCGTTCCAGGATGAGGCGAAGAAAGTGGAAGGCAGCGGGGAGGCTTACCCAACTCCATTTGAAGGTTTAGGAGAGGAAGCTCCAATGAAAAGGCGACATAGCCGCGCTTCCTTCCCTGGAGCAGTATTATAATAATCCCACTTCAGCTACTTTCCCATCCCATGGCACCCACCCGCTGCCGAGTCAGCGTTCCGCTCTTGGCCCCACCCCTGCGAAGGCGACCTGCCTAAACTCCTTAGCTTACAGAGGTTACCGAGAGCACCTCACTGTTTGGGAGACCTACTCCTCCTCGCCTGCTCCTGTGCTTCGGTGCCCCAGACAGCCAGAGTTTCTGGGAGCTGCTGAAGCAGCGTAGCGTGCCATAAATGTAGGGGCTCAGCATTACCCTGCTGACTGTCACTCCAATCATACGGATCTATGGAGGGGTTTGGTGACATGGAGAGGAGCTCTGTCAGAGCTCTGTGTCCCTCATCTACTGTCATTCAGTGCTAGAGACCCAGGAAAGCATATTTCCCACCAAGGTCAATGGACCCTACTTACTACTTATTGTCTACCTCTTAAATATAAATAACCATTAGTTGGAGGGAATGATGAGGGAACAATAAGGGAATAATAAGGGATGATGAGTGAATGTTAAAGGAATTATTAGGGAACAACAAGGTAATGATGAGTGAATGAGAAAATGAATGTTACGGGAATGATGAGGGAACAACAAGGGAATGCTGAGGGACACATGAGGGACACGTGCTTTCGCTGCTCCGGGTGGCATGTGCCATAATCAGCAGCAGGTGATTATGATGGCCACACTGAGGCCCTGTGCTGCCATCTCTCCCCACGCTGAGCAGCGCCACCCTGCAGTAAGACGCTGCTGAGACGAATGCATCATGTCTCAGTCACACTGCTGTGATTTTTTTACATGTGTCTAGCTTGCTTTAGTTGAATAGTGTTTTCTGCATCCTGCAAGGGTCGGGGAAATCTCATCAGAGCCCCCTACAGGCCGGCCCAGGTCGTGCAACATGGCGTTTTATTCCTGTGCATATGAGAGACTCCCCACTCCATCCCCCCCCCCAGGCATGTTAAGCAGGGGAGTGGGGGGGAGATTTATCCCCCAGTATGCCACCACCACCGTGAGTTACACATAAATCACCCCCACAGGTAGCCAGGCATACCCCCACCCCACGGTGCAGTTCCTCTGGCTTGTAGCCGGAGCCATTACAGATAAAAGATGTGGGGGGGGGGGGGATAGGGGGCAGAGGGCAGACCACAAAGGCCATTGCTGTTCTTGGTGTGAGTGCCAGTCCACAGCAAAGTCCGTCTGTAAGGACAACCACTCAGCTAGGACAGGGCCACGGGGCCCTGTAGACTGTACCCAGCAAGCTAGGGCACCAGGCCATGGCAGGGCACACACAGCCAACAAGCCGCTAAGGACAACTCAGAGACATGCGCTGGTGCCCCGGGAGGTGCCGCCGGGCCACCGCATCCGAAAGGAGCCTTATTTATGTGGCAGATAATCCCTAAATGCCACCGACACTCCTGCAGCAATACAAGACACCCCCCCCCTTATCTCGACTTGCAGCAGAAAGTTCTTCACAGAAATTATTTTTAAATAGTCTCCCCACACAGGCACTGCCAGCACTGACTCACGCGCCGCTCCCGGTGTCGTTAGCAGCCCCTTTCACTCAGACCCCCTTTCATGCACCATCCACGCCCATTTCTGACCCCCAGCCTCCTTCATGTTCTCTCACCCTATGTAGAAACACCTTTTGGACACATAATGCTCCATCTCACCATCAGTGCTTCACCGAGCCACTCCCTAAACCCCATTTCATCACCATTCATCTACCCTCAACCAAGGGGTTCCTCCTTCCGGCTTGCAGACCTTTTCTTGGTTCCCATGAAAGTGGCACAAGGCTGTGGGGCGTCTCCCACAATCCACCACATCTTCTCGGGTCCTCCATTCTGGGTGACGAGTTTGCGGGGCCTCACATGATACTCAGAAGGAAGAGAATCACCCTTTTCCTTCAAGCACCAGTTACGGTCACCTTGTTGACACGTCCCAAATGATCAAGGACCTAATTTCCGGACCGTTCCATTCAAAGGGTGGTGACAGACGACTCAGCCCTACTTACAATCACTTACAGGTCTCTGTTCCTCGCAAAGTTCCCGTGGTACTTCCTGTGATTCTTGTGCAGTTCTGTCCTCATATTTTTAAAATACACAGTTATTTACTGTACTGTAAGTTAGCATGTAGGAGGATTCTGAAGACCATTTCATGGAGCCTCTTTTCCAGTTTTAAATGTCCTTTACGTTTGTGTTTGTCATTGTTATAAAATATTAGTTTGCAACAGAGACAAACTGACAATCCCAAAGTTACCACTGTGCCTCATTGCTGAGGACGACCCACCTCTATCCATGGAGGGGTCTAGGGACCTAACAAGTCACATGATTCATCCACAAGCACCCCATTCCCCACCCCCCCAAAAAACGGAGCATGTACTCCTGAACAGCTGAACGTGCCTTCAGCCACATTGCTGAACACGTCTCCATCTGAGCCAGGAATGTCTGCCTGATGTTCACACCCAAAGCATAGCCACAAATGAGATTGAGATTCTGAATTTGGGCCCTGCTGCTGGGCCCCACGTCACTACTCAGAGCTAGAGGCTCAACCCAAATCTTACTCTACATCTTATTCTGTCGCACGCGTCTCTGACATTTAGCTCAACAATAGCTGTGGCTAACTTGTTAGCTAAGGTTTGGGATACTCATTAAACAAGAAGACTTAGCATGTGCTCACTCTTTCTCCACCCGTGGCAAGGTGGGCCATCCACAGAGGACCAATAACAGACCTTCAACAGACCTTGTCCAGCATGAAGTCTGGCAGACTGGCATCACTTTGATTATCAATTATGTGGGTTCCTTAAAGAAGCCGGAGACCTAACAACCTGAGATCAGATAGCCAAGATAAGTGAGGAACACATTAGAATCAGAATCAGCTTTATTCCCCATGTGTGGCCAAGTACAAGTTGTAATTGGTCACATTAGATTAAAATTAAATAAGAAAATGAACATGACCTATGGTATTAACATAGAGCAATAACCATCCAGCTACACAGAGTACGATGGAAAAGGGGGCATTTGGAAAAATGAGTGTTGAAACCATTTCATACATGATAGCAGTGATACTTTTGACAACATTACTGAGATGTGTGCCCGGCAGTTTGAAGTATCTTTGCTTTGTTGAGCACTTCTGATCCCTGGAACTTTCTTTGTATTCATGCCCACAAATCATTTTACTAACAATTAATATTCAGTTCTGAGAAACTCTTTGTTACATTTAGTTCTTTAAACCATCACTGCCGTCACTCTGCCGCCCAGTGGGTTTGCGTGATTAGCTCTCATCAGCTGATCAAAAAAAGATATAAGAGCACACCCCCACCCAACTAGATGACAAACACAAAATGTCCCGAGTGGACACCAAAGGCTTCCAGGATGGCCTTGGCGCCAGGACACGGACCACTACCGAACCGGAACCCCTGCAAAGATGGCAAAGTCCCCCCCTATGGGCTAGATGTTGACAGAGCCAACAGCTGAATGTCGGCATTGTAGGGAACATCGTCAGAGACAGACTCAGAGTGATTGAGGCTGATTAAATCCAAGACCCCATTCAGCCATGCCATGCATCTCCCCCACTCCTAACTGAAACCACAGCACAATTTCTCCCTGTCATGCTCTAAATAAGAGCTGTTTATTTTCACTTGATGCAGAGACATCAAATGCATTCAAACCCATCATCCATGACTCATCTATCAAACCACAGAGAGACATTTCTTATTTAACAGGATTTTTTTATAAAAAAAAAAAAAAAGCAGAGCAGCTCCGGAAACTACCAGAGCATTAAAAGCGTTTGCAAGCATGTGCGTGATCTATACAGAGCAAATGGACCTCAACACAAAACCACAAAACGTGTCTATTCTCTGAGACACAGGTACAGTCATACATCTTCTGCGAGTCAGCGTGAATAGTACGGGCAAGTACAGAATAGTATGTTACTGCCAGGAACCTGAAGTTTATTACTGTGAACACTGACCCAGAGATTGCATTTTTAAGTTAAATCATTCACAGAGGGTCCTGAAGATCATACCCCATATCTCCTCACTTAACTCGAGAGAAAAACATGCACGCTGGATTTTGTCCATCTCTCTCATCTATTTATTTATGCTCCCACCCACCCCCAGGGATCAAGTCACACTTTCTGAAACACACACTCAGAATAGTGGTAGATCCAATTCCGGAAATAAACCAGTCAAAGGAGTCCGGTGGAATTTTATTTATAGGGCTGGGAACATTTGCATGAGGCAGGTCACTCCAAGATGGATGGATCAGGAGTGGCATGGAAGCTGGGAAACTCCACGACTACTGCTCAGCACTGAACACACACAGAGCAACCTCACAGCTCCTGCACAGAGAACACACCACATAGTGACCTCACAGAAACTGCACAGAGACCACACAGCGACTGTCCAGAGACCACACCCCGACCTCACATCAACTGCCAAGAAACCACACAGCAACCTCACAGCGACTGCCCAGAGACCACACAACGGCCTCACAGCAACTGCCCAGCTACCACACAGCAACCTCACAGCAACTGCCCAGAGACCACACAGCAACCTCACAGCGACTGCCTAGAGACCTCACAGCGACTCCCCAGAGACCTCACAGCGACTGCCCAGAGACTACACACTGACCTCACAGCGACTGCACAGAGACCACACAGAAACCTCACAGCGACTGCCCAGAGAACACACACTGACCTCACAGCGACTGCCCAGAGACCTCACAGAGACTGTCCAGAGACCTCACAGATACTGCCCAGAGGCCACACACCAACCACACAGCAACTGCCCAGAGGCCACACAGCAACCTCACAGAGTCTGCACAGAGACCACACAGCGACCTCAAAGCAACTGCACAAATACCACACAGCGACCTCACAGCGACTGCACAGAGACCACACAGCAACCTCACAGCGACTGCCCAGAGACCTCACAGTGACCGCTCAGAGACTACACACCAACCTCACAGCAACTTCCCAGAGACCACACAGCGACTGCCCAGAGACCTCACAGAGACTGCCCAGAGACCACACACTGACCTCACAGCGACTGCCCAGAGACCACACAGTGACCTCACAGCGACTGCCCATAGACCACACACCGACCTCACAGCGACTGCCCAGAGACTACACAGCGACCTCATGGTGACCGCTCAGAGACCACACATCGGCATCACAGCAGCTGCCCAGCGACCACACTGACCTCACAGCGACTGCCCAGAGACCACACAGCAACCTCACAGCAACTGCCTAGAGACCACACAGCAACCTCATAGCGACTGGCCAGAGACCTTACAGCGACTGGCCAGAGACCACACAGTGACTGGCTAGAGACCTCACAGTGACTGGCCAGAGACCACACAGTGACTGGCCAGAGACCACACAGTAACCTCACAGTGACTGCCCAGAGACCACACAGCGACCGCATAGAGACCACACTGACCTCACAGCGACTGCACAGAGACCACACAGTGACCTCAAAGCGACTGTCCAGAGACCATACAGCATCTGCTCCGTGACCGGAGGGCAGGATTCTGAAATATACTTTTTTCAATCATGTACAGAATCATTGAGGGAGTGGGAATGTCGAGTGCCTGATGAAAAACACACTCGTAGAAATGACTGGTGATTTCCAGAGCCCTAAAATATTCTGATCACTGCAGTTACTCTGCCCCACTGTTAATAAAAGCAGTTTTAAATAAGGGTAACATTAAGCTTAAAAATATCCCTAGCCAGAATCCCAAATACTGATTGTAGTACTTCAGATGAGAATTTCCATTCTGTTACCAGAAACCCTGATATGCTTGGGAGGTGCCCATCAGCCTGGTGATTTTGTGTTAGCAGCAGACCCCCCCAAGCTGAGCCTCAGCTAGAAAAGGGCTGGGATTCAGCACTCAAAACACTGCTGGTGACGTTTTCAACAAATACTTACATAAATCAGATTTACAAAAACAGCTTTAGCATCAATCTACAGCTTTAAGGCTCTGAGTGAATTCAGACCACAGTTCCCATAATGCTTCTGTCCAGGTTGTAAATTAGCTTGCTCATTCGCTTCGTTAATCATCAAATAAACATTAATGCATTACATATTTCAATAATATCAATAAGGATAGTGCATTTTAGTGATTAGCTACCTTCTCTCACTAATGAAGATTAGGTCCTGATCGATTAGCCAGATTGTCTGACTGAGTGACGCCTACTTGGCATCGGGTTGCATCCGGTTAGCGCTTTAGCAATAACATGGTGAAATTACCGCCTAAATGCGCTAATTGTATTTCAATGTGAAGTCATAATGTCATGTACAGCTGCTAGTTTTATTGGGATGTTTGTTATAGGGCTGATATGGCTGCTGTCCCTTTTTATCGCCGTTTCCTTTACATACATCCCACATGACAGTAACATCTGCCTCCACTGGAGTGTGAGCGGAACCACGGATAAGCCGCTGCTATCCCGCCAGCCGCTCGCGGTCACCATCGCAATCCCGCCAGCCGCTCGCGGTCACCATCGCAATCCCGCCAGCCGATCGCGGTCGCCGTCGCGCACTAGAGCCGCATTAAGCTGCGAATCTCCGCGCCTCGCATGTCCCCGTGTCCAACGGCT
>JAODKN010000063.1:582300-594152 GCA_026774425.1 Petrocephalus zakoni
GTGACACTCCACCTCCTCGTCACCTTAATCATGGCTGCAGCTCCTCAACAGCAGAAAAGCAGAAATCTTCCGAGGTGACCCTCTCTACCAAAGGAACAGTGTAATTCCCCTCGACCCAACAGTGCTAACCCTCCATAAAGCATCACAGCAACCTTCACCCTGCTGCAGACAATAAAATAAATGAGTTTGTGCCTATTATCCAGTGTGTTACAGTCTTCCCCAGGCAGCATTGCTGGAAAGCTCGCACTGCTCTGCTTAGCAGACAGCTTAGTCCAAAATGAAAGCAGGAAATGAGATGTTGCAGCTGAAGTCAGGCAGATCCGCCTATGGAGGCTCATACCTCTTCCTCTCCAATGATCTCCGTCTTAAGCGGCACTCATAATCTCTGTACATTGACTATTTGAGTGTTGCTGTGTTGCACTAACGTGGAGTGCACAATAAGGTGCTTTGAGTTCATACACCATGTGTGTATATATCACACAAACCTTCATTAAAGCGCTCATTACAACTGAAACCAATCAATGTACTTCAAAATGGAAGGCTGTTGTTATTGTTTGTTCTACAACATTTTACAGATAAATTTACAGCTACTGGGTACGAAAAGGATTTATTTTTTAAGCATGAATCATAAATGGAACCAATCAGATACTTTTCAAAATGATACAATGTGGGCTTTTCGGCATTACTTAATGCGCATTAGTGTTGTTGCCAAACCAGGAGGCTTTGCTGTCTTACCAGTGTAACTCCTGTGCTTGTTATGTTACTAACCTCACTCTGCTGATCTCCCCTAATCACCTCCATATGTTCATTTGGCTATGAGCAGCGTGGACCAGGTGATAAAAGCTATAGGAGCTGTGAGTAACTTTGCCTCGATTGGCTGCCACTGCCGCACGGTACCAGTGCTCCCAGAATGCACTAAGAAGCTCGATGACCTGCGGTACCATGACCCCTGGGCTCTTACGGGGACAGTGACTGTGCCATTTGAAGATGGGACAGGACTGGCAGGCCCGTTAAAGGCGTCACATTGAGCAGTGAGCCCTGCCACACGGCCGGCAGACACGCTGTTTGTCCCTGTCACCATGAAAGCCACGTACCTTTTTATAGCATCTTCTAGAAGGAAACGGGGACCATTATAGCCTGACAGCAGAAATCAACCTCAGACTTTGTGCCAGGATGATTCTGCCTCCTCCCCTCCAAAAGCACGAGGAGGTGAGAGCTGCAGCTGCGTGACACGCTGAGCCAGCCCATGTGCCCTGCTCGCCGCCCTAGCCTGCCACTGATCTCGCCACCGCCTGTTAGCCGCTCATATCTCCCAGGCGGGATCCCGCGCTCCCAGACCCCCTTTCGTCCTCGCCCTTATCAAGCCAGCGAAAGCGATAGAGCCGAAAGAGCCAAAAGTGGTTAAAGGCTGAATGTTAACCTCTGGATGTATTTGATGTTAAAATTTGATGTTGGGCACAGAGCTCTGTAGCACGGCCCCAATGCCACTCAAGGTTAGTGACACGGCGATTCGCTTGGCCTCCCCAGACGCCTGTGCCCCGGACTTCATCCTGAGCTCATACACCTGCTAGCTATACATTAAGCATTTTTAAAATAACAGCTACGGCCTCCGTGACCTTTGAGCCAACACTCAGCCAGGCGTGAAGCCTAAAGAAAAAACACTTTTGGCTCATTTAAAGCTGAATTCCTGTCTAACCACCTTTTATTACCTGTGATTGCTGGGTGAATAACTAAGTTTTAAGTGTCTGCTAAATTATTCTTAATAAAACACCAAAAAGATAAATGGCAGAAATATTAAAATCGACGTCTTAATGTGTCAGGGAGACTTAAAGGATGAACGGCCTTCTCTGTTACAGCATCTTTAAATAAGTCAGGATCTGCGCTGTGATGTAATGGTAGGTTTGCAAGCACGCCCGTCTGCACACACATGCACACACACAACTACATGTATGTTAAACTCGGCGAAGGCTGACGAGGGGGTTATATGGATGTTTAAGAAAGGATAGGGTGGTTTTGAGAGAAAATGGACAATAAAGGACCGTACATGCGTATAGGATCTTGCAACAATGCATTGTGGGTAACACTCAAAGCATTAGAATGTCTATAAACATGTTTATACTGATCCCTGCTTTGGCCGGGACTGGCAAGGTTCAGGCAACGGTCTCAGGTTTTTTGATACTTCTTCCCAAAAACTTTGGGGAGGAATGTTGTAATTGTGGACTAAATCCGTCTTCAAAAGGTAAATGTCAAGCAGCTTGCATTCCGAAGCTCTTTTCCACCTATTTTTAGAAATCTTCTGCCCTTTGCGGGACTTTGATTAGGTTGTTGGCATTTTCCTGAAGCGTTACGGAAGGCTTTTCTCTTAGCCGTCCGTTCTATGCTCCCAATTACTATACTGGTGTACAGTATCTTTACAGCGCATATAGCAGGGAACAGCAGCTCAGAGACATCGCGGATACCGTCAGCTTGTCTGCGTCGCACTAAAGGAGCCTTATACAACACAGATACGCTTCTGATCTCATGCAGCAGGCAAAGCCAATCCCAGATCTGTCAGCGTGTCTAGTTCACTCTGGAGCGGAGGACAGAACGAGAGTTTGTGTGTCTCCCATCCTGAGTCAGCGAGGCTTTGCTCCTGACTGACAAATGCAAGACATCCCAAATTAAAATGCCTCTCCGATGCCTTCGGAGATAATTACACGTCCTCATTCCCTCTCAGGGCTTACCAATGACTTGACAACTATTTGCGAAGTCTGTCATCTATCAAATAAAGCCTGGATTGAATCCAGAATTACAGGAGGGTGCAGTGCTGTATCGCTTGCCATTCATAAACAGCCAGTGACTTGAGCACCCACGTGATGTAAGCAGCCCATGCAATTAACGCTGCACGAAATAATAAACTCTGCATTTACAGGCGCATAGCCCATCAACTGTCACATGACACCTGCCCCTGAACGTCCCCTGCCTACTGGTGCACAGGGGTCCAGCTCTTCTGTGCCAACACCAGTAAGGACACCAAGCGCGCTGCTCATTTCTTCTCACGCTTGGGCAAAAGCATCACTTCAGGGCTTTGCCACATTGCAATTTTAATGCAATTCTAATTATAACCCGTCTAATTCCTTAATTAGAAACTGCATCGGCGGCTGCCATGAGGCTTGGGGTGACGGTTGACGTCCGCTTCAGTTACACACATCAGCTTGACTGATGACGCGTTCACTTTCCCTTCATTTTGCTTGAAGGAGGTGAGCTCTGCCAGGCCCGGCCCTCTGCTGGTCCAAAAGGAGCGGCCCTGTGTCTTTGGATCAGCACATGTCGATGCTGTGGCGGGCTCACGCCCATTGGAGGGGGGCTCTTTGCTCTTCCCCGTATGGACATCCTAATAGCTGCACTGGGGGCTCAGAAATGATGCCCCCGGTGGAAAGATGCGTGTTCAGCAGCCGCAGAGGCACCAAAGCCTCGGCCAGCAGAGACAGCGGGAGAACGCGAAGGTGCCAGCGCCCCCCCGCCCATATCCCCATCGACTCGCTGTCAGGCTAATCCACCTCGTGCCGCCATCTACAAACCACTCGTGCAGCCGCGCTCTCGCCATCTGCCGCGAGGAATCCCCGGCCACGCTGATCACTGCAACAAAATCCGGCGGACCCCTCCAGGCCTGGGGGGGTGATGTCCAGGCAGGAGCCATCCACCCGCGCGAAAGGTCACCCGCGGCGGCCGGCGCGGCCCGCAGAACCTGCCGTCGTGCCGACGATGGACGGGATTGGCTCGCGCCGACCTGACGGCAGGGCAGACTGAAGACCACTGCTGCCTTCATTAATCGCCCGTCTGTCAGGACGGCCAGCTTAGATTCGCTCCCTTTGCTAGCAAAGGCAGGGAAAATTCAGATCAATACGTAAAAGTAACATAAGCAAAAGGCACGAAGCTCCAGAGACATTGCTCCAGCCACAGTACAGACGCCCTGGACATTAATGACCCCCCCAGGTGATCTCACCTGTGCAAGTCGCTTAATTATGTTGTTGGAAATTGCCGTTTACAACTAAGGCCCTTGTAAATCCCAGGGTATTTCAGCAGAGACGGAAGCTCCGGTGTGTCTGAGCCGGTGTGTCTGAGCAGTGACACCGCGGCCCTGTGCAAGCTGCCACTGCAGGGTGCCACCGCAGCCCTGTGCAGTGTGCCGCTGCAGGGTGACACCGCGGCCCAATCTCAGGGATGCCACTGCAGGGTGACACCGCGGCCCTGTGCAGGGTGACACCGCGGCCCTGTGCAGGGTGACACTGCAGGGTGACACCGCGGCCCAATCTCAGGGATGCCACTGCAGGGTGACATCGCGGCCCTGTGCAAGCTGCCACTGCAGGGTGCCACCGCGGCCTTGTGCAGGGTGACACTGCGGCCCAATCACAGGGATGCCACTGCAGGGTGACACCGCGGCCCTGTGGAGTGTGCCACTGCAGGGTGACACCGCGGCCCTGTGCAAGCTGCCACTGCAGGGTGCCACCGCGGCCTTGTGCAGGGTGACACCGCGGCCCAATCTCAGGGATGCCACCATCACATTCAGTTATGATGAGGCAGGCCACTTTCTGCTGACTCGCTCAGCTTTGAAATGCTAAGGGATCAGGTCTCTATGCATGGGGAGTAACAGAGCCCCACTCTGGAGCATTATACACCCCCGAACCCAGGAGAAGACAGGGAATAGGTGGGGACATGCCTTTAAACAGCAGAGCCATGATGTGGACCCGTGAGATGCCCCATTTAAACGGCTCCAAGTTCTGCAGAGTGGAGAAGGTTCTCTTTTTAAATTATTATTAGTTACTAATCAGTACGTTTTACATAAAATTCTAAAATTACACGTTATCATGTTAATTTAATTCTTTGGTTTTACTTCTCAGTGGATGACATGGGGCAATACAGTCTACTGATTACAAAATAAATACAAACTGCCATATCAATTATACCAATACATTGGCTAATTGATATGTGATCACATGGTTTTGCGGAATTTAGAGCCAAACTTAACATTAAGGCCAGCAAACGGCGCGTCTCGATGTCCGCGTCTGGAGGCTGCCCGTCCGCCGCGTTGCCCGCTGAGCTGCTTCGGTGGCACGGAGCTGCACCTGCCGAGGCGCGTTCCGGGCGCATCGGGCCCCTTCCCACCGAGATGCTCCTTCTTAATTACAGCAGTCGCACAACCATTGTCTTCCGCCGTCTGTTTAATTTCAGCCTCGTGTCAATTAAAACGGAATGATCGGCGTCTGCCTCCCCGAATCCCAATCCGCCATGCAGGTTCAGAAACACACGGGTTTGATGAGGGAGCCAATTGCCGCAGTTAATAATACATACCAGAACTAAAGCATAAATACGCACATATATACCAAATGCCCTGACCATATTAAATATTAAATATACATTGTGGTCGCTAGGGCTCTGACATGCGCGCACTTTCTGAAGAGATAATTACAGTATCTAAGTGGTGATTCTTTAGGGATGCCAAACCCTCTGGTCTCCGTGCATTTTAAGGCAGATGATGGCTTTTGCCCGCTGCTTGGCTGAGCCCCAGTGCGCCGGGTAACCTCAGGAGCGAGCAGGCCATGGCCACCGCGGTCGGACACGAAGACGCGTCCGAGGAACTCGGCTTTGCCACTGCCAGTCACTACAGCCTTTGAACGGGGAACTGTACCATTCATCATTAACGCTGATATTACGACTGTGACAAAACTAATGACTATTTCAGAGGGCGGCGAGGCGCCGAAATTGCCCGCAGCATAACTAATTCCGCAGGAAAGCGTGTCCTTTAAATAGACGGAGCATAATGAAATGCTGAAGCCGACGGTGGAGTAATGGATCACGCCGCAGCGGCGGCGGGGTTAAAAGGGAGAAAGCGCAAAGAAATAAATAACCCCAGTGGAGTGATTAAGGTGAGCTGGGGGGTCGTGAGAACCAGCGGCCTGCGAGTGCCGCATAACGCTGGCCGATACAGGCATGTCCCGAAGCGCGCCACTGGGCCAGTGCGCACTCCGCTCCGGCTTGGGGGCTAGAAATGTAACGCTGGGTCTCCCCAGAGCCAGCCTGGGACTGGGCCGTCCGAGACCCGGGTCAGAAAGTTTTCCGGGGGAGGATGGAGCTCGGCAGGACTAACGCCCGCTCCCAGCCACCGGCGCCGCGCATCTATGGCTGCCACCTCCGCTTCTGAGTGTCTGATCCAGTGCTCGCCTGCAGCCATGTTATACAACTGCTTATCTGGGCTGCCAAGCTCCTCATCATCATCATCAATATATATATTATTACTTATTATTTATCATTGTAAAATATAATAATACGTCGTATTTTAACCCAGCAGAAACTGGGGAACCTAACAAATCCTATTAGCCTATAATATAGAGTAATATTATATTACATTATAATACATTATATAATAATATAATAAGGAATGCACAGACTATAGAAGACTGATAATGTATAATTATTAAGTAAAACACGTACCCATTCTTTTTCTAAATATATAGACGAGTCTTTGTGAGAACTTGGCTGGCCTTGCAAAGTAAGTGCATGTAACGCTCCACAAGTGCGCCCATTATGCAAGGCCGCCCCCACCGACTGCTGTTTACAGTATTAGTTATTATAAGGGAGGCCCGCAGTGCCCCACCAGCCGCCGTTTGCGCTAATTACAACCCGGATCGTGCTGGAGCCGAAACGGTAGCCCAGATGTGCTCCCCCCCGGAGGGCCGCCAATGGCCCGCAAACGTGCGCCCGAGCGCCCGCAGACGTTTAGCGCATAAAAAAAGTTTAAGAAAAACGCCAGACGATGCCGTTGATGCCCAGGCATCACCATGATAAGAAGAAGCGGGTGACCTTGCAGCCCGGCACTGCTGCTCGGGTTTCCGAGGGATGCGTGCGGGGAGATGCGTGCGGAGAGATGCGTGCGGGGAGAGAGCGGCCCGACGCCGCATTCCTGTGCCGTGCGTGGCGGCGGCTCCGTCCCGGCGTGTGCGTAGGCAGGAGCCGCACACAGCCCAGCATTTCCCGGGGTGTGAGAGCCACTGTTCGGCCGATCTCCCACCGGGAACGGAGCACTGCGAGCCCGCATCGCGGGAGAAAGACGAGCGCCCTTTCCCCCATTTCCATCACGTCTCACGCATATATTATCGTGCAATCGAGGACAAACGCGGCGCTCTTCTCGCAAATGAGATGCGATCGGCGCCGGCAGCGCTTATTCCCCACATCCACATGCATCACGTCTCCAAATGCCACCGCTTTGGGAAAATGACACGGGCAGCGCCTGAGCTGTCAGGGGAAAATGTCACGTTTGGTCCCGATAAGTGACCTGAAATGGCCATCAGCTCTCCCAGATCTCCTAAGTGGATTCAAGTTTGGAAAACAGGTGAAAGCCCCGAGCCAGGCGTATGTATGCCCGTCTGCGGGCACCGGGGCGGCGCGCGCCGCGCTCGCGGACACCGGGATGCAGAGCGGCGCGAGACGGGAATTACCGAGAAACGGGTCTCGAACTTACCTTCGGCTGCGGCCATCAGACATGCGAGAATAAGGAGGACGCGGTTAAATTCCCCCATCGCAGGCATATAACGCTGTTATTCCACGCAGCCACGGGTGTCTTGGTGGGGAGGGTTTGGGGGGGGCTGATTTTCAGCAATCAGAAAAACGCATAGAGATCCAGCTTTGGCAAAAGATCGGATGCCTACGGTGCAGGGATGCGCCCGGATTAGCGCTCATATCACCGGGAGAGGGTCACCGCAGGGATGCCGAGACCCACAAGAGGCTTCCTCGATCCAAGGAGAGCGGCTGAATGAGTCGGAGGGAGCAGAAAGAGGGGAGAGAATAGACAGCTCGCAAGCAGCGAGAGGAGCTGGACTCAACCATCACATTAAAAGCAGGGGAAATGCTGAGCGATCGACGCATCAGGACCGCAACTCTGCGCGAACTCTGTCCGGAGACAAACATGCACCAAAATAACCATCATGCTCCAAATTAGCCGTGACTAACGGGCTTTTTAAATCCGTAATGCAGCGGATAAAAGCAATCGTGTTTTAATACCAATTTTAATTAAAGTTGCATATACGCACCGAAAATGACTAATTCTTATACTCAAACCGGCGGAGAAATTAAATGAACGGATTTTTATCATAAATTTCATTTTTTCCCCTTGTAACGAGGTCGGCCACTGATCGTTAGATGAATCTAAAGCGCTTTATTTATTCATTTATGTATTTTTTGCCGGTGCATTGGAGGATGTGATGTGTGCAGACGTATCTCCTTCCATCATCTGTGGGCCTTTCTGCCAACTTCGTGACGGGTTATGTAATCAGAGCCCATTTTAAGCTGACAGCGGTGTCACTAATCAATTTTCCCCAATGGAAGATTAGCGGGAAGCCCCGCAAAAGGCGGTAATAGACACCGCTTCAGTCAACAAGGGCAATGTCACGGCTGGGCTCGGAAGCACCGAGACGCGCCGCTGCCCCTGGAAAATCGCTGAGACGTTAAGGGGAACTTGTGAGCCCAATAAATGGGGGAAAAGCAAAACTTTTCAATTTGTAAATGGCCCTTTAACGTGCCCTTTTTGCATTAAAACGTACAGGCACACAGTTTTAGTTATTTACAAGCGCCAATCATTGACACAACAAAAGCCGCTTTCATTTTGAAGGGTTCTCCAGAGCAAAAAGGGGGGAGCTGTCCGGTCTTCTGACGCGAACCGGGTTCAGCACGTCGGACAGCGCTATTGGACCCGCGGTCCTGCGGTGCTCTGCTGCCATCCAGCGGACAAAACTACAATTACAATATGCGACGCCTTACTGACGCTCAACCCTAAATTAAGGGGAAATAAATAAATAAACAAATAAATAAACTGTGTTAATATGAAAGGTGCTGTTTGATAATAAGTGCAAACATTTGCCTTTTTGCGCCCGAAACCCTCACCAAGCAACCCCGTAATTATCTTGTCATATATATCCATCTGAAAACTGTTTGACTTAGAGGTTTCATTTACTGACAAGCAAAACAGCTGGTGAGTGTTTTGTTTGCTTGTACTTTGCCAATCTTGCCCCTGATTAAATTCTAAAGTTGCATGTTCAAAATGGGTTTGATATTCCTAGAACTGCATATTTGACTTTCCCGCATCTTACATTTTACGTCCTACGTTTCATACATTGTTTCCAATAGGCGCCGGGCTTCCACCCGGGTTCCCTGCCAGGGCGGCAGGGCCTCTATCCAAAGGCATTAGTTATGTTGCGCCCTCTAATAAGTTACTTAACTAGAACAGCTTCAGGATAATTCCCAACATTATAAACAGATTATTAAGGAAAATCGTGATTTATAGTGTACTTCAGTCAGAAGTGGGGACGAGTTCGCTTCCTGAAAGGTAATTATGATGTAGGTTAAATGTGGGGAAAATTACTTTAAGATAAAGCGACTTTTTAAAACAGACAGTCTTGACTGAGACTTTGCAATGGCTCCTTTTATTAATGACGTGATCCAGGACTTTAGATGTGTTAGAGGGAATAAGCCTGTCTTTAATAAAGGTTAATTTATATGTACATTTATAAGCAATCGACAAATGGATCGCAGTTAATAACTGTGGGCAATGATAGCAAGCGTAGCGTAGGCTATACAGCAGAAGCCCTGTCCGGGCAGCGAAGGGAGTAATGCCGGCAATTTCGGCCCACTAACCGGTGTCCAGATACATGAGTTCTATTCTTTTTCTCGTGTCTAACAACCTTATACGTCAATGCTAACTCCGCAAAAGCATACTACATGTGAAAATGCGAGACATTTAACATCATTAAAAACCCCACGGAACAAGGCGCACCTCACCATGCAAGCAGACGGATTGCTTTCATAAGTTTGCACTTAAGGTTTCGGAATACTTAGATTACTCATTAGCCTTTGAAAACCTCGAAATTGAATGTACTTCATTGTACTGATTATGAATGCTTATCCCCCACTGGCCCGATAGGAATAAACAGGCGGAAGTCCTGCAATTCATTTGTTATTCTTGTGGTTTAAGAGGAGACTACCACCGAATAAATGTATTATTACAGACAATTCGTGTATGTTTGGAATCCTTTTGTAACTTTTCTTAGATGATATTCCCTCTATCTCCAAGCTGAAAATAGGAAACGAAACGCCGCTGCCACCCGTCCCGGACCCCCCCGCAGGCCCCCAGCTTCCCGGCCGCATCGTGCGTGTGCGCGCTCCCGCTGACCCCGATACGCGCGCACCTTCTCGGAGTCACCTATGCAAAACGCAGGATTACGAAACCCGTAACGTGCTGGACTCGATAAAGCCGCCCTTGATCTTAGCGCCAAATAAGTGAATATGAGAGGCTGTCAGACTGTAACCTTGGGAATAAAAAAGCGTCTAGCTCGGCTAACACCGGCTCTTGCGCTGTGTCTTCACACAAGTGCGCCTCTTAACTCGGGCTTTTTGTTTCCCATGAATGATGTCAGATTTTGAAGCGGATGTAGAAACTTTTTCCATTGGTGATCAAAGGGCTTTAAAGGTTATGGCTTAGCGCTGTACGTATCCCTTGCTGAAATGCTGTCTTTTAACTACCGATGCTAAGATGACATTAAGAAATGCGCTGAAAATTTTGAAGTATTCTGGACATTGATTTTTTTCCTCTTCTTTTTTTAGTACATTTCTACCTTTATAAATCAATGAATTAGACGGGACTAATCATGCTGATCTACTTGACTGCTAGCATCTATTAGACAGTATATGGGAAAACAGTCCCGTGACAGATATTTGTACAATGATTTTTTTTTCTAGTGCCTAGCATAAAATAGCTGAAAAAGATCAGCTAAGCAATGCAGCAAAGACAGCTGTGAGGTATAGCCCCCCTGAGGTCAAGGTTCATGGTTGTGTAACCAGGGCAACACTTGCACTTACCTAGCCATGCCACAGGGACACACACAGACACACACATACAGACACGCAGACACACACACAGACATACACATACAGACACGCAGACACACACACAGACAGACACAGATACACACACAGACAGACATACTCATACAGACACACACGCAGACAGATACACATACATACAGACACACGTAGACACACACAGACACAGATATAGACACAGACATACACACACACACACGCAGACATACACACATACAGACACACACGTAAACACACACCCATAGACATACAGATACAGACACCCACATACAGACACACACAGACACGTAGACACACACATTTGTGTTCATGTCTTTGTCTCCATTCTACACACAACCTAAACACTGCCATGCACAGATACACACACATTTTTATACAGCTACCCCAGAAACAGGAGGACCCCAGTTACGCTCTAACATCACCGGTACACGGTACTGTTAGAAACATTAGCTTCTAGGCCTGTATAACACCAGACAATTTTCACATTATTCCTCAAATTTTGGGCATACTGCTATTGCTGGGTCATTCTGTGTCATTCTGAAAAAACACCAGCATGTTATTTCTAAGGCGATATTAGCAAAATAGCCACTGCAGTGTTTCATTCAGAAATCTCAGCGTGAAGATTGATACAGACTGAGCTAAAGATGGATGGGGCGTACATCCGCAAGGAGCAGACAGGAGTATAAACCCCAAAGGAGCAGACTGGAGTATACACCCCAAATGAGCAGACAGGAGTATACTCCCCAAATGAGCAGACTGGAGTATATGCCCCAAATGAGCAGACAGGAGTATACACCTCATATGAGCAAACAGGAGTATGCGCCCCAAATGAGCAGACAGGAGTATATACCCAAAATGAGCAGGCAGGAGTATACACCTCATATGAGCAAACAGGAGTATGCGCCCCAAATGAGCAGACAGGAGTATATACCCAAAATGAG
>JAODKN010000063.1:607140-621639 GCA_026774425.1 Petrocephalus zakoni
AAATGTAAAGCGCATTGAGACAATGTAATGTTGTGATAATGCGCTATATAAATAAAATTGCATTGCATTGCATTGCTCTGCGCCGACCCCTGTGTTTGTTTCCACTGGTGATCACGCTCCCTGGCAAACCCACAGCATTTCAATCGCGGGATACGTTGTTCCTGTGGTCATAAATCATGGGAGGTTTCAGGTATTACACCTTGTCTCCTGCAGGCCTCGAGCCTCCAGACTTTGCATACAAATGGAGAGTTTTATCTTTCTGAGGTGCTCCATGTGGCACGTAGACCCGCCCCGACGTCTGTCTGCAGCACAATTATAAATCAGGCCTAAGCTCTGTCCCAGTACACCAGTCCAGCCTCAGCACAGATAATCCTACTCGGCGTTCCAGACCACCGGGAGAAATATTGAGGAACATTCTGGTTGCGGTTTGACGCACTCAGGGACGTCATGGATGTGAGAAAGCCGCAGCCTTCACCATGTATTAAGCACGAGGCCCCACATTAACACGCGTGGCACTTTGCCGCCTGTTTATGCTGCGGCAGGAAGTCAGACTGGGATAATGTGTGTTTTTAAAGCATCTCAACACGCCTCAAAGGTGCCTTTAACACAAACAAGACTCTCGCCGAGTGGAATTAGCAGACAGTTTAAAGTCCTTCCTCTTATGGATTCATGCATTGCCAGCTAATATTAAAGAAACATCTGTTTTGCAGATTAATTGTGCAGTTAATTGCCTATTAGAAAGCACAAATCCATCAAATACGGAGGACCATTCGGGTCAAGAAAGCATCGCCTTCAGAATATACTGAGATGCATTCAGCATAATTTCATTTTTCCTTGTAGCTTTTGTTTGTTTTAAAAATAATATCAATAAGTGGGGGTAATCTGTTTAATTTTTATATTAATTTGCATGAAGGTGATGTTTAACAAGGGCGAATGACAGGCTTTAAAATCAGTAACAGAGAATCTGATGGCCAGTAAGGTGTGCTAGGGTCCCCTCTGCCACAGGGAAGCTGTTTGCGCTCAGGAGAAGGTCCCCTAGCAAGGCCCTTAACCCCAGTTGTTCCAGGAGCTGGATAACCCTGCTTTCTGAAAACTGTGTGTAGCTCTGGGTAAAAGCGTCAGACCCACACATAAAAAATGTAAATATTCGCTATGCCGCTTTCTTAACCATGCCTTTGTTTCCATTCAAACCCGGAGCTGAACTTTGATAGAAGCACCACATCACGGACGCTTGTCTGCTTCGAGTCTTCTGGGGACGGCAGGCACACAATGGCAGATTGTTTGCCACTGAAATTACCTGGTGGGCTGCCAGGCTGATGTAAACAGCCCCGGCCTCCGTGGCGAGCTTTCATCTGCTTCGAGACGCCCGATAGGCCCTTCGGCCCTTTCATGTGAGACCATTTGTCTCCCGTCATTATGCTCTCCATTCTGCTTTTTTGCTTGAATCCTGGAAATATACAAAACATTATACATTGCGTGATAAGTGACGCTAAACCAGACTGAAGTCGAACTAAAGAAACAATATTACTGCAGACTGCCCCCATCTGCAGCCTGCTTCTAGCTCTCTGTACCATCGCAGGACCCTTTTTTCTACACAGAACAATTTGATATGTATTAAGTGTTTTTTTTTTCGCTCCTACAATTTATTTGGTTTGTGGCCATTCAAACAAAAACACAAATGTCCTAATTAACAGTGAAGTGACTGTTTATTTTTTTCTGTTTTGGAGGCTGGAGGCAGTCTGTGGTTTCTCAGACAGCATGTTGTGTGGTTAACAAAGGCCTTGTTTTAATGTATTATTTAAAAAAATAGTTTCTTTACTTTGAAGTCGTGCAAGGGCGTCTGGCGTGTTTAGGCTGTTTTCCAACATTTTTTAAAAGCCGCATCAGTTTCTGTTTATTTAATTTTTAAAAGGCAATCAGAGGCAGTCCACGCCCTCGTCCCCAAATAAGCTGGGAAGCGAGTTAGACATGCGAAGGCGTGTACGGCCGCCGTGTCGGTACAGGAGGGAGCTGGGGGCTTGCAGGCATGCGGGCATGCGGGCATGCGACACCCACCCTCAGCTTTAATCACGCGCCGGTGTGTGCGAGGCGATCATGTGACCGCTGTTCCCTTTCAAATTAGGGCCAATCCAGCGGCGTCTCCATGGTGCCACGTCATTGGCTCCTGCCTCCCACCTTTGCGCCATCAGCATCTCCATTACTGATCTTCAGCTGAGACCATCCTCACCGCTGCAGAATGATACAAAGCCCCCAAACACCCTACTGACACCCCCCCAGGCCCTGCCAAGCCTGAACAGCCCCATGCCCCCCAAACGCTCCCCTCCCTCTCTGCCACTCCAGTGTGCCAGCACAATCCATAGTCAGTTATGGCGTTTAGCACTATCCAACCATGCATTTAAACGGGGCTCCAGGATCATTAAATCAGCCCCAGGTGATATCAGCATGGAACGTGGCTCGGCTTCCCCGAATCCGATTTCTTTGCTCGACTTGAAGGAATACAACTCTGGTTCCTGCCACAGTCAGACCCGCACCTGAAAATGGGGACGCAGGCGGTACTTCACACACTGGTAAATGCTACCTGGGATTCTGGGTAATCAGGTTTCCCGCCTAAACATAAACCTTTCCTGCCAGCCGTGACTATACTGCAATCTGACACGACACACAGACCCAGGTATAGAAATATCCTTGGTAAGAGAATTCTATAGATGACAGTATCTGGAAAATGGGAAACAGAGGGACGCCTTTAGCTTCAAGCTACCTGAAAATAGGATCTAATATAAATGTGCCAAAAAATGGAAACGAGATACCCGTGTATGTCGAAAGGTTTTTTTTGTGGGAAGAGTCATTGAGGATTTGGATTGTGTCTAATTTAAAGCAGCAAGTTAAAAGAAGTCTTCAATGAGTAATACTGAAGGGGAATAACTCGAATTGTGGCTGCCTCAGACTGAGCGCGGGTAAGCATCAGCTGCTCCGACACAGATCCGTGATATCTAGGTGATATCTAGGACATTACTGAGAAATAAAATCCATCCAGTCAACTTTCTGAGCACCAAGCCTCCTGTTTGAGAGCTCACATGCAGGGGGGTTGCTAGAGGTAAAGCTTTACTGGGGCACAGCTGATCAGTACTGGGGCACAGTCCCCCACCGACCCAATTTAAAAATGATATGTTCACGAATGAAGAATTTTTTTTACTGGGGCACAGCTGATCAGTACTGGGGCACGTGCCCCAGCAAAAAGGGTCTAGCGACAACCCATGCTCACATGTCATGACATTTGGAAAAGAAACTGACTGAAGACCTAACTGTCATTTCATTAGACAAAAATCATCATCAGATATTGTGTAAATTGGGCTTTTGACTTTATTGTGTGTTGCAATCAATAATCATGCAGCTTCATTAGATCAAACTTGAATAAAGTCCTGCCCCGTGTTCCCAGCCATCGCTATGACAGTCAGCTATCTTCGGACAGTTACAGTAGGCGTTTGAATTTTTTCATCCCCTGATGCTAATTCTGCTCGTTTTCCATGTTCATTGTACCACACTTATGGCCTGACGGTATAGTCGGTCTCAGCTGGCGTGTACGTGTCAGAACACAGTCTGCTCAGGCCGGTCGCGGTATGCGTCTTTTAGATTTCACCACTCCGGAAGGCAGACGGAGCAAGTTTGGAGGTTCTGAGTGCAGGAAAAGAATTGCTTCTAAGACATATACAGAAAGAAATTAAGCTGGGACAGGAGAATGCGGGAACAGAAGCAGCAAGCTGTAAGACAGACAGATGGGGTTCGAGCAGGTAAGGGAGGTGGGATTGGAAAAGGCCAAATTGGAACATGGCTGGAGAGAGGCACACAGCCAGTGGTGAGGAGCTGAAAGGGCTGCCTAGATAGTGCTGTCCCAACGCCTGATACACCCAAACAACCACAATTACTGTTTCATTTGGCTGGACAACCGATTGAAGAGATAGATATTTATTTTTTTCCATTGCCCACCTCCTCCTCTTGAAAGACAGATTTAAAGTCTAAGTTGTCCTCAGGGCCTCTGTGGAATGTAAGTATAAAGCCCTTTAACAAGGACCTGAGGATGCCCAGTTTGTATAAATACTCCAGTCCTCAGAGCTTCAAGGGGCTGGACCATGACATTCCATTCCTGGTGGAGTCAGACCTCATTCCGAGCGCTTTGAGCTCCAAGTGCTCGATAAAATGGCCAATATATCCAATTACTGTCGTAGTTCAAGTCGTGTCATTGTTTCCGGCCTGGAATCAGCCCTGTGGTGATTACTCCCACTGCCCGGTCTGCAGTCACTAGCCCTCCAGAGATGTGATATATCTTAGCAGTCGACTGTCTCCCTGCTTAAACAGCTGCTCTAAGATACTGTTTGGAACATCACTGTCCTCAAAAGGGGGACTTCTACCATTCTATGGGAAGCATTTTGACTTTTGACCCAAAATACAGGTGTCCCACTACCAGCTTTTTGATATAATTTAGGAATCTGGTGATTAGGCCTCAGATATTACCGGGTTACTGCTGTGGCGATTCAGCCACCAGATTTACTAGCGGAGACTTAGTCTGGGATGGGACTGTTGGCTATTGGCTCGTCTGCAAATGTCTTTGTATATTTAATTCACTATCGATGGATCCTTTCAAGTCACAATGAAAGGGAATTCTATACAGTCCTCTAGTGATCTCAGCTTGACAAGGCCGGTATAATTAGTCTGTCTGAAACCTGGCGGTTCTCCAAAGGGGCTTAAGACAGGCCAAGACGTGGAAAAGGAAAGGGAAATAGCCTGGAAAACCTGCCCAGACAGAGTTATTGGCGGCCAGTATCAAGAACACTAAATGGTCTTTATGAACATCTATTCACCTATCCTTAGAGTGTTCATGACACCAGAGAAGGCGTCTTAATTAAAAGAATACTTTTTACAAAATGTAAGAAAAATACACACAAACAAATAAACCTCAGTTATCTAGTCATGGATGCAGATATTTAAAACCCTCTCTCAGACAGCTGGTACGACCCGGACGGAGCGAATGAAGGACCAAAGGAAGTTACCTACATAACAGTAGACATATTTTGGACCCGGAAGAGCCCAGGTGTGGTGGCACTCGGCGTGACAGGGTGGCCTGCCTTTGCAGGCACACAGTCCAGCAAACCCCAGACTGAGAGAGAAAACCAGGGCAAAGTTTCTAAAGTTGAGGGGTGGTCATTCTAAGAATGCTCAAGACTGCTCAAATGGTACCATCGGACCCAAAAGGTGGGAAAGGCTCGGTTCGGCTGGCGGTCAGGCGGACAACTCAGGGGCACCTGAGAGCCCAGCGAAGCATGTTATCAGGCATGCAGGGCCAGGCTGCCCACAGCGATGGTGATATAAGCTGATTTTGGGGGAGGTCTCGTTGGGCAGGACCGAGAACCGCCGTCAAGGAAAGACCGGGGCTGAAGCCGGGGCGAGCCCAGCCATGAGTGAAATTGTTAGAAATTGTTAGGTGACTTATTCGGGCCTCCATTTTGTGAAAAGCAGTGTGTGTCCAACTGCTCAGAACCGCCCTAGCGCCCTCTTTTGGCAGCAGGTGGATATTACATATTTCAAGTCCAAAGCCCATCATTCTCCATGGAGTTCTCCAGTATTGTTGTTTTTTATGTGAATATTTTGCCTCAGAAAAATTGCAAAATGAAATATGCTCAATGTGATCAGCTTAATTAAATCAACATATATTACGAATGTAATTATTTTTTAAGCCTGGAAGGCCCATACTAAATTAAAGAAATGTATATTTAATGGTCCTTGTAAGAGTGCTTCCATAATTTTTAGAAATTGCCCCATGTTGGACTAGTTTTGTCCAAAGAAGCAAACAATTTGTTCAGGAATTAATATGCGCCATATTGCAAATGGCCCAAACGCATTTTAAATAATGCATTGATGTTAAAGGCATGAAGGCTGAGTGTCCAATTACAGTTGGCCACGCTGGAAAAGTGCATAATTGTTTTTATGAAGGACTTCAGTGGGCGACTTTCTCAGTGATTTCTCTGAAACCAATTCCGTGGAAATGAATCGAATTGCTAATTTGGTGAAAGAAATATCAGTAAGAGATTTAGTATAATACTCACACAAACACAGAAATCCATAAGATCTGTCATTTTAATGGGCACAGTGTCTAGCGTCCGCCCTGCTTAGAGAAAACTCCAAGGCAGATGCCGATGGATGGAGGGAATGGAGCTACAGCGCTGCCTCTTCAAAATGCAGATTACGGTTCCTCTGTTGTCCACTGACTTCATTTATTTACCTGCATTTAATCTTCAAAAATGGATTTAGTCAAACTGCTATCTGAAACTAATTGTAAGCCTGCATGAGAAAGTCAACAACCATGCTAATTAAACATTAATTAGAGAGGGAATCCTTTGCTGGAAATATGACTACGTGGTATTGCAAGGAATATGGGTGCTTAGTGCATCTGCGATTAGATTAGCGGATCCATTCATTAAACAGTGTTGGCTTTATTTTCTGACGTCTTAATCCTTAATGTCCAAAGACCATTATGAAATAGAATCTCAATTTATACCGCTGAAATGCTGTTTGACGCAGCCAGGAACCCAGGCGGATCTGTGAGTTATACCTCGGTGAATATCGCAGCAGTAATCTTCCGCCACTTTAAATGTCCTGCCTGGTGTGTAACTGGTGTGTAACTGGTGTGTAACTGGTGTGATTCTTTGGGGCTGCTAAGTTCAGGAGGCCTGAGCGGTTTGACCTTGGAGATGATTCTCCGGCAGACACGGTCCAGAGAAGCAGAGCTGCAGACAAACGGCTGAGTGTGACGCAGCTCCGTTTCCACAGACGGCCGACATCCCCCAACGCTGAGCGAGGGCCGCTCTTCTTATCTCAGAGACAAAGATAAATACTCCCTGTATTAAATTCCTACAGAAACTTCAAAAGGGGGACTCGGTGAATAAAAATATGTAGTTTTAATTAATGCTAATATTTAATTTTGAGTCACAGGCATTAAAAAATACAGCATTGCAGAACAGAATTTCAAAGTCAATATGTAATTATTTGAGTTTGCGAATCCAGTCTAAAACTTTGAGGGCGATTTCCTCTATTTTGCATGTCAGTCTGGTTCTTAAACCCGAGCGTGTTCGGGGGAAACGCTCCACTGTGTGGTTTGAAGTCTGCCTGTGCGCATCTGGAGTCTGTGACAGTGTGAGAGCAGGACCGATGAGACTGTTGTTACGTCTGATGATCATGATTGTGGGTAAAACGCTTATAATGAGGGTAATGAAATCCAACTTGCTGTCTTTATCATTTTGTGCAGAGCAAAAAAAAAACTGTAAGAGCAGCACCGTGTAAGAATCACTTACACTGACAAAGACAGTGACTTCCTTCAATAAGTAACTGTAAGAGGCGAAGCCTTTCTTTCAACTTTATTCTGTTATGCATATGTATATCTCTTATTCATAACATTTTGGTTGTCAAATACACACACTTCTCTAATTAACTAATTCATTTCCTCTATGCACCTACGGTTCGTTTTTATTATCAGTGGCAGGATTGTAAAGCATCTCCCACAAATCAAAGCGCTTACATATCTTTCTCGTGAAAAACACGCCAAAGTTTCTGGACATTGCCTTGCTCTAAACGCCTTTGTCAATTTTTTCCATACTAATGGCTCGGTAAGCATGTACCTGAGTTTCTGTATTTTAATTACTGTAGAAATACCCACCCAGCACCATGGGCTGAGCATCCCCTGTGGTCGATCGCCTGGAAATATACACACTAGCACAGGAAAGCATTTACCCAAACGAAGCATGGAAGCATGGGGCTTCACTCCAAAGGATTATAAGTACTGACATGGTAAATAACATTATAACATACATAATATAAGCAGTTAAACAAAACATATATGCACTTCTCTCAGTGGTTTTGCTTGTCCATTTGTACAGCTGAAAAATCGAAATTGATATTTGGAAATGACATTATGCAGTTCCCTCCACAGTGAGCCCAGAACTTTCTGTCAGTGTCTTGTACCTTATCCGCTCCATAGATGTTTGAAGGGTTATTTGATGTGTTCCTCCCGAAAACCGGCCAACACTTATTTAAGCACAGCAGCCTAAGCCTGTTTCCTCTTAACCTGCTCCACTCACATCCTGACCTTTAATGAAAACGTGCAGGAAAATTCTGTGTCGTCGAGGTTACCCTGTCGTCGAGGTTACCCTGAACTCCTATCTTCCTGTGTGCCCTTGACAAGACTCCTAACTGACAGGAGAAAAGTTTGTTTTGCCTCTAATTCAAACAGGTTTGCATAAACATATCTATTTCTGCACCTAGCTATAAATATGCATCAGGCATTTGTAGTTTAATTTACATTTTTAATTAGATGCTCATTTTGCCAGAGTTCATTTAGACCGACATAACTAATTGGCAATTTTCTCCCAAAGGTATCTCCTGGTTATGCAGCTTGAATACAGTAGTTATTTATAGTTCAGTTGTTTGAAAATAATGTTTAACAAGTCAAACTCTTTCTACTCCAAGTAGCTGGTTATCTGACCAGCACCATTTCTGCTGTGAAACATGGTAGTTTTTGAGGTGGGGAGAAAATCTCATTAATTATGACACATGTGTAGAGCTGTGTTACTGATGCAATAAATCGAAAGCTATTGATTCAAATGTAGGGAATTAGGCAGTCTGATAGAAATGTGTGCTTGCATTATTTAAGATAAGGAGTTGGCAATTTGCTTTCATGTATCCGTCAACATTTTATCGGATGTTACAAAACGGCTGCCACCCTGGACAGCCAGAAGGTCCGGAGTTTTTGGGGCCCCACTTTGAAAGTCGCCACCCCCATCCCACTTGGATATTTCGAGCTAGCTGGATAACAACATGCTGCTTGACAATTTCCCAAATAAACATATTTATTTAGTATTCAGTGTAGTGACTGTTTGCAGCCAACAGGGGGCCTCACACCAATATGTGGCTTGAGTGGTGGTAGACACCATGGGAATGTGCTCCGTGTTTGAATGACTCACATTGACAATGCTGACACATTTCACTGCATGTCGCACTTGTATGATTGTGTATGTGACATTGTAAGCGGCAAGGGCTGCTTCTGCGGACAGATCAGGTTGGAGCAAGAGGACAGATTGTTTCCAAGCCTCATAAATGGATATTAAGCTCCTCCAGCCCTGTTCCACTGGTCCCACCATCTCTCAAGGCACAAGGAAGACATGCATCTAGGTTCTTCTCTGTTTTTGCTGTTTTGAGTTAGTGGAATGAACTCCCCCTAGATGTCCGAACAGCTGAGTCACTGGGTGTCTTCAAATGGCGACTAAAGACCTACCTCTTTCAGAAATACCTGAATTAGCACCTCCAGTATTATACACTTTTCATAAATAAACCCCCAATGTTCCCCAACAGTGTATTAGACAGATAGTATTCATAGCCTGGGTTTTATTGAACCCGTATCAGAAAATATTCACTAATGGAGTCTTAAAGCACTTATGTAAGTTGCTCTGGCTAAGACCGTCTGCCAAATGCTGTAAATATAGGGTGACCAGATAATCCATGTCATCCCGGACACTTTGAGCGACTTCAGGTTTTACAAACTACTTTAAACCTTAAAGGCTCCTGTACTTAGCTAAATTGATCAGTTCTTCTTGTGCTTTGATTGGTTCGTTTCCTTGATTGAAAGACTCATCCAGCTGTTTTGCATTAATATTAGAGATACAGGCGTGATTATAGGAGACTGACCAATCAGCATACAGCAAGAACTCAGTGCTTAAGCAAAATCCATGTTACACGTAATTGAAACGGTAGTTTACAAATCCTGTCCTAGCTCAAAGTGTCTGGGATGACATGGATTATCTGGTCACCCTAGTAAATGTAAATGTAAATTAAGATGGCCATGTGAAAATGCATGCTTTGCGTGGTGGTAAACACCACTGCTGGGATTATCACTGATCACCAGCCCTGTGCTTCAAAGTCCTGACCACTGAAGCCCGATGACCCTAAGGAGGCCTTAAACATGGTCATCTAGGTGGAAGTTGGGGTTGTCGTGATGCCAAACTGCATTGTTTTGTCTTCCTTTGTGTCTAAGGTGTTGAGTTTCAGCACTGGTTTCTCAGAGGCCTTCTAGAGGCCATCATGCCACTTTGTGGGCTTTCTGCCAGCCATCTTTTTTGCAACTAAGTCCCTCATTGGAGTGAAGCCTGTGTCTCTGTCTAGCGCCCCCATGTGGCAGACCTCCACACCCCCATTCACAACAAAAGCTTATTCCATTCTTCATTGTGTTATTAAGACCATGAAAGTTGAGGAAGTCTCTCCAGTTTGCAAAGATGAGGCTCTGTCTGAGTTGCATAATACAGTCTTAGCACAAAATCTCTACTTTATTGTCTGACTAAATATGGCTCCTCTGCAAATAAAGTTTTAATTTAACTGACTGCTTTGAGAAATAACTACCACAAGGGATGTTTAATCAGCTTAGACTCTTGTTGCACAATCAGACCAAGCACTCACATACTGAAGTGTGGCAGAAGCAAGGAATTATTTATTTTATGCCCCCAAGAGGAAAATATAATTATCACACATAAATCTGTTTAGATCAATCACACTGAAAGATTTAGTATTTTGGCTGATTGGTCGACAGGAACCCCAAGCAAATGAAAGGAAACTTGTCTTCTTACATAGCAATAAAAGTTATTTTAGAATACTTCTATATCGAGAATCTCATATCTTTTGCTGGCTATCAAGTCAAATCATTGTGCTTTTCACCGTGGAACATGCCTGTAAATCACGAAGCGTCACCAAGACCATAACCTTGTAATCATTTCAACACACCAGTTTAACCCACCTGGCTTTTCTTCTTTATGATGCCAAAGAGGAGTGTTAAAGTGCTTCTTTCCTCCTATTCCCATCCGCAGATTCCTCTGATGACATGTTTTGTCAGTCATGGCCAGTTAGACACATGACCTGGGTCTCACAGATCCATCGCATAGGTCGTTCCCTGTGTACAGCCTGTCAGGTGTGTGTGTGCGTGCGTGTCTATATACACTCTGCGGTCACTTTTATCAAGTAACCACACATAGAGCTGGCTCTAGCGGCTGACAAGTCTGGTGACACCTTCCAGCACACTGTTCCACAGTGTAAGGGATATTCACATTGCCACTTTTAAAGGTTGCTGGTTCACATTCAACGTGCCGTTTTGAGCGCAAATGTTTATTCCGACCTTAAAACAGCACTAGAAGATTAGCGGCTTTTTGTGGCGTTGAGACCGTGCGTCTCCCGGGTGTTAAATAAAAGGAGTACACAATACTGCCTTTAAAATAATCTAACTGAATTTAAAATACGGCGCTGCCGGCCCTGGGCCCCGAGGAAAAGACATGATGGATGTGTCACGGCTAATCAAAGCAAGCGGTGTCATTTCTCTCAGAGTTCAAAGTCAGTCGCGAGTCAAAGACTCAACCGAACGTCCAGATTTGCGCAGCGAGAAGAGGAATTAGTGTGAAGCTGAAATGAGAGCCCTTATCGTGCCGCGGTGCTGCTGCCAGGAAGTGACAGGGGTCCTTATTTGATCTCAAAGGCCCCTCCTCCCCCCCTCTGTTAAATATTTGCCAAGGGGAAATGGGGTTTACACTGTATGTGTTTTCCTTAAACCAAGGCCTCATCCCAATTCACCCGCTCTCCCTTTCCATGCCAAGCCCAAATGTTTTGGAATTCAGGACCCGGCCTGAACAGATTTCACGGGATGGGTAATGTAGGGTGCCCCCGAAAAGTAGGGTGGCCAAGAAACAGGCAATTGACAGGACACCCCCAATAAATAAAGAGGGCAGATGGAAAAAGCTTAAAGACTTCAGTAGACAATGCTGTAGACAATGGAATAATGATTTATTACTGGAATAATAATTTGTTCAGCACAAGTGAAAATAATAGCATATTTGCATGTTTAGCTTAGGAAAAAGGAACTGGACCGATAATGACGGATATCAGTGCGGCTGCGTAAGGGATAGGGTTAGGGGAACAGTCCTTGGGGCTAATAACTGTTGTTCCAGTCTCTGAATGCAGCACAATAGGGTGACAAGAGCATGGGGGGGCTCCACACAGAGGATGATCATCACTATTTATTACATTTTAATTTTTTATTTGTCATTTGCAAATTCCTATTAATATGCTACTTCAGTTTGGTTTCAAACACACTTGGTTTCATATCAGAGTAATTAATCGCTCTCACTTAAGTCTTATTTAGTCTGATTTAATATGGACTTTTTTATTTCTGTTTATTTTAATGCAGATTACTGAAGAGTAGAAGCCTTTCATTGACATGCAGTTTAGAAGCACATCCGGAATAAGCGTCATTCAGAGAAGATGAGATCTGATTTGTCGAGGTCATCAGAATCGCATAACAGGTATGTGGCTAAGATTCAATCCAAAAAAATCATAGCCAGGCTCATGACTGATGGCTGTTCTCACCCAGTACCGCTTCTGGAAAGCTAGGGGGGGTGAAACAAACCAGTCTTTAATTATAACACTTGTGGTAGTCAAAATTAACCGAAGCATCTATGATTCTATAATCCTCTACAATTCTATCGCTCTCACACACTTAAATCAAACTCCGGACCTCGCATGTGATGAGTAAAGTTTTATTTTTATTCAGCAATCCAGCATAGCATTCCAGCCACACTCGGATACAACGTGCAATGCACCCCGCACCCAGAAATCAGCAGGTTAATATACTATAACACAAATTACCCTATATAGACTTCTAAGTCCTGATTGGTTACCAAACATCTGCAAACCAGGCTTCCAACTGTCACGCTCAGCCCCGCCCTTCATGTTTTCCCCCCGTTTTGCCCTCAGGCAGGGCTTGATTCGTCGCACCTGCCCCTCGTTGTGTTTGCCTCGTGTGAATTCTCCGCTTGTTTCCCTTGATCAGCTGCCTCCTGTTTGCCCCTTAATGTGCTGCCCTATTTCAGTGAGTCCGTGTCCTGTGCCCCTTGTCCAGTATTCTTCATGCCTTATATGGTTGCTATCGCGCTTTCCCCCGTGTTCCCTTGTGTACTGGCTAATAAACGCCCCTTTGAAGGGCTTACCCTTGCAGCCTGCTTCCGTGGGTCGTTCCTCCCGCCAGAAGTGTGACACCAACATACAACAAACATATTTTGCCACCTCTGTTGGTCTCCTTCAAGGATGTTCAGCTTCCCATCCCCATTAGGCCTCCTATGGGTCCCACACATAAGCCTGTCCATCCAGCCTAGGAAGGAGGGCAAAAGCCCTAAGCATTAGGGAAATTCCACTCCCAACCGACCCCCTTTGGGGTCCATGGCTGGCATGGCTCACAACACTATCAGTAAGGGAAACCACAACCCTACATTACCTAAATAAAGACTTCAGCATAAGCATATACAATCTTTATGGGTACATAACTTGCTTATATGTTCAAACACTGCCGTATAACAAACTGTGTATAGCATAGTATAGCAGCTACATCCCAGGCTTTCCTGCAGGCCCCCTTTCTCCTCCATATTCCCTTCCCAGTTCTACAAGGTCTGTGGCCTGCAAAGCTGCTTCCGTGCAGGTGGCTGCGAGGCAAGAACACACAGCACCCTCCCCAAAACAACAGAGCCTAAGACATAACAACAATCCCACAATGCATCCCAATCCTGGCCTACCATTACTTTAAATTTTCCTTCCACACCCAGCCCAGTGTTGCTGTCGGATGAAGGTTTAAATGAAACAGTCCTATTTATTCACATCAGTAACTTTCCAGTTTCTAACGCAGCTCTAATTCTAAAGCTTTAATGGAAGAGGCCAAATATGTCAGTTTTTCACTGAGGCGTAAACTTTTCGGGGGGGGGGGGTTCTCACACTGGACATTAGACAAAAAAATTATTAGACCTGTAACCTAAGACAATGTAACCTAAGCAGGGATGTGGAAAATCACTGGAGATAAAGACCACTGACACTCTGAGGTCACATTTTACAGCAGACACTCTAATGAAGAGCACTGACACTCTGAGGTCAGCATTTTACAACAGACACTCTAACAAAGGGCACTGACACTCTGAGGTCACATTTTACAGCAGACACTCTAATGAAGAGCACTGACACTCTGAGGTCAGCATTTTAGAACAGACACTCTAACGAAGGGCACTGACACTCTGAGGTCAGCATTTTAGAACAGACACTCTAACGAAGGGCACTGACACTCTGGGGTCAACTTTTTACAGCAGGCATTCTAATGTAGGGATATGACACTCTGGGGTCACATTTTACAACAGACACTCTAACAAAGGGCACTGACACTCTAAGGTCAGCATTTTACAGCAGACACTCTAACGAAGGGCACTGACAATCTGAGGTCACATTTTACAGCAGACACTCTAATGTAGGGCACTGACACTCTGAGGTCACATTTTACAGCAGACACTCTAATGTAGGGCTCTGACACTCTGAGGTCACATTTTACAGCAGACACTCTAATGTAGGGCACTGACACTCTGAGGTCACATTTTACAGCAGACACTC
>JAODKN010000063.1:659681-669977 GCA_026774425.1 Petrocephalus zakoni
ATGTTTGTTGATGTCATTAGAGATTCAGACTTAACGTGACATTTTCATGCTGCCTAAGGTCACGTCATCGTGGGACACGGGAGGGAAGGTATCGCTATTTGTGGCCAGCTGCAGCCGGGCGACGAGGATCGTTAGGGCCGCAGCTTCTTCACAGCCCGAGTGACGCGAGAAGGGTGCCTTTGATGTGTGTGGGTGTGTGGGTGTGTAGGAGGGTGGGGGGTGCTGTTGACTTCCTGTCCCTATCTGCATTCTCATTGTTCCACATTCCTACTCCCTGTGAGCACCTGCTCTGCATAGAGGTGGGGTTTCGTCTCGGCGTCCCACGTTAGTCACGTCCAGGCGAGCGCTTACCTAGTGCAACCTGGACCTCCCATGACAAGGATACCTCTCCACGGGCTTAAAAAAGGGTCTTTGTTGGCCACTGGTCGAGAGGTTATTACCGTCATGGTCATGCTTCACAAATATGAGACTTAAAACACAGTCACTGGACAACCAAGCTCTCTGTCCCCTGGTGTGGCATGTTTGCTCCTTAATTACCATGCTTAGATGATTAAGCTGAGATTCATAGCACCCTGAGATAATGTTGACGTCCCAAATGACTTCCTTTAAAAAGTCGTTTTACTGCAGTGTTGTTTCTCGTGTGAATGTGTAGAACGTGTCAGAGTTATTAGCTTCGAGGTTTTAGTGTCTCCTACATAAGCATTTAGTATCATTCCCCCTGGAAACTGGACTAATTGCTTTTGTGACTAAAACCGTGACCTCACTTGTGTACTACTGCGCCTTTTCATGTTTTCTGTTGTGCTCGCAAAGCCCCGCAGTCTGTGGCTCCTTGAACTGGCCTCTGTTATCAAGGTGTGTCTTGCGATAGGTAATCAGGCTTTTTTTTTATGTGCCTCCACGCGGTCGGGTTCATGAGATATACCGTCATGCCGGGTTGGGTTGCCAAGCGATTCTTGCGCCTGCCTTGTTGTGTTTTGGCGTGCACGTCAGGAAGCCGCGCGGAGTTCCTGTCCGCTGAACCCAAAAGGCACGTCTGCTTATTGTTTTGCATACATGCAAGGCTCCCACCAATGAGGAGTCGGTGTTCAGCCGCAATAGCCGTCCGATAGGGGCCTCATTGTTCAGTGCTGGGCGCTCGCTGCCGGCCATGCATGAAGGAGCTCGTGGGCCGGCCCGGTCAGACTCGGCCCGTAGCTGGGAGCTGACCCGCGTCGTACTTGGAGTGAGCATGAATAGATCCGCTTGAGCGAGCTGCAGCCGGCACTGGGAGAAGGCCGTGTCGTACTCCCAGGAATTTCCTTCGTTTGTGCCGGGTGCCATTGAAAGCCGGCTCACGCCACATTTCACGCCAGCCCTTTGTTTTCAAGCCCGCCTTTTTTATCCTCCGCTCTGTACGGCCCACTCTGGGTGCCACCAAGACCCGTTTGGTCGTAGCAGAAAGCCCGGGGCCTCGGTCTCCCCCTGAGCCGGCGGGCGGGGGCTGCTCTGGCAGGACTTTGGTGTTCACCCCTGCAGTAGCCGGTCTGGCAGTAATCTCCCCGTCCCCCACCACAGCCGCAGCAGCCCATGCCTTTACAAGTCCGGCGCTTCAGCCGCGGAGGTAAACGCCCCCAATCACAAGCTGCTTTGGAGGGATTTTTCTGGCACGATGAGTGATGCCTCAAAGCATGACCGAGGGGAGTCTGAAATGGAGCCACGGGCAGGTTTTTCAGCAGCCTCAGGCCTTTTTGGGTGAAGAGCAGGGAGACAAAGAGGTCTCAGTGATGTCCTGCCAAAGCCTCCTTTCATGCGCTGGACTCGTCTAGCATTGTGTGTGCTGTCAGAATGCCCTGCCGGAAAATAAAATCTCAGAGCGGTGACTTTAAATAAGTGATTGATAATTTTAGGTAAGAATGACTGCTGCGCAAAGAGGTAATTCTGTATTAAACCTTTATACTTTTACAAATTAAAACCTTTACTTCTCAATGTGGATTTGTGTTACTGCTATGCATGTCTGCTGGTAGATTGGGAGACCTTTTATATTCCAGCACTGCCCGTCCTGGGCCCGCTTCCACTCCCTCGTTCATACACCGGTAGCTTGCTGCCTTGCAGCTTGTCTCCCTTTAAAAAGGTCACCTTCGTGCCATCTGGATTTGGGCTTGTACTGGAGAGCAGAGAAGCTCCCCCAGTGGGCCACTGTCCTCAGCATCACAGGGACGTGTGGCACTCTGCCGGCGGCGCATCCGTCACGAGATGGTTTTCACGGCATGTCGCGACGTTAACCTCCTTAACACAGGTGCTGTTATGTGCCTGCTAGGGGAAATGGTGGACGATGTGCGGAAAAAACAGAACCTGCCTGCGCTGGGGGGGCTGCTGCCTACCTCTGAACGGGCTCCGTTGTCAGACCTTCACCCCTCAGCTTCCTACTTCCTGTAGGGGGCCAGAGCTTGTGTTCCTCACACAGGAAGGGCCTAGTCGTCTGTGGGGTACTGAGGGCCCCCCTTGATGGCCGCTGTTCCTGGGGCCATGGAGCAGGCGTCATTGGGGGGCTGCGATTCCACACCTGATCCCCAAATGCCTGACGGCCGCCCAGTTTGTTGTTTTTGTTGTTTTTTTGCATCTAGTGGCCTTGAGTTTAATTCCTGTCGCAGCAAAGAACATTCCAGTCGGTGCAGGGGGATGCCTTTGCTGGCGGTGAGGTAACCCCTGCGTTTCCGCTCCGCAAACCTGCCGCCTCTCGTTGCCGCTCTCCAGCGGTTGTTACCCACGTCACTCGAGTACTGCTGTTAACCCTCTCTGTTCTTTTTGCGGGTGAAGAGGACGCTAGTGATGACCAGCATGTCGAGTGAGTAAGTATCTCCGTTAGCGGGGAATCCTGGGCTCAGTTCGCTCTGGTAGAAGTGGCTCCCTCTCGAGTAACCTGCCCGTGTCTGCCATCAGGAAGCAGAACACCATCCTGCAGGTGGTGGAGAGCCTGGGCGGCTTTGCGCTGGTGGACAGCGTATGTGAGAGCACCACACATGTAGTGACGGGCAGCCCCCGCCGCACCCTCAACGTGCTGCTGGGTATCGCCCGTGGCTGCTGGATCCTGTCCTTTGATTGGGTGGGTACCTCCAGCAGGTGTGACATGGCCAGTTGTAGAGCTGGCCTTGACACACCTCCGCCATGCCTGTCGCTGATGCTAATAGCTGTATAAATAAGTTCTGTCCAGTGAAGCACACCGGGCACTTAGCTGGCAAATAATACCTGCCTCTTCCTTGTCCAGTCCTTTGCAGGACTCATGGTATTTACATCAATATGCTTACATTACACCATGTTTACAAAATATCATAAGTATTATTCTTGTAGTCATTGTTTTAATTTGTTCTGGCGATATCTGTTTAATTTGTGTTTTACGGAGATGGGGCAGACATGCATTACCCCCATGGTGGTGTTTCTGCCTGCCAGTGGGTGACTAGCTGCTTTAAGGCCCCTTGCATGTCCGCAGATCCTGTGGTGTCTGGAGCACGGTCGCTGGATCCCCGAAGAGCCCTATGAGCTGTCCGACCATTTCCCAGCAGCCCCTGTGAGTGCCTCTCCCGCCACAAACCGCGTCACCCCGAGGCAGATGCTGTTTGCGTGCTGTGCGGGGCAAGCTCTACGTGTGCATGTGAAGAAGGGAGCTGCACCCATAGGTGACGTGACGTGTGGCTGGTGAGCCCGAGTGGAGCGGCTTGCCCAGCCGCTTGGGGCGGGCAGATCGCTGTCCTGTTTGCCATGAGCCTCTTCCTGTTTGACGGCTCCCCGCGTCCTTGCAGGACACTGAGTGTGGCACAGTGGGTTACAGAGGAAACCCATTAAGTTTATTAGCTGCAGTTGTGGTGGACGCAGCTCATGGCCACAGCCTCCTGTCCCCTGTGGAAATGCCTCTTCCTGTTCTCCTTGATTCATGAATGAACATCTTCCTGCATCTGGCTCTGTGTAGTGGGGGAGGTGTTAAAAATACCTCGGTATCCCCCCTCCCCGAGCAGCAGGCAGGGGGGCTGGGGGTGTGTAGTGAGGCCCTATCCCTGCCTGGCTGGGCTCGGGGGGAACACTGAGGCTGGGTCGTGTGACTTTGGTGCAAGCGACACTGACCTGTTTGAGGATGGCTCCCGGTCCCCCCCCCATGGCTTCCTGCCAGGGAGACGCTGACAGGGCTGATGGCCATGCAGGCCCAGGTTCCTGTTTGTCTAATGCACGGGTCACGCTGGGGGGAGGGGCGTGGTGTTGAGGTGCTGGTGAGTTTTCATCCTCATGTCAATGGAATGGTTTGAATGCTCCCAATGCAAGGCAGTGCAGCATAGGAGGGGACCGGGGGCTGTAAGCTGCAGCTGTGGATTTAAAGGCTGCTCGCTCCTCTGGCTCTTTAGAGAAATGGCCGTCTGGGGGCCTCATCCTCTGCTGGATCTGCACTGGCCCCCTGGCTGAGCTCAGCACTTTCCCCTCGGAAGGGGCCGTGTGTGTGTGTGAGAGGGGTGTGGGGCCTGCAGCTTTGGGGTCGGGGGGGGGGTCATGTCCCATTATAAATGCACTTTATCAATGGAAATATGATTCATTAAAATCAGAATTTCCTCTGCATTCTTACTGTTGCTGTGTTTACTAAATATAACTGCAGTTATTTTCTAAAGGAAACAAACCACAGTGTTCCCTGTCAGGGTCATTTATTTATTTGAGTTTTCATTTCTTCTCTTTCTGTAGAATCTGGCAGACAGATGTAATGCAAAGCATAAGTCACATCTATGCACATGTATGTCTCTTACCAGAGAAAGTACTGAAGTCTGCCATCATGGATCTTGCCTTGATGTAGTTAGTGTGTCGTGTAACATAGCACAGAACACTACCAAGAATGATGGTCTTTTAATGGTTAAATGCAGTTATAACCATGAACCATTATTACCCTGACAACTAGGACAACGTGGAATTTCAGGATGGCTGAAACCGCTGAGGGTCAGTCTCCAGCAGCGTTGGTTATGTAGCAGCGAGCGGGGGCCATGTGCCTGCAGGGGGGGACGTGCTGGGGCTTGCTTAGCAAGGCTGAAGCGGCCTTCTCTGCACCAGTTAGACTGAAGGCTTCGAGCCGCTAACCGACCCAGTGACGCGAGTTTGTGTCGGCGTGCCGGATCCCGTTACACAGCGATGGGTCTGTCCCGAAACGCCGGCTGTGTGTCGCCCCATTCATGCCAAGTGCATACAGCTCGTTTCGCATGCTTGCTTTTGCTATGGTTGCCGTGTGCCCCACAAGTTTTAAACGGTAATGAGCGATAGTTGTACATGTACTTTTAAACACCACTGTTCAACCAACATGTCGACACAGTTGAGGCTTCCAGGGTTGTTAGCTGATGCTTTCCAATGTCCTGGCACTTCCAGTTTTTTTTTCTTTTTTCATATAAATAATAGGTCTCTGAGTCCCCTATGGGGGTGTCCGAAGTATGAGCCCTTTGAGGTGAGCCTGTTAGTTCCCCATGGTGTGGCTCTTTGTTGAGTTAGCTGCATGCGCGGTTTGAGTCCTCTCAGCCCGTGAACCGGGCCCAGTGGCCCCGCTCTGGTATACCCCCAAATCCCAGAGTCACCCCCCATCCAGCTGTGCTCGTTTCCTGGCTGGGATTTTTCTCAGTCGGATGCCACGGACGGTTCCCTCCAGGTCCATCTCGCCCGCTGCACTCCCCAGGGTCGGCCCGGCGATGGCCCAGAGCGGCCAAAGAAAGCAGAAGTTTCCCTTTGAACAAAAAAGCGCTGCGAGAAAAGGGCCGCGTGGCGGCGGCGGCCTCAGAAGTCCGCGGGCCGGATCATCATGGCGGTGGATTTCAGCGAGTAGCCTGAACCTTTCCAGTAGTACCACTTGATCCCGTTGAAGCGGTTTGTGTTCTGGCCCAGTTGGTAATATATACCGTTCAGGTTGGATGGGCCACAGGCATCAAACCACCAGCCTACAACAAAAAACAGAGTTTAGTGCCCAAAAGGGAATAAATAATAAATTCTGTGTTATGGGATAATAGGGGTTCCCTGTTATGAGGGACTTCTCCTCTGCTCTGGCACAGATGCTCATTCCCAGCAATTTCCCATAGGCGAGCCGGGCTGCCCGACTGAAGGGTCACGGGGTCAATGCCGGCAGCAAGCGAGGGAATGGCAGCAAACCCCGGCAGGCCGCCAATCCCCCACGCTCCGCCTGCGCGTTGCCCACGACATCCGCTCCGCTTTGGAGAACCCCCCTGGTTCCCAGGCTGTTCATGTCACCCCTCCCCTTGCCCACAATTCCCAAACGAGCCTCTGATTAACTCCAGCCTAATCCTGCTTCATGACCTGGCAGTGAGTTTTTCTTTTTCTTTTTTATTATTTTTTTTCTTCTATAAGCAGTGCTCCCTTTCTGAGAGTCGTCTCAGGTTCAGCTACATGCTACTGTCAGGTGCAGAGAGACATGTTGCAATGGAGAGGGACGGCTCCCACCAGGCCTTCTTACCTCCCGTCGTCAGCTGGGAACATTTGCAGACGCATTTGTCATTGTCTGCATCCTTTGTGCTGAAGTCGCTTCCCGGCTGACCGAAGCTACTGGTTTTGCCTGCTGTTCCAGCATAACCTTTAAGCTGTATCCTGTGTGGTTGGAACATGGGAGAGAGAGCCGGTTTATCACAAGCAGGGTTTATGCAGGAAGTCAGGGCACCACTTTGTGTGTAATGGTGCAGAAAGTCACATGACACGTTTCTTTTGGCCGAAAAGGTTTCCAGCGTTTTATCCTAGGCAACGTTAACTTTTTTTCATAACGTCCTGATTGCTGTGCACTCTGGGCTCATGGAGTCATTTTGTCCGCACCGTGCTCGACAGCCCTTTGTGGGGCATGACGGACTGTGGAAGGATTAGCCCCGTCTCCCCATCATAACCTTTCCCGTCGCATTGGCTCGCAGCGTCACCGTGGGAGACTCGGGCCTAGCCCGTGACAGGCTCTGTTTAGGTCAGACTTCTTTAGAAGTCTGGATCATGTATAACGGTGTTTTAACTGTATTTTGTGTCTCTTTGCTGCTCACTTGCACCTCTACAAAAACAAGAGCGTCGTCTTTTGGGGATGGAGTGTAACCCTATTGGCAGTAGGAGCCGTCATTCGCATCTCACCTGTATTTCTGGGTCTCACTGTTTAGAACAAACTGGTCATATTGGGAGAATGCCGAGCTGCCCTCCCAGTCCGTCAGCTGGATCCTCAGGACGTAAGGCTTGGGGTTCGTCAGCTGAAAGACAAACTCGTTGCCCAGCCAGTACTCTCCTGCGGGATCTCCAAAGCCCTGGCAGGATGTGGAAGGAGCCATTTGTTCAACGCCAAAGCAAAGTCACCACCATTTTATTTACGGGAACCTCATTAGGCAGGTGTGCTGGCTGGAGGATCGTGCCCCAGCTCGTGACAGCCCAGCCCATAGTATTAGGAAACCACGGCAACCGCCTTACCGTCTTGTACTCGTTCCATGTGCGATGGAAATCGACTCGGCCGTCGAAGCGTTTCTGCAGCACAGTCCATCCACCACCCGCTGTTTCCATGTCACAGTAAGCCTGGAAAGGAGTGGGGGGGGTCAGACTGCATTGGGTACCCTGAGGCTCCACCCCCTGCCATTTCAGCGTTTTACCCTTTTATTCTCTGCTGGATATAGCTGCTTTATGCTACTGAGTTTGAGGTTTAGGGGCTCAGTAAGAAGAGCACATGAACCTTGTGGGGGCTGAAACAGAGGTGCTGGAACAGCCAGAGTTTGCCCCCTTTTGGGGAATCCTAGGTGATGCCCCTCTCAGCCGAGGAGGGAATGCAGGCCGTGTTTGGTTACTCTTCTACTCTTTCATTGATATCCCCAAGACCCAGGCTGCGAGCCTCATTAACTCTCTTTGCTGACGTGCTTCATTGGGTTGTTTCTGCAGAACAGAGATGTTTCTCAGAGGGGGCTGGGTTGTACCTTGATCCGCTGCGTGCTGTTGCCCGCCGCCAGCATGTAGACTCCGCTCTTCGTCTTGCCGGCCTTGTAGAGGGCGGCACAGTCTTTGTACTGAGCCGGGGTTTCCTGCGTCATGGCCGAGGCTTCTGCGGGGAGCAAAGCATGCCGTTACACCTCGTCGGCCGTCTAATCACCCGGCCACTTGTTAATCCCCAGAACTGTGTCCGTTGGGAGATTTTGTATCCCCACCCCCGACTCTGGGCAACCAGCTACAAGTGGTAGGAGAGCTAGTGGTGCCCCCCTCCCCTACTCACTGGGCGGAGTGGCCATGGCGGTGGCCTGGCGCAGTTCCTGCATGAGCCCCTCCATGACGGCCGCCTGCTTCTGCACCAGCTGCTGCAGCTGCTCCTCCTTCTCCCACAGGGCCTTCAGCTCCTCCTGCCGCTGGCCCTCCATCTCCTCCACGCGCCTCTCCAGAAAGCTGGCCCGCGGGTTCACAAATGTCAATGTCTGCTCTTTCTCTGCAGCCGTGGGCTCGAACCCTGGGCTGTTAGATCTACGGGTGGGGGGCCTTAAACGTTCTTGCAAGAGGGCAATTTTAAACTAACACATCAGTAATAACTTTAATGCTAGAGTTCTTCTTAAACCTTTGTGCAGAAGAAGCTCACGGGAATGAGAGGGGGAATGACCTTGGCTTTTGAAGTTTAAAACATTCTTTGCTTACGTGTTCTTGTCGTTGAGTTTCTTTATTTCATTCTCCAGTTTGTTTGTTGACTGGGAGTTTTCCAGGAGCTGGAGTTCAAGCCTCGTTGTTTGATTTATGACCTAAAAAAAGAGTTTCCCTTTGATTTCCGAAAGGAGACTCGCTTTCTGTTCTTATGCCATTTTCATAAGGCCCGTGTAAGAAAATGTGATTGCAGGCTGTTTCAGCTTTGACAGATGTAACTGCTATTTGACATCAGAATCTGCCCTGAGGGTAGTGTTATGCTTGTGGATTCAGAAGATTGGTTATTTTAATTATTTATCGGCCTCGGTAAGGAAAATAATGGAGGCTTTTATTTTATCTGTAAAGGAAACAATTTCATGGTTAACTGAAATTCTTCAGGTTGAGCTGCAGTTGTTGTTGGGAACGGCGGCGTGTTTGGCAGAGGGATTTGCTCTCGTTCCCATTCGCTGCCCGACAAGGGCTGAGCTTTTGATGTTCTGTGGGGTAGAGTGGGGGGCAGGGGGAGTGGGGGGGGGTAGTGACACACCAGAGTACTTTTGTCGAAGGTTTGGCTCCGGTTGTCAAAGAGGTTAAAAAGCTTTAAGTTCTGGCTTTAACCAAACAATCTCGTCTCGACAGACAGCTCTGTGGTGCAGGTTCATGCGGTCCACAGAGCTGCTGAAAAGGCCTTTTCATGATAAAGCTGTGCCACTGATTTTAAGGATTCAAACGTGGCCTGTGTATGGGTAATGAAGAGAGAGGTGTGCAGAAAGAGGTGGAAGTGTGTTAGGGGAGGGCGATGCGTAGTGACAGGCAGGCCTTAATGGGTAAACATGACTTTTTGGTTTGTTCCCTTTTTCAAGTGTCATGAGCAATTCAGTGTCCATGAAGTAATAATGTATCATCACACAGTTTAGTTAAGCGCCTTGGGGAAATTTGTGTGGAAAGTTCTATATAAAAATTAATCGAATAAACCGCTTTAATGTACTCTGAGGAGCTGTGCTGATAAAGAATAACACCTGGATGAGAATGTAGACAGTCTTTACCTAGTGTGGAAACTAGAGATCCTTTCTGAGATGGACAACGTCCAATGTAACTTTGTGTAGGTAATCCTATTTCCTTTAAATCTAAGTAATACAAGAATTTTTGTTTTGGTCCCTTTGGTGACATGAATGAGAAAGGTGTCCCCCTTTACCTCGGCCTCCATGCTGGTTAGCTTTCTGGTCTGGCTCAGGAGGTTTGTCTCAAACTCGTTCATGGCCGCTGTGTGGTTGTGCGCAGCTGTCTGCTGGATCTGCACCATCTCCTGTTTCATGTTCTCCAGCTGGGATGGGAAGGGCACAGAGCTCGGTCACAGAGAGGCAGCTAGGTGAAGGGAGGGGATGTGGAGAGCTTTGCTTATGGGCCTCCCCTGGTGCTATGTGTCGAGTCGTGCTCCTGCTCTTTCTAACTTATGTTTTATTGTTCCTGAATGTAGGCTGTGTCCTGTTTGGGGACTGGTGTTGTGATTGGACGCCTAGAGACAGCAGGTGGACAGACAGCCCCCCTCAGTGGGACTGCTGAAAGTCTGCCTGCCTAAAAATACAGCTTTGGCTCTGTCGGAAGGAGGCCGAGTTGATGTACGCTTTGGGGAGCTAGAGCAGCACATGGCCTTGGATGGCCAATGGGATCACCAATGGGATCACC
>JAODKN010000063.1:730293-741468 GCA_026774425.1 Petrocephalus zakoni
ATCGTGATCTGCACGAAAATACAGCAGAAAAAGAACAGCGTTCGGTCCCGAACAGTGCTGTACAAACTGAACGTATTATGGATGATGTACCCGAGAAGCGTAAAGGCGGCGCTGCGGGACATCGCGCGGCCGGGGGACATCGGGGGACATCGCGCGGCTGGGGGGACATCGGGGGACATCGCGCGGCTGGGGGACATCACGCGGAGGGACGCACAGCCTTCGCTTTCTCCATCTACACATTCACGACTGAGTCCTGAGTAAACTAATACAACTTTACTGCATCTATGTCAATCGCATTTATCACACATATATACAACATTAAATCTAAGTCGCAAATACACGTTTTAATGCCGTACAAAGGCAGCACTTCATCCATGCGGCTGCCCGGCGTTTGTACAAATACACGGACAGATAAGGCTGCAGGTCGGCAGCGGTCCCTAACGCGTTATTTACAGCACTGCCAGTGTGTCCGCGCAGCAGGACAGTGGCCACTGCAAAGGATATAACTGATGTCGCTTTGGTCCCCGCTTGCCTGGTGTATGTAAAGGCAGCGGGCGGTAACTAGGCTCCGGCCGGGGCGTAATGCACACAGCCGCAGCTTATTAGTGCCAGAACTCCGGTCCCGCGAAGGAAGATCTTCCCTGGAAAACGGGCGTGGGATGAAATCGTGACATTTTACTGGAATCGTCCGGCAGCGTAACACTTTTGCGATTAACTCGACTATTACGTTATTTGCAGTGATTTGCAGTGATTTGCATGCAAAACTGCACCGAAGCAGAAGGACGAGCCCCCGGCCGCCCGACGGTCCGCGCAGAACTCCGTCCCGTCCCGTGTGCCGGGCCAAAGTGACCTTGTTTACTGTGCCAGTGCAGTCCCCCATCGGCCCGATGCCCCCCCGTCCGGAGCGCCGCGCTTCTGGGCGTCCGATCGCGGAACACTGAGGCCAGTTCGGTGCCCGTCAGCCGGCAGCCGCGTCCGGGGGCCGCAGAGGTGCCGAGGGAGCGTTCGGCACACACGCAGCTCAGCGGCCGGCCAGCGGCTCCCCTGTCTCAGAGACGCGCACAAACACCTTACGCGACCCGGGGGGTCTCAGGGAGGCGAGTGCGGAGGGCGTCCGTCTTCCCAGCCCTTTCCGGGGAAGGAAAGCTGTCGCCCCTCGGCACCGGCTGTCCCCCCCGAGGAGGTGCGGCTCCAGCGCGGAAATGCGCCGTGCAAAGCGGCCGCGGCTGTTAGACATGTCGGCCCTGGCACTGCGCCCCGGAGCCGCGCACACGCCCAGCCACAGACCGCTTTTCTGTAACGGGACGCAGGGCAAAGCCCCGGCCAGCCTGAGGGTGCGGGGAAGAGGCCGAGAGCCACTGTAGGGGTGACGGACTCCGGCATGTATCAGTTACATACAGAGTATATTATACTATACTCTAATAAATCCCGCAGGTACAGAGAGAGGCATACACACATACATATATACACAGGTATGAATGTTTCTGCTCCTCATTTGAAACTTCTGCCCATGTATCAATCTGCTGTTAATATCTATTTAATATAACTTTAGTTAGTTTAGCTGCCCTGCCAGCTACTATTTAGTTAAAAAGAGGGGCGCATAGAGGATCAGCCGCGGATCACGTTTCTAAGCTGACAGTAAAAGTTTCACCCCAGGCAGGGATGGGACCCCCCCAAACCCCCAAACCCCGGCTACATTCCTTAGTCATCATTTTACATTTAAAGCCAAGGTCGTACATTTAGCGCTTCTCTGTCCCGATCGCGATCGTTACAAATTACCTTCGCTGCGCCGCCGAAGTCGCCCGTCGCCGCGTGGATCTGATGTCAGGCGTTACATTGTAGCCAGACCCCCCCCCCGCCCTCCGCGCCCGGCCGCACCGTGTCACCCCCTTGATGGGGCGGGTGCACGGGCCAATCACGGCGCCGCGGGGACGCGCCCGGCGCTGCGGGGCGGGGACGCGCCCGGTGCTCTCCGCGTCTGTGTCTGTGATGCGCCCGATGGGGGGGGGAGCCTCCGAGGAGACGCTGGCCGCTATTTAACGGCAGGGGAGTTTTAACCGGTCGCCGCTTCCCTTCCCAACCCTAACGACGGTGATTCCTGTAGCCGGCACCCATACGGCCGGCACCCATGCGGCGTCCCGGAGAGACCCATAGTGCCGATGGCTCTGGGTGCGCGATGTGCGGAATGACAGCGTCAGTCAGCCGGGCGCAGTGCGGGAGCATGCCGCTTATGTGGCGGCATCAGACCGCCTTCCAGCAGCCCCACAGCCGGCATGTACTGCGCCCGCTTCTGCCCCCGGAGCTGCTGAGTCACTGGCCGGAGCGCCGGTCCAGCTACAGCTGTGCTTGCCAAGCGATCGATTGTAAATTTGCTGCGAAATGCGCCGTAGCCCCGACAAGCGGCTCTCTCGGTGCTTTAACCCCCCTAATGGCCACACGAGCCGCTCGCCGTCCTCTGGGATGTAATAATGAAGTTAAAATGACAGCAGCTCCGGGACCCGAGAAGAGCCGCCGCCGGCCTGGGGACCGTGCCAGTGCGGGAGGGCCCGGTTCTGCCTGATGTGCTTTCGGGGGGTTATGTGGGGTATGGTGCCGGCCCCCGCCGTGCCCTGCCAGCAGCCGGCTCTCAGAACCCCTGCATCCCCTTTAAATGCCGCCTACTTGAACAATAAGAAGTATTGTAAGAATTAACACTCTTACTCCGCAATCCGTCCACAAAGTCCCCAAGCGAACCCCCAGCACCCCAAAGGGAAAATGGGACCAAAATACTGCAAGCCTTTGAACTGCTCTCGAAAGAGAAAGTTCGGCCGGGGAGTCAGACGTTGGGCCGGCGGCGGGGAGACGGGCTGGAACCGGCAGAACAAACGGCAACAGCTGGAGGCGCAAGGCGCTCCCCGGCTGGCTGGGCGAGTCGGCTACCGGTGCCATACGCCCAGAAAGGCTGCGAGTAACCTTATCATTTCTACCTATCGACGGGTTAATTTTTACCTATCGACAGGTCAAACTGTTTATTTCGTTTGGGGGGGGGGTTAGCTAGACTGGCTAACTAGCAAGGTCATTTTGAGGGATATCCTTATTATTACTAGTAAGCTAAAGGCGTTTGCCATATAAAACTTGCATGGGGGCATTTAGAGAAATGTCCACAACTTGCAGTACTTCTTAGACAGGCCAGTGCTTTTTACTCTTACTTCCATAATTTGTAAGAGAGGCACTTTGTTCTCTACTCAGATGTTTTTTTTTTAAATAATACTTATGTAGGGTTGTTCAGTCCTCCTCCAACCTTTGCCCTCAAACAAGTGTGAAAGACCAGAAGGAGAAGTGTGTGTTTCACATTGAGCCTGACTGGAAGGAAAACATTCCTGAAGATATGAAGGGTGGCCCAACAGCATCAGATAGGGAAATAAGTCAGTAGCACTATGTAAAGGCAGTTACAGGGCCCAGCACAGCCCCTGGACAACCCCGTCTGTACTGGGGAGAAGCAGCAGGTCAGTGGGCTGCTTTAAAAACCTAAGCCAGAGATTTTAAGCTTCACAGCCCTCCCGAGAGACTCGAATTTTAGTGAGGACCACATGACGCTTCCTAGATTTGAGTAATGGGTAAGAGACTCATTAGACATCTCGCTTTTGTAAGACCCCCCAAGTAAATTATTGAGCACGAGTCTAGCAGTGCGGCATCAATATCGACATCACGTTATGCACATGCAGCTTTCAGATTGCAAGGACTGAGGCAGTCAGCTGGGTTGAGATTTTTATTCAAATGAAAAAAGATTCGCTGAGAGGGGATAAGCATTTTAAAACGTTTTTACTATCATAAGAAACAAAACTTATCAAGTATTGCAGTTTTAATGATTGTGCAGTGTGAAGATTTTACATTTTTTTTGCACAAAAACTAGAAAATATAAAAGTTTTCCACTGCTGATTTTGCATGAGCCCTGCATATAGTCTCTGACCCAATCGGGCCGATTTCTTTCCCCGTTTTTGCACTTACTCCTAGACTGTGTGGTGTTTCTGAGAAATTTAATGAGTGAGGATGAGATAAGCAAAGGAGAAGCGCTCACCAAAAGGCATTCACCTTCTGCTGCACGGGAATATTACGGATCCCCTAGACAGCGCCAAAGCAGGTAATTAGCGGCACAAATCTCGACAACACCAGCTTACTTGATGGACTCTTGTGACAGAAAAGTTCAATTTGCCTATAATTTTGAATGCATTTTTTACTTTTCATAAATATTACAATACTTATCACAGAAAATTCACATCTGAATATTAGAAATGTTTTCATCAAGCCGTTTTGCTTAAAGGCATAACATCTCTGTGAATACTAGTTTTTATTCTAAGCATCAACAAGATCCAGTAATACAAACCACAAAAAAAATCTTCGCTCATAACAGCATTCTGAAGATTTGTTGGATAAATCTGCTTAAGTGAATGATTGTTAATTCTCCAGCTCCCTCTAGTGGAATGAAAAAGGTAATACGCATTCTTAACTTGGGATAGTTTTTGACCATACAGTGACCCTGTCCTGCAAACCAGTTACACAAAATAGATTGATCACCTCATCAAGTTACAATATTGTCATCAGCCTTCCTTTCCGTGTTTCATATAGGATATAAAAAATAAAAAGGAAACCTGCATTTGTCTGAAAATAGGACAAGCTTCGCATCACAGAATATAAAAACTGAACTTAGAATCCCTGCTAATCATGATTTGGGCATTGCATGTTAAGGGGAAATCCTCTATAATAAAATGCACAGCAAGCACCTCATACATATTTATTAAACAAAATACCTTTACTTCCTTCTAAATGGTGAATGATTAGTCTTCAGCAACATGCCATTACGATGCTAATCGAAAGGTTTTGATGTTAGCATGAAAGGCAAAACATCACAGCAAATGCTTCATAAGGATACTGGAGTATCACTCAATCAAAAGAGACAAACTCAAAGTTGCAGGTTACTGTGGGCATGTATGTCTCATTGTACAAGTACAGTATTTATAGTAAAATCTTGCTAATGTACACTAGGAGCCTGATACATGTACGCAGCCATCACAGAAACAAAATCTGTTACCCATAAATACCAGGAGTAATATATATACAGCTTTTTCCAGCTAATAAAATATGAAAAGAAAAAAAAAAAAATCTGATATACACACAGGTCCAGCACACCTGACCTTTTACCGGAGTCAGGCCGTCCCACCCCGTCCCGCCCCGCCCCGCCCCGCCCCACCCCGCCCCACCTTGGGGCAGATTGGACCACTGTCAGCCATCTGGCTAGCCACAAGTTTGGTCATTTCATGCAGAAACAGGGGTATGAATAACAAAACATTTGGGAATTTCACTGTAGCCTCAGAATGGCCTTTATTTTCCACGGTTCACAGGCTCCCCCAGGAGGTCGGGGCAGCGCTCAAGTCCACTAGCAATGTGGTCACACTTCCGAAGAAGGTCGTAGTTGATTTTGTCCGTGATCACGCTGTCCTGCTTGTACTGTGGGTGCTGGGCGACAAAGTCCCGCATCCATTTTGCCATGGTTTTCAGCTCGCCTGCATGGGACAGAGGACACTCAGTTACCCGAGGTGACAAGGGCATCCAAGAATGCACCGCAGCCAAACTCCAGTATAAAATCCATTGCTGTTTTAATCTATGCCACTGCTGCTCCTGAATACAGAATTGGAAAGAAAGTTATACTTGGACAAGCTCATTTTCTAAGGAATTTCACTGACCTGAGGCTCGCTTCTTGATTAGTTTCAGATAATTCAGTATGGTGCAGCGTGTGTCTACGTCCACCTCCATGTTCTCCAAGTAGCAGTTGAGGATGGGAATGAGTCCTTGGAAGACACCCTCCTAAAAGAAAGAGTGAGAGTGAGGCAGTGGAACATTTTGCCCAGACAGCAGCCAGAATCGTGGGGAGGATGACAGGACACTGGCCTTGCCGTTGATGATCTCGTCGATTCCCATGAGGGTGTACTCCTCATGGTCATCCGTGCTCTCCATGCCATTTGGGGTTGCTGATACGCCATCAACTACAGTGTTGCAGCCTAGAGGGTAGGAATTTAAAAGCATACTTTAAGAGACTAATGTAAACTGACATGCACTTCAACAGTCAATGTGCGTGTCTGTTATGCAAATTGACCAAATACGTTCAATTTACTAAGAACTTCAGCAACCCAGATTTAGGCTAAGCTACATGCCATCCATCACTGATGCACCCAGTCCCACTGCAAAAGCAACCTAGAACTACAGATTCTTCAAAACTGTACAATTCACCCTCACAGGACTCACCTTTAAAAATATCCTTCCGGAAGTAAAACTTCCCCTCCAGCACAGCATTCCGTTTCTGGGCGACCTTCATGTTCTCGTCTACCTGAGGTGGGATCGGGTACAGTAACTATGCGATGCAGAAAAGAGATGGCCGACCGACGTCCGCGTTTCCAACATGAACACTTACGTTCCGACAGTCATGTGATTTATGCGAGGGTAATCGTTTTCCTCAGCTCATGTTAGCGAACATACTTGGGCAGGAATTCCTACCTTTGATAAGGGGATCAGGAAGTCCAGCTTGTAAGATAGAATGACTCGGGTCAGCAACACGATGAAAACAACGTAGGCAGCATTCTCAAAGTCGGTCAGCTGGACCTGCAAGCAGAAAAAAAAACCCACCAGGCCACATGGGAGCGTTACAGGGCTGTCAGGCTGACTGCTGCACAGCATTTCTTAATCTCTTGCACAGGTTTTGCTTCCAGTCTGGATATGCTGTAAATCGTGAGCTTACCTCCATGGGCCGGAATTCCACCCTCCATCCAATGTCAGAGTTTGGGGGGGGTGGTTTGAACCTCATTGTCTGCCAGTTGGTTGACTGAATATTCTTTAAAAATAAGACAGCACATGCAGTACAGAGTTTACATGTGGTCTACACCTGAAATAAACTTAAACCTCACCAATTATTAACCTCAGACACCTGAACATCAGATCAGCCAGTTTAAACGTGTTTAATGACTAACTTCGGCCAATACACAAGAGCAGGCCAGACTGAGTAAGACAGCAAAGAGGTACAGACCTCAAAGTGATCAGACTCATTGTCATCATCCAGGTTAATCTTCTCCTCGAACAGTGAGAGGGGGTCTCGGATGAAGAGGTGGGCAATGTGCTGAGCGAGCAGTTTGTCGATACCTGGCGGGGGGGGTTACATTTATCAAGATTTAAAATCCACAGGTGTTCAATTTGCATGCAGAACACAGGATGATATAAAAAAAAAAACCACACAGACCTACATGGCACAGGAACCCTTTCAGCACATTACCTGCACCCAGGAGCTGTCTGTAGATATCCTCGTCTATCGTTAACTCAACGTCGTTATACTTCTCAGCACAGCTGGAGAGGTAGCTGTCGATCGAATCATATCGCGACTTAAAGATCCGGAATTTGTTGTTCTTCAGCGGCTGCAAGGAAGACGATACATTTACAGCATTTTGCAGATGCTCTTAGCCAGAGTGACTTACACAAGTGTGCTTAGAAGTCTCCATTAGTGAATACCTTCTAATACTGGCTCAATGGAACCCAATAAATACTAAACATGAAAAGTCCCATTTTTCAGTCCCAGATAATCTTCCATAGCATCCTTGTGTGCCAGGAAATCAGGACAGGAACGTTTGTGGTCCCTGTCCGACACGCACACTTTTCCAGACTTCACAAATTGGAGGCAAGGCTTCTGCGGTACCGCTGGAGGAGAGCCCTTACCTCCAGGCCCCTTTCCTCCCGTGTTCGGTCATCCACAGAGGCGGAGATCACACCCCAGCGGCAGTCAATGTCGGACACGTAGCCTCTGTAGAACGGAGAGGCTGCACTCAAGGCCATCTGAAAACAGGGGAACCTTCAGCTTGTGGTGGGTGGGGACATCCACAGACACATAGTGCCAAAATCAGCTTTAAAGTCCCAAAACCCCCAATCTGGTGACCTCCCCTGACATGCAAATTATCAAAAGTTAGCGAAGTGTCCTCACCACTATAGGGCAAATGGTGGCCAACTGGTCATACAGGTATCTCGCCTCACTTATGCTACAGGCCTGGAATGTCACCTGCAAACAAACGGAGGTGTTAACCATAGTCCCGGGACCCAATGCATGCCGACCACTTGGTCCATTACCACAAAAGTAGCATCTTATCAGTGTCATGTCGTGTTCCCTGCAGTGGACGTGCCTGAAGACAGCAGTTACCCATCCCAAAGCCCATGGCATCCATGTAGATGTGGTCAGGAAGGGCTGCCCGTGCCGCCTCGCCATCATCCTCTGGAAAGGTCTCCACGAACGGTGATGGCGTTTTTTTGTCCTTAAAAACTGAACGACAGAAACATTAAGGACATCTACACGTGTCCTGCGAACAGCGCTATGCCTGTCATTTTCCTATATGTACTGCTGCAAATACAAGTTGTTTATTTTAGATAGAGAATTCATAGTTTAATTAAAAGGGTTATGAGTTCTTCTTAAAATATAAAAATACCAAAACCACACTACTACTGTGGTACAAAAACAGTGACACAATCCCGTGAGAACACACACACACACAAAATTAAGAAGGTGCATGTACCAGGCCCCAATCTTAGCCCTATTTAAACAACAATTCTGAGGGAAACAAAAACTTAACACCAGCTCAGAGTTCAAAACAAAGACCGATTTAGAAGGTGTGATGATTTTGGCAAGCGTTTAGTCACTCGACCATTGTTTCTGAGAGTGGACCTTAGGCAGCCATGTTACCTTTGGACTGTTACATTGTTTTAATATCTGCAGTTCCTGTTTACTGTAGATAAGATTCAGAGCCAGCTTTACATGGCCGAGTCCTCCACTTGTGCGTCTCAACATAACATTTAAAAATAAATACAGGCAGGGTGAGCGCACAGCCCCCGGAAGCCAGGCCGGGAGAGCGCACAGCCCCCGGAAGAGCGCACAGCCCCCGGAAGCCAGGCAGGGAGAGCGCACAGCCCCCGGAAGCCAGGCCGGGAACTCACTGGGCACATTAATGGCCACTTTCTCCCCCCGTCTGTGCCGAATGTTTCTGGTCAGGGTGCTGCAAAGTAAAAACAGCACATCATTTAGTTTTCAAAACATCTCAATGCAAAACAAACCAAATGCAAATTATGCTGATGGAATTCGAACAATAAAACAGTCACAAAATGTCCCAAATGCTGTCTGGAGTAGCAGATGGGAATGCCCTTAATGAAATACAAACTTTTGCACAATGAAGAGTTAACTTAAGGCTTCAGCATAATGGGCATTCTCACTAGCCAGCCAACTGTCCGGCTGGTTTCCTGTCCACAGCTTTTGGTTACACTTTGACACATGGGGAAAATCGTTAAAAGACGATTCCCGTGGCCTCCACTGTGCCACTGATGACAGTCCACTCTGACCTCAAGAATGACTGACTCATCTTTCCATAGCTCCTGCTGCATGTTACCTAGCTATGTGTGCAAGTGAAAATACAATTGAAAAAACACAGCCTACCACTTGACCTTTCCTATGGGAACAGTTATCACCCCCTCTGACTAAACAAGCAAAGGCCTGACTACACCGTCAGAGGCAGAGACATGCCTACAGCCTGGCAAATGCCAGCCACCTCAAAGCTGAAACAGATCGGAGTCTTCTTTACGCTAAGGAATGTGCTCCTTACCTAAACCTTGGGTGTCTGTTAATGGCTTCATCAGGGAAAAACAGAGATTTGGAGGCTCCCTTTTCCACAGGCGTTGGCTTATATTCCGGTGAGGTGAACCCAGGACAGCCCAGCCTGAAAAGTCAGAGTCAGACGTACATTGGGGGGGCCCGACATGCATTCCATTCAGTGAACAGCTCCCCGCAGGGCTTTAACCTCAGAGCATTTTCAGAAGCCCGCTTCCTACTGCTGTGAGTATTTATCATCAGCCCCAACAGAGACTGAACAAAGCTGCCAAACAGAAAGAAACTGTTGTTCAAAGTTTCCGGGTTACGGGTTCAAATTCAACCCCAGGGCCCCCAGTGTTTGAGTCTATTGTCCACTGGACCATGACAGTAAGGCAGAATACACAAAGACTTGTTTTCCTAGGCAACATGTGATGGCAAGCGCATGAGAGGGCGCTTGTGTGTGTAGAAGCCATCCTCCACTGGCACTAAGCATCCCCTAACGGGACCTTCAGGTTACTTAAAAGCAGAAGACAGCTGGACACACACTGCGAGAGACAGACGAACTTCAGCTTTCACAACAACACTTTTATGGATGGAATGTGACGCCGGACAGCATCCAGTAGAGGCGCGAGTGCTACCCTGTCCTTGCAGGAGCAGGTGCCCTCTGCAGGCCTCTGGGGAGCAGTCTGATCGCACGTCTCCACCTCAGTCAGCATGAAGCTCAGCAAATACAGGAGCTGCCAGGGAACCAAAGAAGTGAGCGAGTGTGCACCTGGGGAAGGAGGTAATGGTGCACAGCGTCTCGCTCTCCCGCAGCACCGAGGACGCCTCGCGCCGCCGCTTCCCCATGTTCTTCTCCACGGTGTTGAACTCAGACATGGTCCCACCGTACGGCTGCCCCGGCGTTCCCTCGATCATGTAGCTTCCGTATTCCGGCCTCCAGAGCGTGGGATGGCTGTGCCACAAGGGGGGGGAATGGTACAGGAACAGTTAACTGCCAGAGACTGGGGCATCGACCACTGGGTAAAAAAATAAAAACCGGAAATGAAACCAGCGAGCGGGTGGGACTGCAGACGGGCCTGATTTGCTCATACACCCTTGCTAAGCACAAGAAAACCAGCCCTTATACCCGTGCTGGACTCACAGGTTCAGAAAATCGTAAGCCCACCGATGCTGCATTTGTGGAATGTCAGTGGGGCTGCAAATCCTACAGGTGGAGAGAGGAGCCAATTTGCATTTACGAAGAAATGGGTCAGAGCCCAGTCCGAAAACACATACCTATTCATCTACTACCTGTCTACTACCTACTGTGAAATATCTTCGACTGAAAACTGAAAGACCCAGTTACAGAAATAAGTGGATTTTGCATGAACTCCGGAAAGTATGTCAGAAAAAGTGCGCCCCACGCTAGCTTCTCATCAGACTGCCCAGAGCGCTGAAACAGCCTAACCCATTTCCTCACTGTGAGCAATTCAAGGTCAAAGAAACTAGACGTTAGAACTGCAGGTCATCCAGATGTTAAGGACCCAGCC
>JAODKN010000063.1:747103-761852 GCA_026774425.1 Petrocephalus zakoni
TCCGATTTGTTTGCAGATCATCGGGCATTTGTGGAACGTGTCCGTGTATTTGTGACGTTTTGGCAGGATTCTAACTCTCATAACTCTCTCTCCCAGTGTCTATGCCCGCTTGGGCGAGCTTGTGGGGAGGGAACCCAGACACACCAGTGTACAGCAGCTCGACGTCAGGAGGACGTGGCTACGTCAGAATCAGCAATCAGAGAGACCAAAAAGGTCTGGATTGGCTGGAGTCACCCCCCCCAGGACACACCTTTCTCTGGCTAATATGGACTTCCACGACAATGAAGTATTAGGCCAGAGTAAAGCAAAGGTCGGACAAGATTGTTGTTTTAACTGGCATGTTTAATGAAAGACAAGACCCTTAGGAAGTAGGATATGACAAAAACCAATGACTTTATTGCAATTTTATTTACGGTGCAATGTGAAGTCGCAGGAACAACAATAAAGACAAGGACAGATAATGTACAGCAGCTCCGTACAACCTTACACATCCTGCGGAAGACAGGAGACTTTCACATTATTCAGTTCCAGCCATGAAATGACTGAGACATGAACTGTCAGAGGGTTTGATGCATTATGTTGAAGTAACACGAATGCATCCCTGAGGCAGCCCAGGCTATCAGCTTGGTCACCAGCTACTCGCTTCAGGAACAGCCCTTCCAGTCCTGTTTACAAAACACATTGAACCTCCCCACAATTGCAGCACAATTAAATAGTCAGCAGCCACCCCATGCGGCACTTGTGAGATTCCGCATTCATTATGGCGCCCTCTGCTGCTAAGTGACACATTTACATTGTCCTTCTATTTTCATCAAACGAATCGTTTAGATTCTTCTTAAATCCGAAGCTTTAAGGAATCCAGTTGTTGTTTGTTGGACAGCTTCTTAAAAACCTCGGCATTCTCCTGCTGCTCCTTAGGTGTGTACATACTCATGAATGTGTAGATTTATGGGAGTAAGGGGCCTGTATCCCGATTTACATTCTTATGCTGATTTGGGTTACCTTTCGTGACCCTCATCCCAGCATGCTGGTTACAGTAACTCACAGTTATGTGGCTGATTTCAAAGAAAAATAAAAGACTTTTTGGCTTTAATATAATTATGCTACTATACATAAATGCATTTCACATGGCTTTTGATTTCTTATCTGACGCAAACGGCTGTTGTATCCTTGCCTCCTGATTCACGGGACTCCCACATTTGCAGAGCTGTCAAATGTACATTATTCACGAGTGTGGAATACGCCAGTCAATACGACGCGCTGGTGGTGTCTCGTTTACGTGGCGAAAGCCACGAGAAATCCCCATGTGCTGTAAAGGGCTGCTGGAGATACAGTGCAAATGTTAATAACGCACTTTAATTGTGCACAACACTACTCCTTCATGTTTTGTCATGAGATCAGGCAGATAAAGATAAAATGTCAATGCAGAATTGGCCCCAGAGGGAGAAAAAACACTCATTTAAGTGTTTTAAATCCATAACTAAGAAAACACATTTTACTCTTGGCTTGTTCTTTGTGTCAATAAATCCTGGCACACTCAGTTACAAAAAAAACTTCTTTAAAACAATTGTGTTACTCATGAGATGCATATAATCTTGAAAATCTCAATCAAAATGAGCCTTGAAAAGGAAACGTTGGGTAGTGAACATTATGTACCTCTAGAAATATTTAATTTAAACTTTTGACACTAATTATAATATTACAAATAACCAAAACATCTTCAGTAAGTAGAGACGATAAAAGACCTTAAAAACATGTAGAATTAAATAATTGCCTAGGTGGGTTCTGTTCCACAGTCTGCTCCTGATCCACTCGGTCCTACCTGCTGGACCTTCATATGCTGACGGGCGCCGAGGACACGGAACTGGCGCGGCTCTCGCGGCTCCTGCGGGTGGGGATGGTGATGACGCAGCAGGAGATGCCCACGGTGGCCTCGGGCAGCTCATCGTCCTCAGTCCACTCGTTCAGGTCGGGGTTGTACACCTGCACACACTTCTTGTACTTCTTCTCCACCTCATTCCAGCCCCCCAGGAGGTAGATCCGCTCGGTGAGCGTGGCGACCCCGGCCGTGCTGACGCCGGTGTGCAGGGGCGCCGCGTAACTCCACTGGCCACTGTGAGGGTTGTAGCACTCCACTGCCAGCACATCCACCCTCTCGCCGCGGCCACCTAGCTGGCTGCCCCCGATGACGTAGGCGCGGTCAGCCACGGTGGCCGCACAGTGCCAGCCGCGCGGCGTGCTCAGGCTGCTCTTGTCCTGCCACGAATCCGTGGAGGGGTCGTAGGAGCACACCGCGCGGGAGTAGGCGTTGTTGATGTAGCCCCCCGTCACCAGGATCTTGCCGTCGATCACGGTGCTGGCATGGCAGCACCTGGCCACCTCCATGGGGGCCTTCATTTGCCACTGGTTGGAGGATGGCACGTAGCACTCGATGGACGCCTGCGCGCCTTCGGCGTTGCGGCCGCCGACTGCGAAAAGGAGCCCATTGAAGGTGTTCAGGCTGAAGTGGGTACGCTTCTGAATCATGCTGTTCAGGTGGATCCACGCGTTGAAGCGAGGATCATATCTGCGGGACAGAAGAGGAGCTTTATGCAGATACACTTACTGGGTGTAGATTAGTTCCTACTAAATGGACTACAGATCTATGATGGCCGCCCCACCTAACTAAGCCAATGCTCACCTGCAGAAGTTGCTGACAGCATGCTTGGCTTGGTTTCTGGCGTCATTCTGGTCCTCTCCTCCCGCCACATATAGGAAGCCATCCAACACAGCCACACACTGGTTGAAGCTCTTTGCGGGCATCTCCGTTAGCCTATTCCAGATGTTGTCGGCATCCCTGTAGAGGACATCTTTGCTGAGGGACTTCTCAGTCAGGGCCGGCCTCCCGCCCACCGTGAGTAGGACCCGCTGGCCCCCTCGCACCTTGGTTCTTCTCGACTGCAGGATGTTCTGCTGGTAGGGGAGCAGGTGATAATTCATGGCGTCGACGAGCAGCCGATGGCACTCGGCATCCTGCATCATCCTCGGCACGCTCTGAACATGGTTGACGAGGTCTGGGGCTGAGATGATACCGAAGCGAATGTTGGCCAGGAGGTCGGCAGCATACTTCAGCCTCTTCTCGTCAAAGTCCAGCCACTTCATGGCGATCTGGAAGGCGGTGATCTCGGACGGCAGGTGCAGCGAGTCATCCATGAGGAAGTCGCTAATCTGCTCATATGTAAGTTTCAGGAACTGCTCCATCTCAGAGAACTCGATGAAGTTGCTCCGCATGAACTTCTGCACTGCCTCTTTGGTGCTCTTGAGACTGTACGTATCGGCGATGTTGGCCACGTACATGCAGTTCTCCACATTCAGCTCCTGCATTAGGAAATCGCTGCACATCTTGACCAGACTATGGATCTGCAAGAAGCTGGCCACAGAGATGGTGCTGCCAATTGTGTAGAGAGACAGGGTGAGCTTTCCAGAGTACGCATATGTGATGGCGGTGGCCAGGCCAACAGGGGATAAATCACTGAGCTCCAGCTTCTGTGCTGTGGGATCCCTCTTCAGAGCACTGCGTACGTACTCGCTGCAGGAAGCCATGACCACTTTGTGAACATCGAAGGATTTGGACTTGGTGACAACAGTCAGGTCGCAGAGAAAGCTGTCCTGCCTCATGGCGCAGAGGCCCTCCAGGAGGCTCGGGCCGTACACGGGGTCTGTCACTTCAGTGGAGATGCAGCTGAAGCCATTGCCACCTTCTAGAAGAGCATTGAGCCCGTTCATCTTGTTGATGGCTCCATCATCTACCAGCATTGATATCTCATTGATGTCTGCTTTGTTCTTCTTGGTGGCTTTGTTCTTTTTTGGTGCCATGACTACAGTGAGGGGTCACAGCCAAGATCTGGAAGAGGGTTTGCTGGTGTTAATTCCTCTGGACTGTCCAATGCAAGAGCAAAATGGAGCGTGCGCTTAAACACACCGAAGGAGCTGCACTGGGAAGCTTAAAGTCACAGAGAAACGAGTTGAAAATGCGTCTGCTACTCATTTAAGACAAAATGTCATGTAGTTTAATACGCAATTTAGAATAGTGCCCGCCACAACATATATAGTAGATGATATTTGTATATTATAATAATCTCTACTGCTGTAAACACTGTAATAAAATCACAGACACATACATAGGAATAAAATGTTTGTTGTAACGCTGAGTGTGACCGAGCCGCACTCGACGTGCCTTCTGCTCCCATCTGTCACAATTTATCAGCACGACGTCCCAGAATAGAAACACACGATAAGTCGCCATGTCGCTCTTTTAAAGACTCGGCGTGGTAAAAAAAAAAAAAGAGAGAGAAAAGAAAACACTCTAATCCGCATGTGTCTTTAATACGAGCACATGATTAAGCAAAATATTGACCAATTTCAAAATTTGAATCCGTAGCTGTTAATAAGCATGCAAAAGGTCAGTTATAACTCCATGTGTGTTTCAGGAAAGTACAAATCTAGCTGACCTCAGCTGGGATATTCAATTTAAAACAAGTACAATACTTATGTCGTATAGACCCCGTTGAAGAAATCATCAAAATCAAAATATAGTATTACCTGAATGAATAAATACACATTTAGAGATTGCCTGCTTTTCCTGTTATTTCAGATACTGATGCATTGCCGTCTAGACCGGTATTATAAGAGCAATGCATAGCTCACATTTTACAGAGTGCCACTTTACAGAGGTGTTAGACTTACCGAGACAGGACACAAGTTACAGCAGGCGACGAGGTGAGAGTAGCGCCTCAAAGCCTCGGCGGGTGCGAGAGAGAAAGACGGAGCGGCCGGATCCCCCGGACCTGACTGCCAGTGACTCCTCCTCCGGGTGTGCGCCTCGGATCGGATTGCGGGGGGGCCGGGAGCGCATCCGTTATGTGCCCCGGGGATGAGCTCTAATACCGCTTATAACCATCATCATCGTCGTCATTATTTGTAATTATAATTAGGCCTATTATTAGTATTATTGTTATTAATAATAATAATTCCAAACCAGTGTGAGAACATCAGGATCCTGAATATCCTCATTTGATGTGGTTGATATTATCTTAGTTACTAGTTTTTTCATGTTTTTTTTAATGTACCGATACGCAGCAACTCTTTGTACTTGTGTTTTTTTCCCAGCAAATTATGAAAGTAAATAGTTGATATGGCTGAAAGAATCCGCGGGGCCCGTCCGCCGCGGCAGTACCGCTCTGGCCGGCAGGTGGCGCTCGGCGGCCCGCATAAAAGGCCGGCCGCACAGCCCCATCCCCCGCGTCCGCCGCCATGGCTGCGACTGACACCTTGAAGAAAGTTTTGCGGTTAAAGCTTAAGTTAAACGAGTCTTCTGAGATGAAGACGGTATGATATCCCCCAGCTGGACTAGGTTACACGGAGGCTGTGTGTCGTTTCTGCTCAGTCCTCGGGTTGGCTTAAGGGGAGGGGGGCAATATGTTCATTTATTTGGCTAATTTGACTTGGTCTGCTAGTCTGCTCCATAACTGACCTGGTAATAAAGGTCGGTGTTTTATGTGCTGCGTGACGCGTGCTGACCCAGGCAGCTGGGGGGCACTTTATTTGCCGGCTTTATGGAGTTGCTTCATGATCACCTGGCAAAGCGCCCCCAGCTTTCCCGGGGCGTTTCGGGCAGACGCTGCTTAAACCAGGCGGATGCAGACTGTGCATGGAAGTCTGAGGTCGAGGCGTTAGGAGATCGCTGGCAAAGCGGCTGTGCTTTAAAGAGCCGCAGAGCCGGCCGGTTTGCACGGGTACCGGAGCCGCCAGGGGGCCCCCATGTGCCGAAAGCTGATGTCAGTGCCTGTCTGCTGGGACGGCCGGCGCTCCCCCTGCTGTTGTAACTGTTAGCATATGAGCTCAGCTAATTCTTTTTACGGCAGCAGTAGCGGCTGCCACTGGGGTTGCCCATTTATAGAGCACAGTGAGGGGGGGCATTCCCATAGATAGCTCAGCAAGCTCCTTGCAGGCTCAGCAATTCAGGCTTGTGTGGGACCTAAGCAGGACCAGCCCTATTTGGCACTCCTGGGAATGTTCCTGAAAGGTCTCATTTTTATCCCTCCTGCCTATTTTCAGTTTTGCCATTTCAAGCACTGATCCCAACCTGTGAAGTATTTGACACCCACACCCCCAAAACAGCGTTACTGCTCTGCCCGCCTTAGTAAGAGGCCAAATGCAAATGGTAGTTCTTAATTCTCTGATGGTCTTCTAAGGTTACAGCCTTAACAATGACTTAAGGATGTTATACCTCAGTTGAAGCAGGATGTATTTTCTTAGGTCATGAAGGCACTGAAGAAGCTTCAGGAGTTAGATATCACCCTGGACATCCTTGCAGTAAGTTGGCCATCTGTGTTGTGCATATAACTGTTATACATTTCTCAAAGAGAACAGTAGTTAATTCGAAACCTGTTGCAAGGAAACTGGGATAGGGAAGGCGGTCAATTCCCTGCGGAAGCACGGCCATGCTGGAGACATGGCCAAGACGTTGGTTAACGAGTGGAAGAAGTTGGTTCCAAAGGAATCCACCAGGTAAAATGTCTTTGGTGGAATGGTAATGTTTTTAAAGCTGGCGTTTAACTAATAAAATGTACTGCTTAATATTGTTTTTACTCCACAACAGCCAGGATAATTACGGCTGTGGAAAAGAGAAACACAAAACTGAGGAGATTAGCAAAGAGGCTGTGAGAAGTGAGGGTTTGCCTCCCAAAACATGCCGTTTCGATAAAGAGAAGCGGAGGAGCTCAGTTTCTAATTGCAGAAAGTCTAATCCCGGCGTTGAGAAAGACCAGCTGGTCTCCAAACAGGAATCTAAGGATTCTGATGCCGGCAAATCAGGTTCCTCAAACAAGTTTGAGTCCAGCACCAAAGATCAGTCTCCCAACGTTAACCGGTCCATTGAACAGTCGAATAACAAGCCTCAGGCCCATAAGTACAGGTCTGCACAAGACGAGAAGAGTTCCACGTCTAAGGTGGGGGGGAGCAAAGAACTCGGAATCCCTCCGAAGGGCAAACAGCTTGCCAAGGTCAAACCAGAATCTCCGGATTATAGTGATGGGAGGAATGGGGGCCGCGACAGGAGGGTATGCAGTGGGGAAGCCGGGAAGCCCGCTGGCAGCAAAGCGAAGGCCACAAAGGAGGAAGGGAAGCTTCCAGACTACAGCAAGCCGAGCGAGGAGGAGCTTCAGGCCCCCACCATGTCCTTTGAATCATGCCTAAACTACGATTTGAAGGCACCAAAGAGAAAAAAGAAGGCTTGCAGTGACAAGATTGTCAAGAAGCTCAAAGCAAGTCCCAGCAAAAGTAGAACCTCAGTCAAGGAGTCTGACTTGATCAGATGTCAGACGGAGCAGATGCCTCAAAAGGTAACATGGAAATGAAGTCGATTGTGTGGGTTTTAGGTCTGTCCGAGAATGTGGATTTGATTTTATTTTTTTGACTTTTTGAACTTTCTCTTTCTTAGGCATCCACTGGGTCTGTAATGGACTTACTTAATGTACCATTGCCGACTTCTCTTCCAGAGTGTGAGGACTTGTCTAATTTCTCATACTTTGAGAAAAAACGTAAATATAACTAATACAGTTTTTTTTTTAATGTCTCTCAAAACTCCTTCCCACAATACCGTCCTGTCAAAAACGGTCCTGTCTGATTGGGAATGCTGGATATATTTCTTAATGCTTTTCTGAAAGGTACACTGCTGTTAATGTGAGCTCTTTTAGTGCAGGTTGAGGTTTCGGGGGTCTGTGAAGATGCTCCAGTGTTCACTGGTCAGAGGCTCAACAGAAAGATGCAGGTCTATTCGGGATCCAAGATCGCTTATCTCCCAACCATGATGACCCTGCACCAGCAGTGCATCCGTGTGCTCCAGAACAACATTGACCGTAAGCAATGGGGTGACTGTAGCCCTCGGGGCCCGCTGCATTGTGGGATTGTAAGGTGGCATAATCTCTTCCAGTGCTCCATGAGATTGGAGGGGTACCATTTGATATTCTAGAGCCGGTACTGGAGCGCTGTACCCCGGAACAGCTGCTTCGGATTGAAGGATGCAACCCGGTAAGGATTAGCAGGATGGGGAAGAGCCTCCATGCGGGATTGTGTTCTGGTTCAGAAGTGTTGGGGAGGGGCCAGCTGCTTCTGATCTGAAACACCTTTTGCAATTTCGATGAGTTTGAAGTTTTCTTAGTTTTTATGCAGAAAGTGAAAACAAGACTCCATACTGAATCCACTGGGTGGTGTTTAGGCCTGGTGGCTCAGTAACATCCTGAACGACGGTAGTCTCTCATCAGTGCTATGTCCGCTTAGGTTTATGTTGGCGTCACTGATCACCTGTGGGAGCGACACTGCCAGAGGGAGTTCAGGAATGAGGTGCTGGAGGAGTATGAGTCCTGGAGGGAGATGTTCCTCCGGCTGTCCGAGGAGCGTGAGAAGAAGCTGAAGAGGGTGACTAAGAGCATTGTTTCTGCACACTCTGGGAGACCTAAAGGTGGGTCACCTTCCCTCTAGCTCTCACAACACTAGTAATACTCATAAACTACATTATAAATATTCAAGGTCTGTAAGGGGATTCTGAAGCACGCCGACACCCTGTTAGTCCAGCCTTCCTGCGTGTCACTCCTGTCAGTTACCGGCATGGTGGGTAGCAGTTCTCCTAGAGCCATTAATCGTGAGAATTTTGGTGTGAAGGGTGCGTCCAACACACAGGCTGTGTAGGAGCCATCTCGTTTGGACCTGGCCATCTGTCGCCAGTCCCTATAAATAGATTTCAACAACTCTGGCTAATCGTTGTCCCTGCCAGTCAGAGATGCCAGGTCCGACAAGCTCAGAGACCTTGCTTAATTGTCCCATTTCCTAATTCCCTCCAATTTATGATATTGTCTAAGCCTGTGTTATAATATGTGGGTGTTGCTTTGTGTGAAAATACATTCTTGCATAATTTATGCAGAATGTTCATGTCTGCATAGTGCATTTTAGTTTGAGAAAATAACTCCGAATAATGACGCTGTGTCCTTTGGCGGGTCATACTTGCATATTTCTGTCATACGTAAGTGATGGTGCCATCTACGTAATTCCATAACAGAACAGCTCTGATCTTTCAGCTCGGCCTGCCAGTGTTGGGTCTTTTCATTCCTGCAGGCCGCCAGGTGAAGCTGGCATATATTCACTCTGTTGCCAAGCCTCCAAGGAATGTGAGGATCCAGCAGGAGATCCATGGGACAGCAGGACCTCTCCCACTGCCTCATGCCATGGACAAGCCCAGGTCAGTCTGAACACCATTTTTCGGCGTTCAGCTTTATTGGGACAAAACTAGTCCACAATCCACCAAATATGTGTGAATATTGTCACTTGGCTGTGACATTTTTATAATGTCTAAATACGGTGAATAAATGGGACATTTTCTTATTTACATTTTGCTGTGATTTGAAGTCTAGCTGCTCTATGGGCAGACGTGTCTCCCCTCAGAGCTGCTTTCTGCGGTCTCTAGCTGTGCTGTCGGGTGGCGGACACTCTGCTGTGCAGCATCACGGAACACATGCACTGCCACAGTGGGCGCGCACAGCCTTCAGACGGCATGGCGTGTCGCACCTCAGTCAGTGATTAAATCGGGTGTTTCCATACATCACCGCAGATGCAATCGGATTCTTCACTACGCAAAATTAGTTTTCCATTACAGGTCTTCTAAAGCCTTCTAAATGAAATAAGCACCATGTGGCCTGTGAAAAGTAGTATTGCCATGACCATGGGTGAGACTATTACAGTCAACCTGGCTTTGATAGCATCTGACTGACTGGGAGGGGGCTTTGTGGTCTGTGCTTTGTCCCCCCCCCGTCCTGCTTTTAGTGGTGGCAGGCTTGTGCCATCTCATGGAGTTCTCCTCAGGGGGAGGTGTGCGTGTCAGAATTACTGCTATGTGCAGAAATAACTGGATTTGCTGAGGTGAATGGATCCTTATCGGATGTCCACCGTCATGGAGTGACCTTCCATCACCCCCTTAGTGATATGTGATCAATACTTTTAGCAATATTATTTTGGTAAGAGATTTGTGTACCAATCAATGTGACCAAGCCCCATAACACCAGTACTCTGCTCTCGGCAGCGTCAAGCCCAGCTTCAGCGAGTCCAGCAGGCCCCCTGGTGCCGGCCCCTGCCCTGGGTTCAGCCAGGGTCAGGACCCCAGGAAAATCAAACGTGAGTCCTCCCTGGTACCCGGCATGTGCCCCTGGCATCGCTGTCGTCTCCCTCGCTTCATTCCTGCCTTCCATGCAAACTGCTGATCACAGAATATTGTATGTTCAGCTGTGTTTCGGCCCTCCAGGATAAATCTGCTATAGTAATTATCCAGTGGTGTTTGGGGTCAAGCTGTATGTGGCCTTTGAACACACAAAATTCAAGTAACAGGTTAGAGGAGTGGGGAGCCAATTTAGCGTAGGTGCTCCATGCTGCCCCCTGTTGGCCTGGCTACATCTGCATTTTGCTAGCTCTGCTCTACTCTCCAGTGCAAGTTCCAGGCCTCAGAGCCCAGCTCTTGGACTCCCTGCCACCTTTGGGCTTCTTGTAGGATTTTCTTTTAAGGTTGGTCATGAGGAGCCATGATTCATACTGAGGGCCCAGCTTTATCATTGGCCCATGATGTGAGTAACGGGGGAGGGGGCGCCAAGGCCCAGTAAGCCTTCAGCTGGGGCCTGTGCTGATGTCAGACCTCAGATTGATGTCATCAGGTAAGTCTGGTTATTCTAGTTCTGATTTTCCTTTTACGGTAGATTTGGTGCAGCAAGATACCAGGAATCTGATTCAAATGAGCCATGATGATTATCACGTCGCTTAAGTAAAACGGGACGTGGTGAGCGAGATTACAGGCTGCCGCTGACGCCTGCGGTCATGGGGGGCAGCGTAGGGTTTCAGTGCTGTTGCCAGCCCCAGCGCTCTTTACTGGGCTGTGCTAAACGGTGCCAAGAGAGAACAGTCACTGCTTCAGCAGTCTGCCCAGCCTGAGCGACAGCACCCCCTATAGGGTCCTGAACACCAGGTGCGTGTGTGCGTGCTTGCGTGTGTGCGTGCTTGCGTGTGTGCGTGTGTGCGTGTGTGTGTGTGTGTGTGTGTGTGTGTGGCTCTTTCAATTGCATGCTTCAGCTGTCAGTCTGCCCAGCCTGAGTGACAGCGCCCCCTATAGGGTCCTGAAACCAGACGTGTGTGTGTGTGTGTGTGGTGGCTCTTTCAATTGCATGCTTCAGCAGTTCTGTTGGTGCTGGGGGGGGAGCAGGATATTTATCTTATCGCTTTTAATTTCAAAGGAAAGCGGTTATGTTACCTGGAGTTTGTCCCTAACAGATGCTCAGGTTACGGAGAAGAGTGTGAGTTGTGTAGCCTCAAACCACAATGTAATGTCATTTCTCACCTGAATGTAGCCCTTTTGTTGTGGGCAGTGGCTTGATGGACCAGTGCTTTCTCCTTGATGGACCAGTGCTTATGGACCAGTGCTTTCTCCTTGATGGACCAGTGCTTTCTCCTTGATGGACTGTGCTTTTCCTTTGACTGTTGTAACAGGAGCTGGGATGTGGCTATTGCCTGTTATCCAAGGCTGTAATTATTTCTGCTTTAATTCCCCTCTTAGGGGTTGCCCCCATGATGGCCAAGTCCCTGAAAGCCTTCAAGAAACAGCTTTGTCGCAGATAGTCGCCCCTTGGAGACGCCAAGTGTGAACATCCCAAGTATCTCCAAGCTCACCCCACACATGCATTCAGAAGTATGGCGATCCATACCTTTTTTTCCTTTGATTTTGGTCTCAAAATAAATCAAGTTTAAAAGTACTACAGTACTATATGGCCCTTTCTCTGTATCCTTTATTCATAGACTCTTTAAACTCCAGATGAATGTTTCTACTTATGGAATGTTTGAGTTGGCACTTCAGGTAGTAAAGGTTTGTGGTGTGTTGTATCAATGGGATTTTAAAAATGAATGCCCTCTAGTGGCTACAGAGAAAAAATGAATGGTTAACGTACATGGGAAGGGTGCACTGAAATGTTGAAGTAGTTACTGGCAGTGTTGTACATTTTTCTACATATAGATTGCAATTCAGATAAAGACTTTTTATTTCAACATTTTGGAAGTTTAGTTTGGTAGAATTAGGTTCTCAAGTATTTCAGAGTTTCTGGTGCTTGAAGCCAGTGCATCCTTGCCTAACCCAAACTATCGTCCTAAAACATGCTGCATATATGTTTGTAGAATTGAAAGCAGAAATGTTACACGTGGAATACTAAGAATTCAACCTGATTCGTTTCTAATCTGGGAGTTTTAGTTTGGTTTAAATAACAATGTAACACGGTGTGTAGAAATGAAACCATGTTTGAAAATAAAGAACTGGAAGGAGAGCCCTGCGTGTGGCCCCCCCTGCGTGTGGCCCCCCCTGCACTTCACTGTGGATTTTAGGGCATGCGGCAAGCTTCTCATGCAAAGTCGGCTTTGCTTTGTGCGATTCTGCAGTATTTCTAACTGCCTTTGGCAGAAGATTTGGGAAATTCTGCGATGCGTCGTAGAATAGAACGATAGACATTTATTGTCTTTGTTACAAGTACAATGAGATGCTGTTTGAAGCAAGCCAGCAGATGCACATTAGGAGGAGCAAATTAACAGTATCAAAAAATACTTACAATAATATAATATGCTATAGGGAGGTAGAATTAATAAGTAGAAGTGTAATAATGAAACGAGTGAATAGAAAGGGGTTGTGTGTGTGTGTGTGTGTGTGTCTCATATATATGCCCGTCTCAGTCCTGCTGGCTAAGCACCAGTGTTTGTGGAGGTGCTTCCTGCAGGCTTAGCTCAGTGTGCTGCTTGCTGCTGTCTCTGTCAAACTGTGCAAAGAACTGGTTGAGTTGATCAGGCAGGGATGGGTTTACAGCACTGGTTGAGTTGATCAGGCAGGGATGGGTTTACAGCACTGGTTGAGCTGATCAGGCAGGGATGGGTTTACAGCACTGGTTGAGCTGATCAGGCAGGGATGGGTTTACAGCACTGGTTGAGTTGATCAGGCAGGGATGGGTTTACAGCACTGGTTGAGTTGATCAGGCAGGGATGGGTTTATAGTCAGTGAAGGACTTGATACTCTGCCACATGCGCCGAGGGTCTGAGTTGTTGAACTGCTCCTCGATCTTTTCTCTGTAGGCTCGCTTCACTCTCTCTTGATTCCTTTCCTCAGGCTAGACCTGGCTGTTGTGTAGGCTTCTGGGTCACCTGTGTGGAAAGCATTGTCGCACTGCTTCAACAGGTTTTGGACCTTCCGGTTCATCCAAGGTTTGCGGTTGGGAGATTTGTGAATAGTTCTGGTGCTAGTGACATTGTCCATACAGAAATATATGTAGGCTAGCAGATGGCAGAGAAGAGGCTTAGTTATTTAGATCTGTGTGGTAGTTTTGAGTAGATTCCAGTCTGAACAGATCTCAGTCTGTGTCGTCGAAACAGTCCTGTAGCCTGGTCATAGCTCATTCTGGCCCATTTGGAAACGACATGAAGTGGCATCTCTAAAGCAGGGGCAGTGATGCCGCTGGATATGAGGAGGTGGTTTGTGCATTTTCCCATTCCTGCTTTCTGACTGGTGGAAGGCATTGGGCTGCTGAGCACATCAAAATGCAATTGATCAGCCTGTGGACCTCTTAATGATGTTGCCTTGTGTAATTAATTTTAAAAGGGCTGGATGTTTTTATAAACCTTTTAATGGTAAATGTGCCCCCACCCTTTCCTGGCCTGAATTTTAATGACAAAATTAAAAGGAATCTTACCAAGTCTTACTGAATAGTGTTTGAATGGCTAAGAAGCATTTGTGTAAAACGGAAAGGAATTTAAAAGCTTAACTGTAATGAGTTGGGCTTAATCGAGTCCAGGCATAGCGGTTCACCCCTGGCATTATAGGGTTAAAAGGGTGGGAAGTGGAATCTATTTAACGGGCCGCTATACTGTACATGTTCAGAAATGTGGTGCCTAGAGGCCAAAGATGTTAAGTCACATCAACTGCTCCTGTGCTGGAGGGCAACTGACAGTGACTTAGTGGGGGTACAGAACATGCTGCGATCAGAAATGCAAGACTTTTGGCTACTTTAGGTTAGGGCTGAGTGTAAGTTTGGATTAGGGTTATGTCCATAGAAGTGAATGGAGAGTTCCCACAATGGTAGGAATATATGAACTGTGTGTGTGTGAGATGTGCCATCCTCTCCACTGCGCCCTGACTGTGCCCACGTACTACATGTGACTGGCTCCAAGCACACTATACAAGTCCGTGGGTAAGCGGGGTGGATGGCTTAAACCTGGCAGCAATTGGATGATACAGAAATGCCTGCTCTACCGTAGAGCTCAAAGCCTGATTTCACTCAATGAGAGCAAACCGCACTCATACAAATCACACATGCACATCTACTGAGTAAATGGCTTTATGTCTCATATTACAGCATCCTTTGAAAAACATTTGTCATCACCTGGTCTGACATTCCTCAGCTATTCCCGGAAAATGTGTGTTCTTATGTTTAAATTTGGGGGGAAATTATTAACTCAACCATTTAAATAAATCCCGGGAAACGACTTAATTTTATCTCGAAAGAGGGAACAATAACTATTAGTTGAGGTGTGCCATTAATTTCGGCAGCCATGAGAAGGCGGCAGGTAGCTTACGGCCCGGGGGGGGCGCCCGAGCTCCATCCGTGAGCGTCCCGGGACGGGCGGGCGGCCGAGGGGGAGGAGCCGAGGG
>JAODKN010000063.1:776962-802905 GCA_026774425.1 Petrocephalus zakoni
ATGCACTGCTCACGGTAATGGCTCTTTGGTCAGGCGATGCACTGCTCACGGTAATGGCTCTTTGGTCAGGCGATGCACTGCTCACGGTAATGGCTCTTTGGTCAGGCGATGCAGTGCTCACGGTAATGGCTCTTCAGTCAGGCGATGCACTGCTCACGGTAATGGATCTTCAGTCAGGCGATGCCTGCTCACGGTAATGGCTCTTTGGTCAGGCGATGCAGTGCTCACGGTAATGGCTCTTCAGTCAGGCGATGCAGTGCTCACGGTAATGGCTCTTTGGTCAGGCGATGCACTGCTCACGGTAATGGATCTTCGGTCAGGCGATGCAGTGCTCACAGTCAGGCGATGCACTGCTCACGGTAATGGCTCTTTGGTCAGGCGATGCAGTGCTCACGGTAATGGCTCTTTGGTCAGGCGATGCAGTGCTCACGGTAATGGCTCTTCAGTCAGGCGATGCAGTTCTCACAGTAACGTCTTTTTGCTTGGGTGATGCAGTGCTCACGGTAACGTACCTTCGGTCAGGCAATGCAGTGCTCATGGTAACGTCTCTTTGGTCAGGCAATGCAGTGCTCACGGTAACGTATCTTCGGTCAGGCAAAACAGTGCTCACGGTAACGTATCTTCGGTCAAGTGATGCAGATTTCATGGTAACGTCTCATCGTTCTTTATTTTACTTATTATCTCTCTCTACCCTGCTGTTCCACTGATTCACAGTGTGAAAACTTGCTTGCATTTTGTGAATGTCTCTATTTAGCAGTTAATGTGCTTTTAGTCCTCACTGCCCCCACACTGTATTATTTGTTTTGACTACAATCTAAACAGAAAGCTGCATAATTGTGATTGTTTATGGTTTAGGGGAATGTAATGCTATGTAACAAGAAGTGCTTCTGTGATGTCATTATTCCTGTGATCGTCTGTGATCGTACCATCCTCTGATCTCACTGTGATAACCTGCGATCTGCCCGCTCCGGCTTTGTGCCAGGATCTGTCGTATTCGCACCCGGCTGTGTAATACGGCTTGTGTTTATTTTTATTACTCTTATTTTACCTTGAGACTTCTTCCTTGACTTGCAGGTTTTCTTGGACCCTGCCTGCACCTTTTAATAATGACATGCATTCATTAGAAGCTGGATGCACAAAATCCCAGAGCTTCTAGGACTAGATATGCACGTAATTCTTGCTTCTCGTCCTATTGCTAATATGCAGAGGCTCCATGGAGAAACAGGCCCCGTGTTCTCAGCAGGGTGCTAAGCTTTGGGTGCTGCTTGACTCTTCATTCTTCTGGACTAATACCCGTCAGATTTTATGACACCCTTGACTTGACCGATTTCCCAATTCTCTTCTCATTACAGCCTTTCTAACCTAATATCCCTGGAACTTCGTGAGAACATGCTGACACTTCTACCAGAGTAAGTTTCTGAATCTTTATTCCTGGTCGAGGTAAACATTATCCAGTAATGCCCATTAAGGGCTTGGTTATACAAACTGAGCTCAGAAGTGTGGGGGTGCAGCTCTGCTCTGTGATCGGAAGGTGGTCACTTAAAATCCTGGGGTCAGCAGAGTTGGCTTTCCAGGGATTGGCTTAACTCTGTTTTTTTTTTTTTAATTAAAATAAAAATGTGAAATGAATGTGTGTATTGGCTGAATAAAAGCATAACTATAGAGCATCTGCCTGCCATTTTCAATCCCTGCTGATAACGGCCTTTTGAGTTTGTGTTTACACGCTGTCCTCGTTAGACTAATATGGGCGCTAATTACGGCCAGCCCGCTTCCCGCGACACGTGCATCCCGCACGTCGGCACGCGGCCCGCCCTCCATCCTGAGTTGGTGATTGCCGGCCAGCCCGCTATGTTTGTGCGGTGCCTTGCCTGGCACGATGGCGGCAGCACGTAGCTTAACGACAACCAGAGGAACGCAGCCGTTAATGTTAAACAGAGAAATGCCTGTGCCGACCCCCCCCACCACACAGGAGAAATGGCTGTAGCACAGCCGCATTTCTCTGTCAGGAGGCCCGAGGCTTCGGCCTTCCTTACCTCTCCTGCCTTCCTGCAGGTCTCTGTCTCAACTCCACCGACTGGAAGAGCTTGACCTTGGAAACAATGAGCTGTATAACCTAGTAAGTCCATAGTAATTTTTCCTATCGCGGTTCTGAAAATGCTTCTGCAAAGCTGACAATTTTTTTATTTACTTTTAATTTATTTTACTTACTTATCGCGCAGTCATCCAGGGAAAATGCCATTTTGGTGATTGATGGCTCATAGCTCACTCATATGAAGTCTGTCTGTCGCTAGCCATTAGCCATTTTTGTTTGCTTAATGATCCATGTAAATACAGTGCTGATTGTTATCAGCGTAACATCGTGCCACTTTGCAGCAGACACGCATGGAGATCCTGGCTGGAAGAGCGGACCGTGTCTGTTGCCTAATTGTTTCAGTGTTTCTCTAAGTATTTGTGCTGTTCTCTAACTGCTGATATCTCTGCTCCACAGCCTGAGACAATAGGCTGTCTTGTCAACCTCAAAGATTTATGGTTGGATGGAAACCAGCTAGCTGAGATTCCCATGGTACGTCACCATCACCTTTCCCGGCTCTTGCATCCTTGGCTCTCGGATTGGAACGAAAACTGGAAAAATCACTCATGGGCATATTGTGTAGTGTGAGGGGCAATGTGGGTGTGTGTGTGCGTGATGCTCTGTGGCGATGGAGCCTGGTGGAACACTGTAAACATCTCGGCCTCTCAGGCTGAATGGCTGCTTGTTTCATTTGAGGGTGGCCTTCTCAACTTCACTCCAGTCCCTAGCGACTGACAAGCTGATAAAGCTTGAATCTCTAAGGAGTGAGTTTGTTCACTTCACCTACTACAAAAAAATAGCAAATAAAATACTACCCAGCTCTTTGGGATGAAGGTGTTAAATACTGGGTTTTGGGAAGTGTCCTAGGCATCAGCCCTGAATGGACAGACAGACCTTAGTGTTTGTGTGCCATAATCGGTCAGTGTGTGTTTTCTGAAGATAGAGACGACACGCTCAACTGGCCATGCCTTGTAAAAGAGCTGGACGCATGCCTGGGATGGATCCTGTTTTGGGGGATTATATAACAACATTAACACTAGAAACTAACCATTTTGACCAAAATGATCATTTGGTCTTATCGCTGGTTGGGCATGTCTCCTGGTGTCTGTCTCTTAAACACGCCGCTGGTCACTCCCACATTCAGCCACCATGCTGCTGTCTGCAGAGTTGAGGTCAGCATTAGTGCTGGTGCACAGCTGGCAAATGGACCCATTCATCTCCTGCCCATCCAGGAAATGGGAAGCCTGCGGAACCTGCTCTGTCTGGATGTGTCGGAGAACAAGCTTGAGCGCCTCCCAGAGGAAATCGGCGGCCTGCTCTCGCTCACGGACCTGCTGGTGTCACAGAACCTCATGGACGTCCTTCCGGAGAGCATCGGTTAGCAGACTGGGGGGCTGGTCTTGCTCCACATATTTTCGGGAGGTTGGGGTCAGGGTTGTGTTGTGGTAGAGCGAGATGCGTGTGTGAAGAGCTTCCCGGTTTAATAATTACCGTGGTAGATCCTGGCCTGTGTAGTTCACATTTTACTTATTTACTTCTGTAAGACCTGCAGGCTACATCATCACATGTTAGGGAGGTTAAATGAATAGGCGCTTTCAAACCAATCTAACCAATCTTTTCAAACCGCTAATAACTGCTTGCAAGTTTCACCGTCACATTGGAAAAAAGTATATTAGTTTGCGATCTAATTTTATGATGCAGTAATATGGAGATACATTGATGTAGGGGTGTGCGGTAAAAGGGGTATAAATGGTATATGGTATAAATACTGACCTACCACGGTAGTGGTTGTTGATGACCAGGGGTACGTTTCACAAAAGCATAGTTGCTAACTACATTAGCAACTTACATAATTAGAACCATGCAACTGATTGAGTCCAACTACATTATCTGCCAGAAGCTTCTGGAAAACACACCTCAGAGCATGTGAGCGGAGTAGTGAGAATTTCCGCTTCTCCCCCGCGAGGCTGTTGGCTCCATCAGCTCCTCTGCTCAGTACCGCTCCATTGAAATAGCTCCACGCTTGTTCCGATTTTGGGTATGCATCAAACTTGTGGTAAATTAATAAAACACCACTCTGGGCATGATGATGCAGCTTCATGGCAGCCCTTAAGTTTCAACTTTATCTTTATGGCTACAGCAAGAGTCCACACCAATAAAATACGTTTACAGATTTTTTTTTTAAGAAATCGTACCTCAATTAAAAACATTCATAATTTTAAATGTTTTCATTAATTGTTTTAATTGTTCTTCAATTAAAAACGTTCAGAATTGTTTTTTTAAACATTGATTCATTAAATGTAATTGGGGTACAAGTTATTAGCACTGGAGCTTATGGTCAACCAATCAGCAGTAGTTGGTGTTCAAATGAAAAGTACTGAGTCTGGAATAGGTACTTAAAAAAGGTTCTGGAACTGCCTCAGACAAACTACAATCAGGCCGCATTCCTGCGGTGTGAACACGACAAAATTTACCTGGTTCTGGAAAGAGGTTCTGGTTCTGGTACCAGAAAAAAAGTTCCAGTTGTGTGAAAGCACCTAATGTGTGTCCATGCCGGGAGAGAGACTCGGATGTCATGGCCTGACTATACAGGGTCCCCTGTTCATCTGATAGGCAGGCTGAAGCGGCTGTCCATTCTGAAAGCGGATCAGAACCGGCTGCTCCAGCTGCCAGAGAGCATCGGGAACTGTGAGAGCCTGACAGAGCTGGTGCTGACCGAGAACCAGCTCACTGTGAGTGCTGGCATCTGCCACCCCACCCCTGTCGTTGTCACTCTGCCTGTGTGTCACTGTCTCTCTCTGTCACTGCCTGTCTGTCACCCTCTCTCTCACTGCCTGTCTGTCACCCTCTCTCTCTGTCACTGCCTGTCTGTCACTCTGTCACTGCCTGTCACTCATTCTCTCTGTCACTGCCTGTCTGTCTGTCACTCTCACTGCTTGTCAGTCACTCTCTCACTGCCTGTCTGTCTGTCACTCTCCCTGCTTGTCTGTCACTCTCCCTGCTTGTCTGTCACTCCGTCACTGCCTGTCTGCCACTCTGTCACTGCCTGTCTGTCACTGTCACTGCCTGTCTGTCACTCATTCTCTGTCACTGCCTGTCTATCTGTCACTCTCACTGCTTCTCTGTCATTCCATCACTGCCTGTCTGTCACACTCTCACACTGCCTGTCAGTCACTCTCTCACTGCCTCTCTGTCACTGCCTGTCTGTCACTCTCACTGCTTGTCGGTCACTCCTTCACTGCATGTCGGTCACTCTGTTACTGCCTGTCTGCCACTTTCTCTCACTGCCTGTCTGTCACTGCCTGTCTGTCACTCTCTCACTGCCTGTCTGTCACTCACTCTCTCTGTCACTGCCTGTCTATCTGCCACTCTCACTGCTTCTCTGTCATTCCATCACTGCTTGTCTGTCACTCTCTCTCACTGCCTGTCAGTCACTCTCTCACTGCCTGTCTGCCACTCTGTCACTGCCTGTCTGTCTGTCACTCTCACTGCTTGTCTCACTCCTTCACTGCCTGTCTGCCACTCTGTCACTGCCTGTATGTCATTGCCTGTCTGTCTGTCACTCTCTCACTGCCTGTCTCACTCACTCTCTCTGTCACTGCCTATCTATCATTCTCTCTCTCACTGCTTGTCTGTCACACTCGCTGCCTGTCTTTCTGTCTGTCACTGTCTCTCTCTCTCACTGCCTGTCTGCCACTCTCTCTCACTGCCTGTATGTCACTCTGTCACTGCCTGTCTGTCACTCACTCTCTGTCACTGCCTGTCTGTCTGTCACACTCACTGCTTATCTATCTGTCACTCACTGTCTGTCTGTCACACTCTCTCACTGCCTGTCTGTCACTCTCTCTATCACTGCCTGCCTGTCTCACTGCCTCTCTCTGTCACTGCCACTATCTGCCTGCCTGTCACTCTCTCTGTCACTGCCTGCCTGTCTCACTGCCTCTCTGTCACTCTGTCACTGCCTGCCACTCTGTCACTGCCACTATCTGCCTGCCTGTCTATCTGCCTCTCTGTTACTCTCTCTGACTGATTGCTTGTCTCTGTCATTGTCTGCTTGCCTCTTTCTGTCACTGTCTCTGTCCTCCTGCCTGTTACTATCTCTGTCGCTGTCTCCCTGCCTGTCACCATCTCTGTCCATCTGCCTGCTTGTCTGTGACTATCTCCCCACTCTCCCCCCTCTGTTACCGTCTCTTTCTCTTTCTCTCACTATCTTCTCCTGTCTGCCTTGCCTGTCTTTCTCCATCTCTTCTGTCTCTGTCTGTCTCTTTCTCTGCTCCTCTTTCAATGTCTCTGTATCTAACTGTCACTGTCTCCTTGTGTACCTGTTTGCAGTCTGCAGCCTGCAGTCCTTCTCAGGCTGATTGATGAATCCTGAACTCTCTGATTTGAGTGTAGCTCCTCTAGGTGACCCCAATTTTTTATTTTTTTATTTTTTGTCTGGTTCTGAAAGTTCAGGATTCATTCAGATTCTCTCCACCTTTATAATCAGGTCTGTTTTTAAGTAAATATTTTTATTCATGTTGTTAATCTTCTTCCTCCCCTAGAGTTTACCAAGAAGCATAGGAAAATTAAAGAAACTCTCAAACTTCAACTGTGACAGAAATCGCCTGCTGTCTTTACCCAAAGAGGTATGCTGTCTTTACCCAAAGAGGTATGCTGTCTTCGGGCCACATTACCTCTGGCGGGTGACTGGCTGAGACGGTTCTGATTTGTCTCAGTACTGTGCATGTCGACCTTGTTTATCTGCAAAGCAGAACGTGAGCAGTCTGACAGGAGTTTGTATGATTATATGCATATCTATGTGAGCCTCTATTGGGTTGCTCCCTGAACACTGTTGGTTTTATTGGTCTGTACAAGAGCAGTTACTAGGCAGCACTTTCCTGCAGCTGGCCATCTGAATACAAGAGGTGCCATAGTGGAAAATGTGGAGTCAGTATTCCTTGAGGGGTTCACAAAATTCAACGCAGATGCTTTGGTAGAGTGTGTGTGTGTGTGTGTGTGTTTGTGCCAGAGAGATTTTGCAAGCTTAGGGTCTGCATTGCCAGCATGACACTGCACAGCAAGCAGCCATAGTACTGCTGGACCTGCTCCACCATGATAGCACGGTACCTCATAAAAATGTCTTACTATGGTAATTAAGATTGTTGCTACCTGGCCTAGATTCATTCGGTAGGTGCTGTGAATGGGTCAATTGTAGAGGCCTGGTTACCCTGCCCATTTTCTGGCTCTTTGGGGACACTGGTATTTGTTACCAGATCTTTTGAAAACAAACCAAAGCCCAGTCTGCAGATCGAACCTGTTTGGCTACCCCACTGAGTTGCCAGGTACAGTTTTACCTGAAGAATGTGGGCCTCGTCTTAAAGTCAAAAGGGGTTTGGGGGATCTCTGTAAGAGATATCACACAGGAACGGGCTTCCTGGTGCGGCTGTCCCTGCGGTATCACCATCAGCAAGAGATTGGGTGAGGCCGGGACTAGCGGGCACCACTGTACCATTCCTGCTAACCCCCAGAACTGCATAAGGTTTTGCTTTGTCTGCATTGCTGAAGAAAGCCTTGGAACTACTAGCCTCTTTGAATCGGGTCTCAGGGCGGGTTGAACTGATGTCAGCTGCTTGGAAGTGTGGTTCTGTCCTTGCAGAGTTCCTGTTGTGTCCCAGGGGGCTGGATGGGTCTCTGGCACTTTACTGTCTGCGATTTCTGCCAATACTCTGTACTAGGGTGAGGAATTTAACCCAAGTCCAGACTCTAATATCAGAGGCCATCACTTGTCGTGGAACTGCTTAAATAATTATCCCGGGATTTCCGTCGTTGTTAGGAGAACATTATTTCCCAGACATGGCCTGGAATGTGAATGTCAGGGACGTGGGTGTGACAATTAGGGACATTTTCGACACTAAATAAAGAGTGAGAGAGAGCGAGAGAAAAGGAAATGGCTTGTTGTGCCCTTGGATGTAATGCTGTGGAATAACTTTTGTTAAAACGGCGGGTGGGTGTGTTCTTCGCCACCTGACTGTGTCTCTGTAGTCACTGGCCATGCAGCAGGACCCAGCAGAGGACACTGTCCTCGCTGGCAGGCTTGGACTCCGTCATGGCCTTTAATGAGATGCCGAGGGTGAACTGTAAACAGCAGCACTCTCCCAGCCCTGCCCTGGATCCCGCTTAGTTGAGTATTATGTTGACTAAGGGCAGCACTCAGACACGGAAGTCCTGCAGCTGGGCTCGGCGAGGCGTGACCAAGGTAAACAGCCTTCTGCCGTGGGACTTCACTGATGGAGAACTCCACTCCGTTCCTGGTCTTCTGAAGCACAGGAGTATGGCTGCTTAGTGCCGCGTGTGACAGACCTAGTCGTCCATTCCGGGATTCGGGGTTTGACTGAGTGATCCTGCCGGCTCGGCCCGAGAGCGTCGGCTGTGGGTTTCTGGGGGGGGGGGGGGGTACGGGGTCTGTTAATTAGGTGCCACGTCTGCTTACGCCAGGCCGCCTCTGATCTGTGCAGTAATGTGCCTGATGCTGGTGCTGTGAATTAGGGCTGATTCCTGAGTTTCTCACAAAGGTCACTGCTGCCTTCTGTGAGTGTGCCGGGTCTATGCCACCACTGCCTCGCCCCTCCATGGCAACGGCGGTGTACTGCTGCGTCCCTGCGAATCGGAGGGGCCCTTGGGGGCTGCTGCTCTCTGGGGGGGGGGGTGTTAAAATGACCTCTCGCTTCTGGTTTGCCTTGCTGCGTGGATCGGTGCTGACGCTGCTCCCCGGCGTAAGTGCAGCAGCTCTGAGCCGCTCTCTGCATGCACGTTTCGTCTCACTGCATTTTTTCCCCTGTAATTGGCCCCTGGGGAGACATGCTCTGCATACTGGCTGGTTGGTAGCGTACCTCAGGACCACAGGCCCCCACCCTCTGAGGGGCATGCAGGGCCCTATCCTATTATCCCTGAGGGAGGGGGGCAGGGGTCGTCAAGATCTTCATCAAACATCGCAACCCGTTGTCAAGGCTCGCATGGCGTGCGTGAAATGGGCGGCCCAAGCATCGCATGGTATTTTTGATTGGAGGAGAGTCTGGTTCTGGCATGCCCTGCTCGTTTTGTGCTTGTGAAGGCCCGCATGCGTGCTGACTCCACACGGGGCGTACCGCACCTCCTGCCGTGACACTTTGCTGCATGTCGGGGTTGAGCCCATGGTCTTCGCGGTAATGCCACGTGTCCGTTTTGTTTCCGTGGCGACGGTGAGCTAACTGGTTTTTCTAATCGACTGCCTGTGTTACTGGGAGCCTTTCAACCACATCTGGCTGAAAAATGAGGCCTGGTTTGTCGTTTCAGATTATAATATAATGAATGCACATTTAAAAGGTGAAAGTTATTTAAATGGTCTTTTGGAGGTCATTAGCTGACATACAGACAGCAGTGTGTCACACTGTGATGTCAGGTGACTCCTTGTTTCCTGATGACTGGAATGAAATGGTCTTATTCTCCGCACTGCGGCTGAACATCCTCACGCTGGGTCATTAGACCCGCATCCACTTCGTCCCTCAGCTTCTCCTGTAATCTCTCACCTCGTCCCCCCCCCCACAGATCGGCGGCTGCTGCGGCCTCAACGTCCTGTGTTTGCGGGAGAACAGACTCTCGCGGATCCCGGCCGAGATCTCGCAGGCCTCGGAGCTGCACGTCTTCGACGTCTCCGGGAACCGGTAAGCGGGGGATGCGGGAACATCAGCCCGGCGTTCCAGGTCGCCGTGGGCGGGAGACTCTGCCAGAAACGCTGAAGGTCGAACGTCCCCTCCCAATCAAGCCGGCTGCTTAGGAACCCGTGCCCTCCAGGGGCCCCCATCTGATTGGCGTGTCACAATGGCACACAACTAAGTTTGTCAAATTTTGCTGCAGGCCCTGGATCGGGTCGGGCTGGCCCATCTCGCATGACGTTGACATTAATTTCTTGAAGGCCACGCAGTGAGGGGGCTGCATCTGCCTGCCGCAGTTTGGACCCATCTCTGTGGGTGTCTGGCCCACCGTCACCTTGTGCCCTGTCCCCTGTCCCCAGGCTGGTCTTCCTGCCCATATCCCTAACGTCCCTGAAGCTGAAGGCCCTCTGGCTCTCCGAGAACCAGTCTCAGCCCCTTCTCACCTTCCAGACGGACGTGGACCCAGAGTCGGGAGAGAGGGTGCTCACCTGTGTGCTGTTGCCCCAGCAGCCCAGCGAACCAGAGGGCAAAGGTACCACCCGTCGGGGAGCTTATCTTTGGCATTGCGGGTCACTTCCTGTCACGCGGCACCCACCTGCTTCATGGCACCAGGTGATGCTAGCAGAGAGATCCCTCTCTTTCTGCACACCGTTGAAGAGCTGTTCCTGAGCCACATGCAGGTCTTATAGGTCTTATAGGCGCCTGCTTTTATTCTGAAGAGTCTCTCACTTGTAAGTCGCATGACACCCTCTGAGTTTTGTCATGGGCTTCGTTAGTGCCCTCAAACTGCTCCGACGGGTTTATGTGAGAAAAACACATTCCATCTGTTTGAGACTTTGTCAGCAAAATAAGCAGAGGCTGAGTTTCTCCTCTGAAGTTGGCCCAGTGTTTCTCAGGACGCAGTAACACGGTTTCAGGCTGGTTCTCCAGCTCCTTCCCTCGGGCCGGCTGCTTCTCAGAGAGACTTGCACAGACTCTTACTGCGTTTGATGTTGATTTGATGCTGAACTGTGGGCCAGAATGTAATGTTCTGAGTTCCTGCTGGTAGATTAAATACATCTTGTAAAGCACATCCTTTGTTCTGGGATTTATTACAGCAAATGGCACAGAGTCTTAACTGATTCTGAGCTCGTTTGCAGTTCATATTCCACGTGTTTTATATAAATCACCTACTCGACTGGCTATGCAGTCTAACTTGACCCTTCGGGGCTGTTGTACCGTTAACCCTGGGCGACCCTGTCAGTGCTCTATTGAGCGGTGCTCACCTGTCATTTCATGAGCCTCATTGAGCTGGAGCTGTACCTCACCTTGAACTGGATGCCTCCCGCTTCAGGCTGCATCACTATTGAGCGGGTGGGTCTCTGGCCCTGGGCGGAGGGTGCGGCCACTTCCTCGGCCCCCAAACCCTGCAGATGACTGCCAGTTGTCTGCTTGACTGATGCAGCTCCGCGTTTGATTCCTGACTTGTCTGGCTTTTCTGTGGCACGTCGGCCCTCGGTGGTCTGTCTGTGAAGGGCAGTGTGTTTTGTGACTGTCCATGCGTCCTCATGAGGGTCGTGCCCCGTCTCCAGGGTCCGATAAGCTGGCCCGCTGCGGCGCCCTCGAGAGCCTGGTGAACGACATGGCAGACGACACGTGGGACGAGCGAGCCATGCACCGGATCAGCGCCATCCGCTTCATAGAGGAAGAGGACGAGGATGAGGATGAGGAGGAGGTGAGCAGTGATGCGCAGGCTCTCTTTGGCTGCCCGCGGCGAGCGCGTGGATGCCGTGCCCGCATTCGGTGTGCTGTTTCTGAGTGCCGGCTCCGCCTCTGTCGCAGGGGACCTTCTTGCGGCGGGCCACGCCCCACCCCGGCGAGCTGAGGACCATGAAGAAGGCCGTGGAGAGCCTACGTAATGACATGATGGCGGCCAAAGCCCTGGACACCAACAAGAACGAGGTCAATAACGCTAACGCTGTGAGCAGAGTGACCACGTCTGTGTGAGCCTTACCTCAGAGACTCTCCCAGCACCACCCATGCCTTTCTCCGCCCAGCCCAACCCGGCTCTGACCCAGCCTGGCCCCTCACTTTCCAGAACCTTCTCTTGCTCCATCTCCTGACCTTCTGAGATGCCCGCCAGGTGCCCATGTGCCTTCCTCACCATCCGTTTCCATGGCAGTAACCGGCAGGGGCCTCCTGCTGCAGACTCACTCCAGTGCTTTTTATATACACATTTTTAAAACATGGAAATACAGGTAGTTGCACTATAAAGTCAGCAGAGTATCACAGTTGTTAAAATCTATATAAACTTTTATTTTTTTAAACACTGGGTGAATTTCTTTTTACATATTTGGGGTGCCTTTATGCCCAGGAACACTGACCTACTGATTAAGATTTATTGTATAGTTTTCTGTGAATATTGAGTTTTACACGCTTGGCAGCTCAAATGGTGTAAATAAAAAAAAAATGTATAGTGACTTTCTTAATTGACGGATTTTAAAATCTTAGATTGGTACGTATTTAATTAAAAAAGAAAAGCAGACCGTAAACATTTTCTTCGCTGTGTAGTATACTATGACTGTTTATGGGTGAACAAGCGCTATACAATTTTATAAGGTATATTTTTATTTTTTTAAGTGCCCCTCTCGAGGATGTAAACCAGGTTAAGGGCTATAATGATTGATCAAACCACTTGGACTGTCAGCTGTGGTTAGATGCTTAAATGCTTTTATGTTAATTTCTTTTAAAACTTCCTGAAAACCAACTTTTTTTTTTTTAAAGACTTTTTAGATGAGTGGAATGGGACATGCAGTATGGCCACAGGATTGGACTGCTTTTGAACAGAATTGTGCTTTTTAAATATTAACTCAGACTTGATTCTGTGGCATTAGATATGTTCTTCTCCTTTCTTCATGCGGTTCTTTAGGGTGATGGTACACTTCAGAGTGTCCGGCATTTGTGATGTTGACATGGTACACTACAAAATTGTATTTTCTCGTTTGCTCTATTCTGTCAGGAGAGGAAGCATCAGGTTTTGGCTTCCGCTGTTGATTGATGTCTTAATTGTTTCTGTCTGAGATCTAGGCTGCACACAAGCCTTTTGACTTGCTCACAGCCTGCTGTTTGTCTGCAGATTGATTTTTTAACCACTGATTTCATAAAAATTAATAAAAGTGAATTTTGAAAGAATCTGTTTTTCCTTGAAATGTTTGTTCCTTTGTCTGTCGTTATTCCCACTATTTGCTAGCTGTAAGGCCTTCTGAATATGACCCCTCCCATATCAGCTATGGCCACACCCACTTAGCTGTAGCCCCCTTCCCACACTGAGTATGACCCCTCCCATATCAGATATGACAATACCCATCTTAGCTGTAGCCCCCCCGCACTGATTATGACCCCTTCCATATCTGCTATGGCCATATGCATCTTAACTGTAGCCCCCTCCCACAATGAATATGATCCCTCCCATATCAGCCATGGCCACACCCACTTAGCAGTATCCCCATCCCACACTCATCCTGCCAAAGGTCTGATTGGGTTCCTCCCTTGCCTGGTATGTCTCTGCCCATGTCATTTAGGGGTTTCTCCATGATGCATCATGGCAGGTAGGAAAGGGGCCGCTGCTAGGCTTTACCTACCAGGAGTCCATAAAGGAGTCCAGGTGGCCCATTGAACAAATGTAACCAAAACCGTGGTGTCAGTTTTCAAAATCATTAGCTATCGGTATCGGACAAAAATTTCCATATAGGTGCATCACTACAGACAGAATGTCCACTTTTTGGATATAGCATATTTCTGAGACACCTTCAGTGATGAACTGTACAATGAGCACAATCTGACACTTGTGTTATCTCATCAATTAAAGCAACTTCCTGTTTAATGCACTGAAGACAGGATGTGGCTGAGCCGGTATATTAGGCTGGTGTGAAGGTAAGTCCAGAATGAGCTATCAGTTTATTGAACTTCTTCCTTTTCAGGCTTTCTCTGAATCTAGTAGCAAGTAATCTGGTTATTTGCTGAATCGAAGGACACCTCCTCAGTCATATCAGGAATGCTGAAGGTGTTACCAGACTACTGGGCTGGAGCTCAGGATTCATCAGGACGGGCAAGTTGTGCCCGATAAGTGAGGCCTGTCTGCGCATGTGTGCTGTGTGGGCCCATTCTCAGGATTATCCTGAGGTTTCTGCATGCCTGTCTTTCCTAATTGAAATTGGAGTTTAGAGAGGCAACCCAGGGATGCCAACTGTCACGCATCTAGCGTGACACGCTCTCAGACTCTCACGCTCACTGGCATGACACTGGCGTGACACGCTCTCAGACTCTCGCGCTCACTGGCGTGACACGCTCTCAGACTCTCACGCATCTAGCGTGACACGCTCTCAGACTCTCGCGCTCACTGGCGTGACACGCTCTCAGACTCTCACGCTCACACCAGAAATGTTACGGCAAATCTGTGGCGTTACTCTCTCAACCGCTGCGATGCACTCGGGAGCAGAAAGCCCACCCCCTCTACGCGCTCGCATATGCATAGCCCTTGCTTGCTCGCCAGTGAATTTTGAGACTCTGGGGGCTGGACAGTGTTTTATGTCTCCACTTTTTTAATTGGTCACTTTTAATCCTATGATTGGCTGTTTGCTTTGGAAAAAAAGAAAGATTTCAGTTCAATTCACAAAATGGATTCTTCCGAACTGTTTCCTTAAATGAACTGAATGTTTGATTCTAAAGAATCAGTTGGGTAGGGCAGTATGTCAGTATGAGAGTACATGAAAATCCACAGGAGGACTACTGATTACCGATTAGGAAAGGAAGATACCCCAGATTAATTTCACCATATTACGGGTTTGTTTAGTCAAGAACCTAGGCAGGTTAAACCAGTTGTGGATTGTGGGATTTGCAGTAACACCATCAGACAGGCAGGCCAATGGGCTCTCTCTTAGAAATGCATTTCTTGCGCTGAATTTCACACGACCGTCTCTTTACAGAGTCACTTTTAGTCGTCTTCCTTTGGGTCAGTTTGGTCCTAAAAAAGAATGATGTCCTTTTTTTGAAAATTTGGCTGACTGAAGATGCTCCTATTGTGTTCACTGTGTCTTTTAAAGTACGGCTCTAGGACTTACTGAAAATAGTGGTTAGGTGCAGTTTGTACCCATTGAAATCCCGGCAGAAGCTTCCCCTGTCAGTACCTTTCCCCAGCTCTAGCTGCTTTTCTCTATGTGTTAAGTTGGCCTTGAGTCATGTGCTCTGGAAATAGCGGGTGGAAATTTGGCTCTCGTTGGGTTACAGTGCATGAGATGTAGGCCTATTGCATTACAAATTTATGGCTTTTAAGAAATGCTGTTCAGTCAAAGGAACGCAAAGAATTTAACTGGTTCATAGTTCTGTAACTGGATTCTCCGTGTTTAAAGGCACTGGGTTTAGGGTGAAATGAGCCGTCCTGTCTTGCTGCACGTCCTGGAGGTCTGTGTTGCAGTATAGCTACCTAGCGAATGCATAGCCAGCCAGCTGTGAAAACTGACTGATTCTGCTGAGCTCTTTCCTGGAGCTCGAGGTGAGTTGCACATGGTGTAAGGCTCCTGCATAGGGTGGACCTGCCATCACTCTGTCCATGAAGCTGTCGCACATGGTGTAAGGCTCCTGCATAGGGTGGACCTGCCATCACTCTGTCCATGAAGCTGTCGCACATGGTGTAAGGCTCCTGCGTAGGGTGGACCTGCCATCACTCTGTCCATGAAGCTGTCGCACATGGTGTAAGGCTCCTGCGTAGGGTGGACCTGCCATCACTCTGTCCATGAAGCTGTGGTATTTACAGTAGTCCCCCTGCCGCGGTGTTAAAGGGGGCAGCAATTATATTGTATTTGGCAAAGAATCGCAGGCTGTGGACCCATATGATTGCTGGGTCTGGCCCTTCAGCTAGCTGTGGCCCCATGACTTTAATCCCTGCAGAGAGTGGTTAAAGGGACATGTTCACTTTCTTTGTTAAAACATTTGTTCATAATCATATGTGTAAGTTTAAAACAATTTTGTAATGTAATTTAGAGACCGGATGGCTAAAGTTATTTGGACTAAACGTGCACAGCATGTCATTGATTATGTTTGTTAGTGGTTATTAGCATAACAGTGGTAGCTGATTGCTCAGGAGGAATCTTTGAAGGAGACCTTGGTGAATCTACAGGCTGCCAAATGTCTTCCCCTCATGAGAACTCAGAGGAGGCAAGATGTTTAAAGCTGCTGATGCTTTCACCTTCCTGTAAAGTAGGAACCCTTGTTTTGGTCCCTGGTGGCCACCGTCTAACAGAAGCATTGGTGCTTCTGATTGGTGCTCGTTATTGGAGTGGAAGTCTCAGGACGTGTTTATGCTTATGCTGCTTATTCTGCTTTGGAAGTGCTTCAGATCCTTCCGTACCTCCACAATTTGCGCCCACCTCTCTCTGCTCTGCCCCCCCCCCCCCCCACAGGAGCAGCAAAATGCCACCTCGAGATTTGTCCCAAACAGCTGGCCCACGTGTGTCCTGCGCTGGGCATCCTTAAAGGAGAGGTCATTCGGTGGCCTCCGGGCACGCCTCCCCACCAGTGGCTCCTTGGGACACTCTACCAGCCCTGAGCAGGAGGCCGAGGAGATTGCGTCCCAGGATGAGGGAGTAAGGTGCCCGCCGGTAGCGGCTAACAGATTATAATAATCACAGCAGAGTTGATCTGGGGTGGAGCGGAGCAGTGACTGGGGCTATATTTCACCTATGAGAGAAGCGCGTCTTTAATGAAGAGAAATCAAATCGCATCAGACAGAAAGGGTGGGTCAGCGAGTTCACAAGTTGCTGGCTTTCCTCTCCAGACCCTCACTCTGAGTTTCTCGGACCCCAAGGGCTCAGAGAAGAGATGTGGGCCGAGTCGGACGAACGTCCCAGAAGGCAGGAAGCTGCAGAAGCTCAGGAGGGCGTGCCTCCCAGAATGCACTGCGGCGATGAATAAATGGAGCTACCCGATCCCACTGAAGGTGACAGTAATCGCGCATGCTGGCCTCCCTCTGATGGGGCAGGCTGGAAGACAGAGCTACTTGGTGTTAAATAATAAGATGTTTCACTCTCATATGGCCTTAGCTGCAGATGAAGGTGTGCGGTGAGAGGGGTGGCATTGGGATCCGTATCACAGGGGGGAGAGGCTCACTACCGTATCGGGAGGGAGCAGAGGTGAGGAGAATACCATTACCACCATACCATGTATAGTGGGTTAGGGTTAGGGTTAGGGTTAGGGTTATAGCCATTGCCATTATATGCCATTTGGGGAAATATCATATAAACACTCTCTCTGGGTCTCTGCTAAGACACTCTTTGTTATCATTGCATGTTGTTACTATATTATTATCCTACTATATTATTTATTAAGAGCTGACTCTGAGGAGTGTGTGTCACGATGACATTCTGGTAAATTGCTCTATTGATACTGGGAACAGGAAAAACAGGGAGTGCAGGTCTCCGCCTTCCCGGCTGAGCGCTGTCCTCTCTCCCTCAGGGCGTCTTCGTCTCTCGGGTATCCGAGGGAGGGCCTGCAGAACAGGCGGGTGTCCACGTTGGGGACAGGGTACCGAAGGTAAAGCCAGTTCATGCGAAACCAAAACCTTCGAGGTGTTTTTAAACTGCCTGCTATTCAAAGTGGGTCAGTCTGGCTGACAACAAATGACTGTAATGGGCCTCACCACCACTGGAGGGCAGTATCACACAGTCAAATTGGCCACAGCAATGGCAGCAGGAGCCCGAACCTCTGCTTGCAGACCCTGAGCCGTTTAGAATATATATTATATTTCACCTCCAGCACATTCGAGTCAGCTAATTATGGAACTGAAGATTAATTTTTTTCTTTAACGAGGTTGTCTGGTGGGGAATAGAACCAAACCATGTAATGACTGAGGGTCTCCAGGGGATGTTTGGGAATTAATGATCTACATAGCAGAACTAATAACTTGGGGAAATAAACAACCTATGAAAATCTGGCTCTGCTGATGACATGTGACTTATACATACCACCTGGTGATTTCAGAGCTTTTCAGCGTCAGCCAGCCGTAGTGAATGTCTGGTCCAGGGTTAGTCCCCCAGCAGTCGGTGCTGTCCTCTAATCAGGTGAATGTCCTGGACATGCCTGAAGCCTGCTACCACCAAGTGGTCAGCATCCTGCGGAGCTCCAGGAGCTGTAGGTGAAGGTGCTGAGAGAGCGAGCAGCTGCCCCAGAGGCGTCTGCCTGCACAGAGTCTGCAGACAGCCAGCATGGGGCCCCGGGGGACTGTCAGTGTGGGGTGCCAAAGGACAGCCAGCGTGGGGCCCCAGAGAACAGCCAGCATGGGGCCACAAAGGATTGCCAGTGTGGAGTGCCAGAGGACAGCCAGTGTGGGGGCCCAGGAATCTGCCAGCATGGGACCACAGAGGATAGCCAGCATGGGGCCCCGGGGGACAGCCAGCGTGGGCCCCCAGAGAACAGCCAGCATGAGGCCCCAGGGGACTGCCAGCATGAGGCCCCAGGGGACTGCCAGCGTGGAGGCCAGGCAGCACCACAGCTCAGCCTGTCCTCAGGGATCCTGGCTGCTGTCTGTGATGGGAATGGGGTGGTGTGTGGCTTTGCACTAAGCTCTGGCAAGTGCATGAAATGCAGAATATGTATCATGTCACTTTAAATATCACTGCTGTCTGTCCAGGTGTAGAGAATGTTATTGAAAAAGTGTGCAACTGTGTCCTAATGAGACCAGCTACCCCCGGTCATTTCTCATAACATCTTGATTCAGAGCTCTGTCCAGTGTTTTTAAACTTTGGAAGTGTGTAACAGTCTGCAGTAGCTTGGCTGGTCTCTAGAGGGCACTGAAGTAACAGTCAGTCCCCTTTTGGGGGATTTGCAGGTATAATTCTTCAGCATAAATAACTTTAAAACTTTATCAGAATAGAAGTGTAGAGTTCAGCTCAGTCCCTGAAACTTTTTCCCCAGCATGATGCACAGGTCTAGAAGCGTTGTTTTTTTTCTCAGAGCAGGAAGGCTGAACGACAGCCTTGGTATTGGCATTGCGAGATGCACACCGTGCACTGACAGCCCCGGGAAAGGCATTGTGGCACTTATCGTTTCTGAGATGAACGGGCCTTTATTTTTTGAATTTTCAGAATCGTCCCGAGAAAGGCAGACTTACGAAGGACACGGACACCTCGTTTAAATACAATGCACTCCATGTCGGCAAAACCACCATGATGGTGAGGAGGACAGACCGTTTATTCTTTATATAGATGCAGTACAGAACAGAGATCAGCTCCGGTCGCAGTTCATGTTTTGTTTTAAGTACTGCTCAAAACTACTTATTTGTCCATTATTATATACGCAAGGGATTTAAGGACTTGAAGTCTCATTTGTCAAACATGCGTACGAATACATTTGTGCGTAAGCCGTGCGTCAGCACATTGTCACGCATAGAATGGTCAGTTTTTAAATTTCTTCCTCTGCTTGGAAAGTTGCGCAGCCCCCAAGTGGGAGAGAATCACAACTGAAGCGAAAGGGCGAGTATATAAGGGGGCAGAATGCCACTTATTATTAACCTCGACAGACTGACAAATGGAATGAACTCGGTATGTTTACACAAAGTATGTGCAGATAGGTAGTGCGAATGACAAGGAATCGTGCCGTAGTTATGCAAGGTTTATGGCCAGAGAAATCAAATATTATTGTCACTAAATATACGTATTACAAGACAAATGACATGTCTGTCACAGTTCATTTTAGGCAACATTCACTTCTTGGAGTACGACACACGTTACTAGAGGTAAAAATACGGACCAGGATTTTGTTTCAACCAACTAGTTGCGCCCTCTGTGACTGAGACTCTTAATACTCAACTGGTTAGCTGAAACAAAATCCTGGTCTGGATTTTTGCTCTTTAGACCTGAATTACCCACCTCTACACGTTACTTGCTGCAGTTAAACACAACCACCGAAGTATCTGGCCTATTTCTATTCCTTGGAGGACTGAGCGGCACTATCAGTGTCTGGAGTGATTCCTGTTAGGGACGCTTCATCTCTGATGGCAGCCATGTTACCACCCAGGGGTGACATGGACGGGATGCTTATGTCTTAACACCAAAGAGCAGTGACACAATAACAGTATGGGGTACAGTGCAAAGTGTGCTGGGGACAGGAATAAGGAGATAAAGGCCCATGTCTCTCCACGGTTTCCATTTCTCAAACACGTTCGCCTACTGTGAACCTTCCTACGCACACATTTAAGAACTGTTCTACGCACACTTTGGTAAATAGGACCCCTGCCTGCACATACAGTACTGTGCAAAAGTCTTAGGCAGTCAAAGGAAATACTGGGGTGAGGTTTTGAAATGGCTAAGCTGACACACTTTGGCAGAAAAAAACCATCGTTCTACTCTAACATGAAGGTTATTTAAACATCATTTTCTTTGACTGCCTAAGACTTTTGCACAGTACTGTATTTTGTGTGAACATTAGTAGATCATTTTATTTGATTATTAAGTTTGATAATTAAGTGAGAGTCTGAGTGTATCCTATGTGCTGATCGGTTTACTTCAATTTAATTGGTGTGTCCACGTGAACAGGAGTGTTTGTAAATATACATACATTTACACACAGGAAGAAACTGATAAATATCATTCTATGGGTAACAATGTGCACATGCACAGTTTGCGCACAGAACTGCTCGTTCACATGGTTATGACTGAGACCAATGGTTCTCGCCAAGGAAATTGTCAGCCGTGATTTTGAGGGATGTTTATGCTTTAATATATAAATAACAGCAAGTATGTAAAGCTGATCATTCATTAGGAATTTGTAGTTGCTTAATTCCTGCCCCCCCACCCTTGTGCAGGTACCTCGCATCATTCTCACCCACCCGTCCACCTCGGACGAGGATGTGGAACCTCTGACCCATGGCCAGGGCGGCGGCGTCCTGGATGACTGTGAGGAGGGGAGCAGTCACAGCCTCTCGGGGGTCGTGAGCAGTGATTCGTACTTGGCCTAAATTCACGTTGATTAGAAGGAGGCAGGCAAACAGCACCTGTAGCCTCGAACACCTCAGGTCAGAGCCTCAAACTCTCTCCATGGATGTTTGAAGTCCTCTTAGAAGAGTTCCTGCTTCTGGATGCTCAAAGACGGGAGAGGAGAGCCACGTAACCATCTACCGTCTGAAATTTGCCGCTGGTCTTTAATGCGACTGCTCCCTGGGGCTCGTTGCCATCACATTATTGTGCTTAATAAGGCATGGTTTGGACTTCACTTATATGTGGACTGGGGGCCTGGGGGAGTGGACTTTGGTATGAAGGAGATCAGAGAGACTGCACGACGCGCTGTGCCACTGCCTGCCTGCCAGAAAATTATTTTTGGGGGGAGGGATGAGGGATGCTAATAGCCATGTTGTCATTGCTGGGATACAGTAACCATTGGAGATCCTTGAGAGGAAATGTGGGCAGTGGCAGTATGACGTCGAGGTTCCATTAAAGCCGGCTGGAATCCCAGCCAGCAGCGAGTCCCTGCCAGAAGGCTCAGGTGTGGGCTGCGTGGGGGCGTCACCATGACTTCTCACTTGGGGGGGACTCCGTGTTCACAAGACGCTGACACTGGATCCCTCTTGCCTAGCCTCCTCGTCCCGCCCGCCAGTCCCTGCCACCTGCCGCTGTCTCGACGGGCGACAGTTTAGCAGAACGCTGCCAAACCCGTTTGGCGCCGTGGGAAATACAAGCCGCCACCTTCCAGCTTTGCGCGTAGGTGAGGCTTCAGGAACCGGCGCTGGATGGGATTACTCTCCGCTGTCAATCCCTGCCTGGATGAGCCCATCGCCAGCCAATAAAGTAGCAGATGGAGAGGGGGGTTTAACCTGTTGATTGGCTGACAATGCACAATAATCCTGCCCTCGGTGTGATCCAGATCCTCAGGTCTCCATCATTCCTTCTGCCCTCCCACAGCGCCTTAGCCTCACCTCATTCACACCCTAATTCCAGGGAACTACAGAATGGTTCATGGTCCTTCATCTGACAAGAACATTTCATCTTTTATTTATATCCACTGTAATCTTTCTCTGGAGCATTGAAATGTAAGTATAGATAACATTTCTGTATGCTTAGATTGCCTCCAGGTGGATTTGTACTCCGTATCTCCCGGCTGCAGCAAAACGCCGCCGCTACGCACTTTCTGTAAAGCGCGGGAGTGTGGGGAGGCCCCGCCCTAATGCCCTAGCCGCTACGCACATCGCTTTGTGCTATAGTCAGCAATGCCTTTACCTACTCTAGTAGTATTGTAGAAATGTATACTTTTAATCCTAAACTTCATTAAACTCTTCTTTTGCTAGGACAGTGACTGACATTTTAAGTATTTGCATAAAGAAGAGACTTCTGTACCTCAGGCTGAGCTACAGTGTGCGGAGGGGGCTAATTTTTGTATGACATTAGAGTTTGAGGTTTCTATGGAGAGTCCAAGGGGGATTCCCGAACTGCGTGTTGCAGGATTGCCATGTGACATAAGTCACACGCCCATTGGTTACTTGCTTCACTCTGATCCCGCCCATTGGTATAAAGTGGGCTAGGTGAGGGTGTGATTGACAGCCATGGTAATCCCTCCCACCATGGATGTCAGTGTCTGATTTCTCCCATTGATGGTTTAAGAATTAACCAGGGTCAGCCTACCGTATAAGAGGCAGCCTACAGCGCCAGTTTACAAGGGTGCACCCATTTGCCAGGCAATTTTACTTTGCCCCAGACAGGGGGCGCTAGTGGTGATGCTTGTGTAAGGTGCCACATCAGATAGGACTGATACTGAAATATATATATATATGTCATATATATCTCAATCATCTATCTATCTATCTATCTATCTATCTATCTATCTATCTATCCTGTTAGCACCTTCCTATGTTTCCTAGACATGAATTAACACACACACACATACACAGGCCCTGGACTTGACTTCAGCTGCCATCTCACACATGGCTGGCAGCACTTACAGGACATCCTGTAAACGATCCAGTGGTCTGATTATCACGGGAGCTTTGAGCAGGTGAGATCTTCCCAGAGCGTGTCGCCTGCCTGTCAGGTAGCATTGGATTTACAGGCTTCCCCCCTGAGAGGGCGGCACGGGAGTGACAGACAGGGGCAGCTGCTGGCCATGGGGCTGGGCAGCAGGGTACAGAACATGACACTCACGGGGGATTAGGATCCGGTCCAGAGGCCCGCCCTCAGCTGGCTGTGCGTGCACGGCCCACGGCAAGTGTTCCCGAACGTTCCAGAACGATTTGTGATTCATTATCTTGAACTTCGCTCTAAATGCACTCCAGCATCTCGGCATGGCTGTTTACTGGGGGATATTAAATGAGTTGGAGGGGCCCACTAGAGGTAAGCGGCTATGCTCGATTAGAGGCCCAGTGTACTATGGTTAAAGGAGAGCCACTGATGGCAGGCTCTCTGGTCATGCTATGGCTTTCTCCATGGCGACCGCCACATCCCTGATCACGCTGAGCGCACATGGAGCCTGGCTGATGGCGTGATTTGATGCCTTTTTAATAGGAGGCTGCTTGCTATGATTCTTTTATTTTCCTAGCGTTGGCAAAAACATTTGTGGCCTCAATATTGGCTACGGCCTTGCAGCCCTGATCAGGGCAAGTGGTCAGAGGATGGATGGATGGATGGGTGGATTGTTGGAGGGATGGATGGATGGATGGATATGACCCCTGCCTGCAATGTAGCCCCATTAAGACTTTGTTCCAGGTGCCATTACAAAAACAACAGGAAGATCCGGCTGTTTGGACTCTGGGAGTTTTGTTTCATGAACATTTGATAGCATTACACTAATGAATGTACAGTATGTGTCAGACCATGCCTCTTCTGCATTCAAAGGAAAAAAGTCACTGCATGTTTAGCATTTCCAAAACAAACGAATTTAGATTTTATCCATCTTTTCAATACAAGTGTCAGTTGATAATAATTGTTTGGGGGCCCAGGGATCCACTCAGACTTTAAACTTGACAGCTGGATTGTGCAATTTCTCATAGATCATATTAATCAATGTGACACAATAAGCTTTTAGATAAACTGCCAACAAAGAATCACCCTTACACTGATACAGGTCTCTGCCCTGCAATTACGCTGAGCACAGATATGCAGCCTAGGCAACCTGAGGAGGAAAGTTGGTTGCTAAAATTCTTAACTGCCCTCCTCATATCATGCTGTCCAGTCTGCCATATAAATGACCAGCTCATGGTTGATACTGCATGCTTAAAAATCACAGATGTCATGTGGGTTTGGGCTGTTTTCTGTCTGTTCCTGCCCCAGAGACACTAGCATGAACAAAGCTTCCATTTTAATATGTGGGAATTGGTCTTCTGGAGTCTGGGAGGTACAGCTAGTTTTGCAACTGCCAAGGAAAGAGTTTCCAAAGCTGCCTCCTGCCTGTTCCTGTTCTCGGTTCCTCAATGTGATGATGGGAAACACCTGAGGAGGACACCTGGAAGTCTTTCCCATGGCCAGTAACGCTCCGCACATTGTTCTCCAAGGTCCCTGAGGCTGGCCCTCCTCCCTCCCGCTATTTCTAGCTTTTGTGTAGCTATAAATGGAATGTTGCTGCAACACCAACGCTGTGGGCTGGCCTCGGACGTTACTCCGGGGTAGTCAGAAGTGCTGGGAATGCCAGCCAGGGGACTGGAGAGCCGCTCGCTGCCGGGGAACTGTCCACTTGATGCCACGGAGAAATGGCTCTGGATTCCCGGGAACCTCTCGCAGGGAGCGGTGGAGATGACTCGCGGAAGGTGAGGAACCACCAAGGAGCACAGCCTTCCCGAGGGTCAGGAGGACAGCTGAGATGGAGCTTCTGCCCGGCCGTGTCCCTTGTCGATGACCTTGAGGGCTGGGCTGGTGCTCTGTCATGCTTTAGATAGAGCTGGCTTTACCCGTAATTTCACGCGACTTCTCTGGGAAGAGAAAGGAGGCGGACAAAGCAGGCTTTGCCATCAGCGAGTCGCCGGGTACCGTGTGCTGGATTCACGCTATAAGCGGATATAACCTCCACTTCTGTGCTGCTTTGGTGCATGACCATGGAATGCAGTGTGTTTAATCTCTGCCTGATGCATTTGATGATGGCTGGGTCCCAGTCAGGTGTTCTGTCTGTAACAATGCTGTAGGGAGACCAACCTGTGGAAGACATTCTGAAATGCATGGCTTTGCTTTGGAGTGTATATATAAGAGGGTCCTTATCAGGGGTCATGTGATATGGGAGTAATGTGGTCCTTTTATAGTGTTTGAGAAATAAATGACATATATATAAACCTTTAAATTCAAGCAGTCTGAAAAGACGGACGAGCATTTAGAACTGGTCCCAAAATACATTTTGCAGGCTAAAACAGACACTGGGGTTAATAATAATATGCAATAGAACGGCAAGTCTGCTGAGTACAATGGAGTCAGGCATGGGGTCTTCATGCAGCCGATGCCATAGAGGGTGTGGCCTGTCGATGCCATAGAGGGTGTGGCCTGCCGCTCTTTCTGAGGCTGAGAGCCCCCCCCCCCGTATTCATCACTGTGTAGATTCCCCATCTTTTATTTTTCATCCTTTTTATATAACGCACAAGCTTGACTCAATCCTTAATCACCTACTGCTAAAAAAAAACCTCACTCCTTTTAACTGAATTATATTTAGTCATGATTTTGATTTTATTTTGCTTAGTGAAATGACCATGGATGTTTGTGATGCATCATTTTTCATCATATCAATTTCAAGTAAAATAAACATGCCAGTTGTGTGAAGAGCTACTCTGCTGTCAGATCCAGTCCTTGGATGCTGACGTTTGTGTGGTCCTGGCCTGCTCTGCCCAGCCCGGCCCTGCCCAGCCCTGACCTGCCCTGCCCTGCCCAGCCCTGTCCTACCATGCCCTGCCCTGCCCTGCCCTGCCCTGTCCTGCCCTGCCCTGCCCTGCCCTGCCCTGCCCTGTCCTGCCCTGTCCTGTCCTGTCCTGTCCTGTCCTGTCCTGTCCGGCCCTGCCCTGCCCTGCCCTGCCCTGCCCTGTCCTGTCCTGTCCTGTCCGTCACCCCCGCCTCTCACGCGGAATGCAAGGCCGGCGGATTGGCCATTTCTCAAACAGCCAACAGCTCCTAATTCCATCACAGCCATTTTACACCGCGGCATTAGCCAGAATGATAAGGCAGCTTGAGGAATGTGTCATATTTGCCTGCTATAGATAAGGTCTGAAGATG
>JAODKN010000063.1:804394-818240 GCA_026774425.1 Petrocephalus zakoni
TTCTGCCCTGTCCTGTCCTGTCCTGCCCTGTCCTGTCCTGTCCTGCCCTGTCCTGTCCTGTTCTGCCCTGTCCTGTCCTGTTCTGCCCTGTCCTGTTCTGCCCTGTCCTGTCCAGCCCTGCCCTGCTCCACCCCGCCTGGCCCTGTCTTGCCCTGCCCTGCTCTAACAGCAAAGACTCTAAAAACAAAGACTCACAGACATGTAAACTATTACGTAAACGTTGTACTGCAAACCTTTTCATTTATTTGTTTAGAATTTATTAAACTAAGAATCAGGTCTTGGCATATTTGGAGGTGAGCTGCATATGCACCTACATCAGCCATTAGCATTGCTATGGCCCTTTTTACTGCTACTGATAAGTTGTAACTCATATGTAACTCATAAGACACAAAATGGACTGGCCCTCTGTTTTGGTGTGAGACCACATGGCATGTTTACATGGGGTGCTTGGCCTTGGGGGGGGAGGGGGCTCAGAGCTCCTCTGATGACAGGAACAGGGGGAAATCTGATCTGGGGGGGAGGGCGGCTGGATTGTGACCGCAGTGATATTTGGAGCAATTGAACCAGTGGGACAGACAGCATTTCTCCGTCATGCTGGTGGAGAGCTTCCCAGGCTTGTGTTTGCCATGTTTGTTATGTTACTGTAGCTACGAGACCAAGCGACCACAGCCAGCCGGAAGGTTCCTCAGAAAGCCCCAGGAAATCTCACTTTCTGGATGCAAATTTTGCTTCTTTCATTTAGTTTGATAGTATTTATCAGAAGTTTATTTTTGGTTTCAGTGGTAATATAATCCATCCATACATCCATTTTCTATACCAGCTCATAAATTATGCAGTATATATTGTTCTTTTTTTAATATATGGAACTGATACATGGTGCAGGACCTATAATAGAATTGTTTTTATTGAGGGTTCCACTTTACGAGTGCCCTTTTGGCACTTGTAAACGGTAGTAAATTATTCATAAAAAAATAACTTATGTAACTTGTTTATAATTGTCTTATTAATTTACAAAGTGTTACTACCTAATAAACAACCTGATTATAAACCATTCACAAGCCCTTTATAAGGTAGTCTTATTGTAAGTAAGTGGTACCAAAAAATCTACGAAGTAAGAAATGTTAGACGTCTCATTAAGAGGTATTCATTTTAGAAGTGGACGAGTGTTCAGAATGGGCAGAGCCAAATCTGTGGCTCCTAGTGCTTGGTCTGCTGTGAACACACCGAGGTTAGGGTTAGGGTTAGGGTTAGGGTTAGGCAGCACCATAGTAGCTCCCCACTTGTAGCTTTTAGTGACAGCCCATTAGCAGCATCTCACTTCCCTGGCTAAAGCACGTTTAGCTGACATTGGGAACCGATATTCCAGAGGCCTGATCACACTGCGCTTAAAAAAGGCAGGCAAACCGAGATCTTGGGCCCGTCACTGATTCACTGTCATCGTCCTCAGTTGCTCTCCTTTCCCAACAGAAGTCTTTCCCAGCCACTGACGCTACGGCACCCTGTACTCAGGGTGTATAATGTAGACTCTCAGGTCACGGGCTGGACTGTCACTGAAGAAATGACTGGAGTAGAGATTTACTCACTTGCACATGTTTGGAATTAGTCACCAGGCATCAAATAAGGGATAAGTGTGAATCGTTACTGGCAATGAGCGGACAACAGGGGGTTGAGATCCATCATCGTGTGCGTGTGAAGTTCATGCCAATCACTGCCTGGCTGACTACCTTCCTCCTCCAGTTGCCTGCACTGGAGAATGCCTCATTTAGCCACTGACTAAGTTCTTCAGCTAGCCGAGGTGATACTGGCTCCGAATGCTTTCTCATAAGACAAGCGGCTTCCACAAAACAGGCCTCTGATCATGAGAAAGCTGGTCAGCTTATTCATCAATGCCAGTCTTTACATTGATGAGCATACAGGGGAATGAGATGTCCAGGGAGGGATGAGTACTTTCCACAGAGTCCTCTCTCAGGTAACATGACCGGCCTGCAGCAGCGCGAATACTCACTCGACATGTAACCATGTAACCTTCCCAGATGTCCGGTGGGGCGTTTCTGTGACACATGACCCGAGTCCTTCTAGTGCCAGGAAATGCTGTTCTAATTTCAGCTTAATAGAGGAAATAGATGTTAAATGTTAAATAGTGTGACTTTATCAAATGCAATCTTAAGTGAACGTGAGCACTTCTCTCTAGCAGAGATAGGAGACACTGTGAACTATTGATCCAGAAAATCCAGCACAGTCCGTCTTCGTGTCTGGACACTGTTTGTTCGCTAGTCTTACAGCAAGCAGGATGACAACCTCATTATTTCCCGAGATTGTGGTTTAATAGGTCCAGTGATAGAAATAGCCAAGCTTTATCTGGGGAGCCTGCAGCAGCCTGCCGTGCTCTCCATCTCTGCCTATCCTGCTGACTTTTATGATGCAATTTTTAACATTATGTGGGGTGCCAGGGTCCATCTCACAACCGCAAACTCACACTTCTCACAAGGCAGGAATAAATCATAGTGGCATAAATCTGCAGACATGACCAGTAGTGCGTTTACTTATTAACCGAGGTTTACTATGCAGGTGTCTACCCACAGCTATAATCGGTGAATGTTTCTACCACTAGATTAGTGACAAACATTTTTATGAAATGAAGATTATCTTAGTAACAGAATTTACATTATAGCGGAACAAGGATGATTCAAACTTATACTTAAAATGTGGATTTACTTCTAAATTATATGCTAAAAAGTGTCTGATTAAAATTTTCGTAGCTATTAATCTGGGTGATGCTTTTTTTTACATTTTGAAAATTAAATGTGACAAAAACTGCACAAGTGTAGGGATATGACTTCACAGTGAAACAAATGTTGATTTAGGGATAACAATAGAGTTAGGCTTACTGATAGGGCTTGGGTAAACATAGTGCGTGCATTAATATTAGCATAGCACCTTAATGCATTAATGCATTAGCATTAAGGTGATGGTTAGGGTTACTGTTAAGTTTAGTGGTTAGCATTAGGAATGGGCTGGAGCTGAGGTTAGCATTTTGGCTAAAGTCATGGTTAGCATTAAGGCTGGGGTTAACCATGTGATTAAGGGTTAATCAGGGCTGTCAATTTTTGTTGACATGAGAATTGGAGTGAGGCAGACTTGAGTGTGGGAAGAGGCTTAATATTGGAGTTACGTATGAATATAATTTGTATTACATTAGCCATATACAGTAGGTTTATTATGTTGCACAAAGATATATACATATCCATATGGAATCATATGTAAATGTGACCACCAGTATCATGTAAGATCATATCATGCCTGTATGTAGCACTGTTTACTGCAGAATTTTTGTTTGATGTTTTTGGTGGGATTCTCCAAAATATGACAGATACTATATGAACTAAATATATGACAGATATGGTATCAACTAAATTAGCTTTTTGGAATGCCACATTGAAACTGAGCTGGAATCACTAATCGGCTGTAGCGGTGACTGTGTGGCAGGGGACAGTGCTGGCTGCTAAATCGCAGTTAGGTAGCTTTCAGAAAATGTTAGGCGACAGCTTTATTTTGCTGCCAAGACTAAGCGTGTCAGTAAGAGCATTCTTAGTAATTATCAGGTGACAATCAACTTCAGAAAGAACACTTTATTAGCACCGGATACTCATTTCAGTCGGACATATGGCTCACCCCTAACTACTGTAACAGCTGGATAGAATTATCAAATTTGCTGGAGAAATTACAGTAGGGTATGGACTGCTTCCACCAGGCCAAGTTCTGTTGCCTTCAGAGGCGAGTAGTTCAGGTCCAAAGAGTAAAAGTCCAGACCAAGACAGTCACAGAGTACTCAGTGGTTGGTTGACACAAAATCTAGGTCTGGTCTCTTTGGACCTGAACTACCCGGCTATGGTTGCCATTAATGTTACATTGAGTTTATCATTGTTCTTATAGCTAGATCTGGGCTTAGGGTTAGGGTTAACGTCTAAATTAGTTTTAATGCTGGACTGGGATAGGATTTCTTCTCTTATAATGGTCATTCTAGATTTGGTTCTCTCATTAGAGCTGAGCTTGGGTCATGATTAGTGTTGGGTTGGGGTTATGTTTCATGTTGAGTTTAGGTTAGTTTAGGTTTGGGTTGTATTTTGTGTAAAGGTTTGGTATGGTTTGTGCTGTAAGTGCTCTTGCATGTACGGTAAGAATTGGTTCTTCAGTTTAAATTTGAGGAGAAAATATAAGCAGATTGAAAGGTTTCAAACCAAAAGAGTACTTCTGGAACATTAAAAGCATATATTTGAAAGGCAGAAATAGTAGGTGTGACCTCCATAAAGTGGAGAACAGTGATTGACTGTGTGACCTCCTACATCTCCAAGCAGACTGAATGGGCTTTTGTTCTGGCCCATTCCTCTCCGTGCCTTTTAGAAAACCACCATTCTTTTCTCTTATGGGCTTCTTTGCTATAGTCACACAGACCCAGAAATAAGCTGAAGGTAAAGTCACATTTTTAAATTATATTCATTTCAGCTCTCTGTCTATATATACAGTTATAAACTCAAAGAGACATGTACTTTAGGAGTGTGATTATCATTTTTCTATCGCAGGCTGCAAATGCTTAAACATTATCGGCTAAATCTTTGCTGATGTTATTTTCCAGTTTACTGGTGATTTTGTTTTGCTGGAACTTAAATGTAGTGAATGAAACTTGACAGGGACAGACCTTAGGCCCATTCCGCTTGGGCCGTCCCGGATCAGGTGTAATTACGAGCGGGAGCTGATGGTCGGGGGTGCACTCCAGCTAATGAAATGCTGCTTCTGCATGGCTGCAGGTTTCCACCACCGACCCACCCTCCCATCTCCATTCATTCACATTCGTACCCGTTCTGAAGAGACTGCCAATAAAAAGCGGACTTCTACTGAGAGGAAGGAGCGAGGAGCCTTCTGGAGCATCTAACAAGGTATGCGTAACCTATCATTGGCTGCTTGTTAATTACTGTCTGCCTGCTGGATTGTCACTGCCCACTTCTCAAGCTTAAAGGATGCACCGCTGTGCTCTGTCTTAAAAGTTTGAAAAGCCTCAATGGAATTTAAGTAAGTCTCTGTTTTCAATGCCCACTTGTCCCTGGATGTTTCCCACCGACCTGTCTTGAAACTTACTTATCCACCACATGATAACCATGGTGGGGGGGAGGATAGATACCGGGCCACCAAACTGTGAGATTACAACGTAGTAGAAGGAGAGCATCTACACTCACAGCAGGGCGGGGGCTCCCAGCCATTGGATGGCTGTGGACCAGCTCACGGTGTGTATAAATTTCACGGACTGGTAAAACGTGTTGGGACGGGTGGGGGACAGCTGGCTGCAGATCAGTTGGCAAAATGTATTTAATATGTTTAAGCGTTGTCTGGTAGCAGTTTGTGGAGAGGGGGCTGGGAAGCCAGACTCTAGCAGTTTCTCAACTGTTTCTCTTGAAAATTTGGATCCTAGCAGTGTTCAGGAGGCCCGGAGGCCGACCGCAGCATGTCAGACGGCGTGTTCAGGGCAGAGATCGTGTTCATCGGGGACTCCGATGAGGGGGAGGCCAGAGCTTCCTGCACGCAGCATGGCCCCGATGAGCCCCCCGTGAAAGGAGAGGCACTGGCACAGGTGAGGCGGCTGCCAGGGATGGAATGCATGTTTGACTTGAGAGGATAGCAGCTGTGCGTTCCTTACGGCAAGGAGGGTATCTGTTTCTGACCCCTCAGACGACCGCTAAACTTCAAAGAGATAATCACAGAGATAATCACAGGCTCCCGTCATCAGTCGGGACAAACTGCGACCCCCACGAATCTCAAGTGAGTGCTGGCAGAAACGTTTCCGGCTCAGATTTATGAAATTCTGCATGGGTTTAGACGTTGACGGCTGAATACCGAATCACAGTCATTTCAGCTTTTACTGCTTATTTTCCCTCCGGTGACAGGTATGTATTCTTGCATTGTGTCAGGCAAAATAGCTGCTATGACACAAACAAAAAAGCCTTTTGTTATGTAAGGTTGAAGTCTGATAATTATCAGCTGGATGAGACACCTTCTGGTTTCAGTCAAGACCCTAATGCTTTAAAAACCCCCATGATTTGGGAGAGAGAATAAAACAGCCCAGGAGTGGACTTGCTCCTGCAGTGAAGTCTTCCTATTAACAAGGACTGGTGTCTCTTTCTTCTTAGTTCAAAATGGCCGCCAATCACATGACCGAAACGTCAGCCTCCGATCATCGGCTTTCTCCTCATACAGAGAATGCCATGCCCCACTTTTGCATGAGTGGCCTTCACACTCCCCTCACCCCGGGCTCCACCAATCATAGATCGGTTCCTGGGCCGTGTCAGGACGTCCCCTTGGCTCCTGTAGGTGGCACTGGTGGCACGCCTGTGAGGCCCGCCCTCACGTCGATGACCGAGGCACCAAACTCAGATGAACTGTTGGCCACGCCAGCTTCTTCCAGGGAGTCTGTCGCCTGGGAGGACTGGGCCAAGCGCATTGGCCAGCCTGCTTGTTACTCGCCGGAAGGCTCTCTGCCGTCGCTTAGTCGCACCGAGTCGCCGTGCTCCTCCATTAGGTCGGGCAGCTTCTCCCCCTGCGTGGTGCGGGTGGAGCGCCGCTCCTTGGCACCGGGCTCCAGCCTGGTGCAGGCATCGGCCTCCCAGCCAGCCGGAACCCCCTCTTCAAAGATGACACATAAGATCCCCCCCAGCCGGCTCTCGCTGCTCACAGCCATCCTGCGGAAAGGCCGACTGCCCCTGCTGGCCCCGACGCCGGGCCGGCCCTACTCCCCCTGCTGGCCCATCACCCCGGACAGCCAGTGGTCCTGTGCTGCATGCTCGGCTGCCTCCAGCCTCTCCTCCCTGTGGCAGGGATCCTCCCGCTCCCAGTCCCCAAGTCCGCCAGACAGACGCCGGCTTGCCACTTCCACAGAGGCCATGGCCTCTCTCCCCCCTGTGAAGACCATGAGCCCCCCGCCCAGGTTGTATCCATTTCAAGTAGCCACAGTCCAAAACCACGCGTGGCCCCCCGACCCTGCAAAGCCGGCATCTCCACCCTGCCTGGCCTCTGCCCGAGTTCCTGCAGCACCTGCCATCTCACAAACTCCCCCACGACTTGATGGCACTCTGAAGACTCTGAGCGGTACGGCCAGCCCTCCGCACCGGGCTGTGTCCCCTGAGTCAGTCACTCCTACGCCCAACGGTGCCCCCTATGTGCCTGCAGCTCCCCCATTGCTCAGAGTGACAGAGGTGCAGGAACCCAGCTTGCCACATCTGTTGCAGAACGGCGCTGCAGCATCACCCGTGCAGCGCGTTACACCACCCCCCTGCTGGAGTTCTTTGTCCCTCCCTCTCACGCCCACAAAAACCCCCCCCTACCAGCATTCTCTGAGACCAAGCTCCGCCCTTTCGGCACCTGCCTGGATAACCCCGTCCCCCTCCCCCCCACTCTCCCTGGTCTCGTCGCCCTCCCCAACCCCCCGGGATGGCACGCCGGACGGCTCCACCGCGGGGGGCAGGGGTAGGAAAAAGAAGGTATGGCGCATGCCTTTATGCAGGGTGGCTGCATGTTGCAACGCATGTCCTGCGATTGCCGGTGCATGCTTGGACTCGCTCCTGCTCTTAGCTATTGCCATGAGCCTGGTGGGAGAACACCAGGCAGAATTGGCAGCAGTGCAGCTCTCACAAACAGCCCGGTGTCTGGCTAGCGTTAATATTCCTGAGAAGTTCCTATTGATTAGTGTAACATGATGATGGTTTGCAGATGGCTAATGCCGGTTGTATATTCTCTATTCTGTAGTGCTTTTTAATCATCTTACATTTTCACGTTCATGCTGTGGCTCTGTTGTCGAATGCAGTGTTTGCTATGAGGGTCTTTTCCTGTTTATTCCTCTAAAATGTGTCTGTGTTGAGTATATCCATGGAGGGAATTTTAGGACTTTGTATCAGTGAGTAAATTATTTTTCAGATATAAAATTATTACACTCATGTGAAAAACATATGGATTTTACAGATGATTCTGCCGAGTTTAAAGTTCCATAAAAATGTATTGCAAAGAAATTACATTCTAATCATTGATGATGATTCAGTCATTAGTCTTTATCGGGCTTTTTGTTTAAAGTTACATGTCTAATTCTTTCCTTGATCACAGCAGTACAAGATCAAGACTAGCTACAAAGCGCTGGCCGCCATTCCCACCAACACCATCCTGTTGGAACAGCAGGTGAGGCTTTTACCGTGATTTGCTGTGTCTTACCGACGGCAGGTACCTGATTCACTGTGACTCACTGAGTGTGGGTACCCGATTCACTGTCTTACTGACGGCAGGTACCCGATTCACTGTGACTCACTGAGTGTGGGTACCCGATTCACTGTCTTACTGACGGCAGGTACCCGATTCACTGTGACTCACTGAGTGTGGGTACCCGATTCACTGTCTTACTGACGGCAGGTACCCGATTCACTGGAACTCTCTGAGTGTGGGTACCCGATTCACTGTCTTACTGATGGCAGGTACCCGATTCACTGGAACTCTCTGAGTGTGGGTACCCGATTCACTGTGACTCACTAACTGTGGATACCTGATTCACTGTGACTTACTGACAGCAAGTACCAGATTCACTTACTGCCAGCACGTACCCGATTCACTGTTGCTTACAAACAGCGGATACATAATTCACTGCAACTTAAAGACAGCAGGTATTTCGATTCATAGTGACTAACTGATGGCGGGTATCCGATTCACTATGATTTACTAGTAGCAGGTACCTGAGTTAATAACAGCAGGTAACTAATATACAAATTCTTCAAATTTGCTTTTCCTTTAATTTAATGTGAATTCCTAAATGTTGAAGAGTGATAAAATATCAAGACATGATTTTTATTATTTACTGTGAATTTCTGATAGATATGGATAATGTTTTGTTTTACTGTCTGAATTGAGCATTAAACATCTATGTGTTGTTTTCAGTGGGGGCAGATTGATCAAAACAATAACACAGGAGTTTGATGATTCACTTCAGTATCTAAAAACATCTTTTAAATGAAACAAAAACGTTTCAAGAAGAGCAACCAAAAAAAAAAAACTACAGCTGCCAATTGATTTTTAAACATTAACTAATTAATTACACATTTGAATGAATTGAGATTAATCATGAATAAAAACTATGTAAACTATGTAACTATGTATAATGTAAATTTAAGTGTAAAATCACCAAATGAATGTAAAATAAATACAAAGGATGTACATTTCAGACCCCATTGTTTAATAGCATCCTTACACAGAGAACTACATACAAAATTATGCACCATGGTAGGACTTTGTACAATCCCTTTTCGTTCTGACAAATTTTAAACATACTAACAGACAGCGTGCAGCACAACGAGTAGCACTGAGACGAGTCTGCCAGTTTATTTTGATTCGTGTAGCTACACAATATCGTAGATCCACCCCATATTGCACTGTGTAATGATGTCAGTTATCCCATAATGCACTGAGTGATGACGTTGGTTGCCAAGCTCTGGCTAGGGATTTGGCACCATCCATATCTTAGGTCAGCTCCCACAAAGGAAGTAAACAAAATGCAGCTGCGTTAATCGTGTCAATTTTATTACATTTATTGCAGCGAACACATTAATTTTAACCGCCCTAATAAAAGATAAATTAATCTAAACTCATGAATATTTACTGTAGTCTCCCTGAGACTGACCTAATGTTTATTTGAGGGGAACTATCAAAACTGTCTAGACAATATGAAATGTGATTCATGTCTGGCTGTCAACCACAGGCTATAGATGATCATGTTGAAAATCAGGAGAGGCCTGGAGACCAAGCAGACGATGGTGAGGAGAGTCGCTCAGAGGTACGCCGAGCACAGCCAGTTGACAGTATGATCTAACAGGACCATAAGAGCCGGAAACGCCATAATGGAGACCGACTGTCCGGTCTCACCCCCACACACTAATCCCTTACATCTCTGAAGCAAAAAGTATATATCAGATGTTCAACTAAAGTGAATGGTGATTAATTGTCGACACACCACAGAACACAGCACGCAACAATGCAATGTGTCCTCTGCATTTAACCCATGTGACATCGTGATACAGCAGGGGGCAGCTACTTGAGCACCCAGGGGGGACGGTACCTTGCTCAGGGTACCTCAGCGGTACTTGCGGTTCAGGCACTCAAACCAGCAATCTTTCGATTGCACGGTCACATCCCTAACCACTACACCACCTGTCTGCCCCTGAGCTGGTATCTTCTCTCTCATGGACCAAGCGTTTGGGGGGGGGTAAAAGGCATTTTTCTGAAAGTCCTTAGGCTCTGCCCTTTGACCCCAGTAAAGGGTCACTGGGGGCATCAGGGCAGAAACAGCCTGTCAATTTCCTAGATCTGCTCACCAGCCCAGCTGAGACAGGAATCTGAGGAGCTGTATGCCACCATCGATGAAGTCTTAGGAAACACCATGCCCATGGTAAGTACAGCTAGGATCATACCTCAGATCTGCAGTCCCTGCCACTTCGAGACAGACCAGAAAGTCACGGTCAGCGCCCCTTGAAGGGAACATGATCTTAGTTGTAAATATCAGGAAGTTTCTTTTGTTGTCAGTAAAGAAGGTGTCCCTCCCATCTACAGCAACGATCTCGCTCCGTTCCAGTAACACTGATGAAACCCCTGAGCCCTGAACCTTCAAAGGTGCGAGAAACCGAGCTCACACGCAGTATCAGCAAGGGAATCTCAGTACTAATTCTCTCAGTACTAATTCTCTCAGTACTAACTCTCTCAGTACTAATTCTCTCAGTACTAATTCTCTCAGTACTAACTCTCTCAGTACTAATTCTCTCAGTACTAATTCTCTCAGTACTAACTCTCTCAGTACTAATTCTCTCAGTACTAACTCTCTCAGTACTAATTCTCCATCATTGATTTTTGTGTTGATATTAAATTGATATTTCTTCTTCTTTATAGCCATTGACATTGTTGCCAAGACCAGCAGGACGTGAAACTAAATATGTAAGTCCCCACCACACACACACACACACACACACACAATCTCAGTATTGCTCACATATTACCTTCTCTTTGATTTTCTGCACATTGTTGTGAAAATGTGCTGTGAAAATGTTAAAGAAACGTAGGCTTAGAACCCACACTACTCATTTTCCCCACATGCTTCAGCTGGCTCCCTATTGGCTTTTGTGGCTGATACCCAACCAAGAACAAAATAGTTTGCTGTAGGAATATCAATAAGATTCCATAAATAAATAAAGTTTTAAGAGTTGCCATGTAAGGAAAACTACCAGAACTCATCAACTATGTCATTTACGAAAGACAACGTGTGCATTACCATAGACTCTAAATCATGGCACAAAAGCTAGTTCCAGCACACACTGCTCTGTGGATGGTAAAACCAGTTAGGAACAGAAAGACACTCAGGGAACAAATCAGTTTTAAAGGCGGTAATCACTTGAACAAAGACTCATTTCATGCTCTGTATGGTCACCGCAAATAACTCCAGGCACTGACTGAATGTGTTATTATCTTAACAGGCTCTTTCCTATATGCAACAGGCAGAGCCTTTGGAGAGAAATCTGGTTGGTATTTTCAGTTTCTATTTCATATTGAAATGGGCCATTGATTAGATCAAAAGATTCTATCACAGTACATTTACCACTGTAGTTGCATTCCCAGGGTTATTTTATTAGCTATTTCTATGGCAGAGACCAAGCTCATCTACAATATTAGTAGCTTTGAGTCTTTTGGGATTAACTATAGAACAGAAATGATCATTTTTACTTTATTTACCACTACTGTTGATTTTCACATTGAACAACTGGAAACCATTTCAGCTGAGGATCATGTTTTGAACGTATTTTAAGAAACATTACCTTTGGAAAATTTACAAAGATCAGAGGTTCTCAGTAGTTCTGATTTACATGAAAACCTCTGCAGACCAAGCCTGGAGTTATAAGGCCTGTGGTGGTTATTCCCAAAATACCCGAGGTGGAGAATAAAGCGGAGTTTCAGCCAAACCCCTTCAGAAAGTATCTGAAAGAATCACCGATGGACAAGCACATGGCGGTAAGTGCCCGACATTTATGACCTCTTGTCTTTGACAACAGACATAGCCATTCGTGTAGCTCTCTCGTGTTGTCCATGATAGCAGAACATAAAGATTCTCGTTTCCTGTAGTGTAATGTCAAGATCAGTTCATACTTCACTTTTCCACATGCCATTATGGTCTGTGTACAGAGTGTGTGAAGCAAATTTCATCATCAAGGGTGTCCATGTGGACTGCTCACCCACAAACCAGACTTAGGGATTAGCGGACTTTTACACGTTGGTGTGCGTCAGTGGCGCGGCTGACTAGTTATTTCCAGTAGGTGGCAGTACTGACTTTCACAGAGCTGAGTTCAGTGAAGAATAAAAATACTTATAGTTATGGATATGTAACCGTCTACATACACAGAAAAATGTAGCATGTACACAAGAGTCTATGTGCATGGAGTGCAATGCCACACAGAAAAGTGAAATACGAACTAAGTTTCAGTTTAAGGTGCATTTTTTAACTGATTGACTGGCTCAAATTCCCAGTCAGCTGACTTCTGCCATTAATTGCCTTAGTAAAGCAATTCAGAGGTGAAAGTTGGTGACAGTGCTTGAAAGCAGACAGAATGTGATGGCTGGGGACCAAGATTACAATCTGTGGTTTTAGAGGACAGATTGTAGAGGAGCTGTCACCCCTGGATGTCCTCCTCCATCCTGTTCAGGCCAGAAGAATGGGCCCGAAGGCCTAAAGCAGGGCTGACCACACTTGCAAGTGAATTTGTTAGTGAGGTCAGAGAATTCATAAGCCATCCTCGGGCAATGTTCTGAGGACCCCTGGGCTACAGAAATCTCTCCTGGTTCATGGACTGTCAGACTGTCCATCAAATTCAATCAAAACACACAAGCCAAAAAACCCCACAAAGACAAAGGAATTTAAAGCAAATTGATTTTAAGATTCTTTTTACCTGTTGACTGTGTACCCTTTGGAAACATGGTCTTGACCAATAAATACTGCTAAAAAAGCCTTCTGTGAAATAAGTCTCCTCAGAACTGTTTTGTTGCCTGTGATGCAACATTTTCCACTCTCTCACAAGCTCGACTTCTACCCTCATCTTATGGTTTATGGTTCTTAATAAATTTGAATAAAAAAAAATAACGTAAAAGAAAATATTGCCCAGTTGGTGAGTAATGAAATGCAGCATGTTTGGGTTGCCATGCAAACCATCTAGTCACATTTCCAGCCTTGACTCAGGGCTGTTGTGTTTAATATGCATAAACTCGACAGGCAACTCTACATGGCCATGTCAGAAGCATTTTTTTGATAATATTTGCATTCACTGCTCAGAATTACAGCATGACTTATGCCTGAGTCTGAAATCCTCCAGTGTTGCGATGGAGTAAAGAAAGTGGCTTGGACCACTTGGCTGACCTCATCTCAGATGGGGGGCCATGCTTACTGAGGCCATCAATAAGTCCCAGACAGTTAATGGAGACACTTGGGAATGTTTACATTCTGTGAAAGTGCATCTCTCGCTCAAGCCTCTCACAGAGGAGCGGTAACAATATGTAATTATATCCTGATTACTTTAGCACTCTTTGTAGAGAATGAACAAATCCTTAGTTTTTAAAGCAAATTCACATTTTTAAATAGTAGCAGGTATAAGTGTGGGGTGGAGCCCCCCAGAGCCCGATAAGAGTGTGGTGGTCATCTAATGGCCTTCCATCATGAATTCAATTCAATTCAATTCAGTTTATTTTTATATAGCGCCCTTCACAACAGGGTTGTCCCAGGGCACTTTACATGGGT
>JAODKN010000063.1:818755-832491 GCA_026774425.1 Petrocephalus zakoni
AATACGTTGCAGGGTATCTATTGTACGTTGTGTGCTCCCAGATAACAAAGCATTACAATAGTCTAGCCTACTATATATAAATACATATATTAATTTCTCAGTGTCTTGAACATTGAGGAATCGCTGTAATTTGGCGATGTTGCGTAGCTGTGGGAAGCGCACCTTCGATATGGCATCCACATGTGATGTAAATGAGAGGCTTGCATCCAATCCATCGAGAAATATTCTTGCAGCTCTTAAGCTTATGTGAAACAAAATATGTTTAATTTCAGTAAAAGGACAGGGTATGTGCAAAGCAAAGATCTTATCTTATCCTGATCAACACTGTTGGGGTGGGGGGGGCACAGAGTACAAAGCTCGGGTACACTAGCGATACACTCACAATCAGATGCTATGGCGATTCTAAAACACCAATTAGCCGAACTGCATTAGGACACTGGAGCAGGCTGAGGTCACCAGCACAGCAGCCAGTTTGCTCTAAATTCAGCCGTCCTTAAGAGGTTGACTCACAAACAGGCAGTGTGTGTTTACGGGAGTGTATGTGTGCTTCTGTATAGGCCCTTGCTGGCTGGCCGAGACTCGCGGGCACCAGAGGCATAGAGAGCGGCACGAGTCCCCCGAAGGACACACAGTCACCGGAAAAGTCCCGTGTGGCATCTGTGGAAAGCGGGACGCCGATCCTCCGGATAACCGAGGAGGACGGCAGCGACATCCAGACGGCCCCAGCCCAATCCTCAGAGTGCCCCGGCACGCCGTCCAGCACGCCGTCCAGCACGCTGGGCGCCAAACACAGCGAGACTCACATTTAGGTGGAAGAGATGCGGATGTGGATGAGAGCTGGGAGGTGTCCCTAAGCGGAGATGAGCTGCTGCTGCAGAATGTGTATGCTACCGGCTGCGGCCTTCCATGTTTGATACGTTTTCACTTTGAGATATCGTTACTTATGATTACTTTGACTTATGCGGTCGAGAACTTACAGTGTGAACCACAGATAAAAGCCAAAAACAAACACTCGTATCATTTGTGGCATTTCCTATTAGGGGGGCACCGCATAGTGCACGCCAATCACCATTCGGCACAATAAGACTCACCCTCCCCGAGTGAATGGACACATCTGTCTGCTCACTTCATTCCCTGCTGAGCTGATATTTCATGCATGAGTTCGTAATATTGCCAGTGTAACATTTTCTGGTAGCTGAATTGCATAATTGTATCCCTTTATCTTATCACACCAAATAGATCAAACCATTGTGTACATTTTTAAACATTTTAACAGCCTGAAAATAGCCCTCATGGCCCTTTCTATTTCCTCAGTGCCTTCGAACAACTCCATTGTCGTGTGCATGAAATCGAAAACTTTTTCTGTACCGTGAAACAGCGTTCACTCTCATTTACAAGCAACTGTCCTACACCCACCATCCAGAACTCGAAACAACTTTAAAAGAACATTTATCTCCAGAAATAAAATCATCTCAAGTTTCTATAGACTTGATAAAAGGCATGAAAATATAAAAAGTATTTTTAAATAACTTAATATTGGCCAAGATGTGGTGTAGTGCTTGAGATACGGGTGTTTCCCTAGACCGTAGCTTACTTCCTGTTTACTTCCTGTTCAGTTCCTGTCCCAGAACCAGAGTGAAATATAAGGCTTAGTTAGAGAAAGGGCAAGAGGCCGCTGGAAACGTGCCGCTGCATGTCCAAAATGCCCACAGCTGACTCGTCAGTGACAGCCGCGGAGCGCTATGGGTCCACTGAGGTGACTGTCATGGGCAGACAGGGTGTCACTGCAAGGCTCAGGATGCCTTGCCAGCCTCCAGGAGACTCCTCCGAGTTCTGGTAGGAGTACAGAGCTACAGCGCCTTCTCCCAGCACGCAGCCTGAGCAGAGCCCTGGGTGCTGGGCAGTATACCTCCACGGTGAGCCAGGTGCCTGCGTAACTCTGAAGGGCGTGTCCTTCTCCTGGGCAGGTACGCATCCGCCTGCTACACCCAGTTCTGTGCCATATTCTATCTTGCACAGTTCATCTCCCAGTCAGGCAGACAGAAAGACGAACATTCAAGCACATCAGAGATGACGAGCCTGGCTGGTTCAGATATCTGTGATCCCGCAGCCCTCGATGAGGGTGTTATCTGCGTTTCTGGGAACAAGTGAGCTTTCAGAGCTGCCAGGAAGGAAAACAGCCATTAGAGTCACAGGGTGGGGACAGCCTTCTGGACAATCTGTTTCAGTTGCTTATGAGGAGCTCGCTTTGAACTTGACATCAGGGTGCCTTCTGGACCCACAACTGGCCCTCAGCTTACAAGTGTGATGGACCTGATCCTCCATCTTTGTGGCAGCGGCTCTTAGAAGCCTCTTACTGGCATAAAATACCTAAGTCATGATACCTAAGCCAAAGACATATGAGATGAATGTCCTATCACAGCTGACTGGCACAAGCACATGGATTTACTGGACCAGCTTGTCAGTACTCTCTATGTGCAGGAGACTTCAGCAAGCTGGGCCGCACTGATGTTAGTGTTAGCCAAGCCCATCGCAGCCCAGCCTATCCCTACAGGTTACCATTAGCCTTGAACTTAGATCATATTGTCAGGGGCTAATTTTCCATCATAATGCAACACACACTCCTTATGTGTCCATTATGAATTCCACTGATTTAATCATAAATACATTGATAAATACACTGACTCTCTACCAGAATTCCAAATGCCTGCCCTCCCACCCATGCTTTCTGAGAGAGTCTCAGCTACATGAGTACAACAATACAGCCTGATGCTTTGATAACTCAGTGTGAGTCATTTAAGCAGGAATCCACACAGCAAATGCATACAAAGAGGCGTCTGCATGGTGGAAGTGGTGTGTATCTCTGCAGGTTTGGACTCCTGTGATCGGAAGGTTGCCAGTTCCAGTCCTGAGGCTGGCATAGAGATGCAACCCTTGGGCCTTTGAGATTGTGTTAGGGATACTTAGGGTTGGATCCAGGCTTAGGCAAACTAAGCAGCTACAGAGGGCCCCATCGGAATGAGGAGGCCCAGACAAAGTCATGAAAAATTGTACACTACCAGTGAAAAGTCTGGACACACTTACCCATAGAAAGGTTAATTTGTAACCCAGATCCAGCACCGAACAGCAGGTTTTGCAGGTAGGCTACGAGTCACCACAGTCAGATGGAAAACAATATTATCCCATCTTCAGCTTTAATAGCGCAACTTAGTTAATTATATCCTCACTTCTAATGAACAGCAATTTGACTCGCTCACCTCCTCAAGTCTTGCAGGGTCCCGCCATGTTGGCGCTGAGATACAGAAATGTTTGATCATGAACTATCTATCATGAAGGTCACATGTCTTTATTTTTAAATCTGTTAATAAAAAGCTGATGATTAGAGGCCTTTATTGCTTTTGATCCAAAGCTTTCGGGCCAACATCTGTCTCTAGTTGTCAATAAGGGACCTTCAGGAAGTGAAGTGCTTGATGGCTGAATGATATGTGGACCACAGATTTGGGATGTGATATTTGTTTACTGAAAGCTTTCACTCTGGACCATGTATGACCGAGTACAATCCCCTGAATAGAGAGTCACAGACATACAGGGATGCTTAATAAGCCTTAAGGATAATAAACCTTCATGCCCTGGTTGGACTAGGATTAAAAATCAACCCTAGACTTGCATGTGGATGTTAAGTCTAGCCCTGTTCATGCCTTTTCAGTTCCAAACCGACAGTACAGGAAGTAAAGGGGGATAAACAGCAAGAATTTATGAACAACAGCTTTCCTAGAGCTTATAAACTCATAACAGGGAGTAACACCTTAATAACCAGGCAGCTGCTCTGTAACATCATCTGTCACTAAGAATTTCATCATCGATTTGCAGTCATACAGCACAGCTGACATTTGAAGGGGAGGCATTCCACAATACAAAAAAAATGAACAGATAAATTAAATAAATGTCATATCCTTAGAGCTTGGTGGCATCAAATATTAGCTTGTTGATAATCTGAGCGTAAATCTGGACTCCATCTCTTTTCACCCACGCTACCTTCTGTTCTTTTCAGATAAACACACCTCTAATGAGAATGTCAGACAGGTCACTGGAAAATGAGTAGTATAAACCGATTCAAAATTATGTCTTCTCTCAAAAAAACATTAAAATGATTTCTACCTTAAAGGACTGGGCCTTTGTTTCCATAGATATGTCGTGGTCAGGTGACTGAGAGATGGCCTTCAGTGCCAGTGTGTGCCCATCTCCTGTCATTAACCAGGAAGTTCGGTCCTCCACTCCCCGTGAGCCTGTGGAGTTTCTTAGAAGAGAAAACGTCCAGAGTGAGTCACATTCCAGGAAACGTAGTGTGAAGAGTTAGACATGGCTTTGTAGAGAGGCTGAGTGGTAGAGGTAATGGAGACAATCCAACCTTCAAGGCTTCTGGAGAAGTCTCCATTTATTCTCCTTGTGTCCCAGCGCCTTGGAAGTAGCATCACAATAGCTCAACAGCTTTACCACCCAAACCTCTGCAGTCATACGTTTTTCCTGAACAGGCAGCCTGATGTGCCGCCATTTCCTATGGAGCAGCGTGTCACAGCGCTGTGCCGACACGGAGCCCCCCCCACGCTGCTGTTCTGCCCAGCCCCCCGGTGCCACCCAACTCGCACCTTTCAGAGCAGCAACACTGTACCTTTTGTATTTTCATCAAACATTACAACATTATACCAGAGTATTAGACAGATGGTATTCATAGCCTGGGTTTTATTGAGCCAGTATCAGAAAAAATCATGTAAGTCTAACAGGAACACCCCACCATTATAGGAAAGCCCCACTATGACAGGAACGCCCCGACAGGAACACCCTACCATGATAGGAACACCCCAACAGGAATGCCCCGACAGAAACACCCCACCATGATAGGAACACCCCGACAGGAACATCCTACCATGATAGGAATGCCCCACCATGATAGAAACACCCCGAGAGGAACACCCTACCATGATAGGAATGCTCCACCATGATAGGAACACCCCACCATGATAGGAATGCGCTACCATGACAAGAACACCCCACCATGATAGGAACGACTCACTATGACAAGAACGCCCCGACAGGAACACCCTACCATGATAGGAACGTCTCACTATGACAAGAATGCCCCGACAGGAACAACCTACCATGATAGGAACAACTCGCTATGACAGGAACGCCCCGACAGGAACACCCTACCATGATAGGAACGCCCCACCATAACAGGAATGGCCCACCATGATAGAATCGCCCCGACAGGAATGCCCCACCATGATAGGAACACCCACTATGACAGGAATGCCCCGACAGGAAGACCCTATCATGATATGAACGCCCCACTATGACAGGAACACCCCAACAGGAACACCCTACCATGATAGGAATGCCCCGTCAGGAACGCCCCACCATGATAGGAACGCCCTAACAGGAACACCCTACCATGATAGGAATGCCCCGTCAGGAACGCCCCACCATGATGGTGGCATTTGGAAACTAAGTACTGGAAAGCCTCAATGGCAATATATTTCTGATAAAGAGTGGTATATGTTGGTGAGTTCTGTTTGCATGTAACTTTTTGGTGTTTTTCCATAAACCTTAATGTCATTTCGATAAACAACAGAAAATAGTGCACGGTAAAGCTAACGCTAAAGATGTGCAGCCGTATCATTAACGAGGTAACACCAAGGACAAATATGAGCTTGGTGATACCACAGCTATTTGTTTTATGGGGGTCAGATGAGCTGTTCTGACTGCTAGATGCACCAGGCTTCAAACATTAACATTAACTTAGTTCATGCCCACCACTGCTCCTGGCGATTGAGTGCCTGCAGAGAGTAGGCCCCAGGGCCTGGCATGGGCAGCCCTCAGTTCATGAATCTTACTAATATGAAATGATTAACTTGTGTCTCTGTGTCTGAGTAAAACTAATTTGCCAACATGCTTGCAACAAGATATGCATTTAACTGGAAGGTGATTTACACTAAACACTAATTTTTTTCAATTTTTTACATTCAGACTCATTTTAAAGTTGATGTAATAACTCGAAATGTTGGTAAAATGTTTACGTGATGTTAAGCTTAGTATTTCCTCTCTCCTCTTTCAGTGTCACTTGTCAATCGTACGAAGTGGAGTAACTCCATTTACCGTGTGATGCTCTGCAACAGGTTGTCATATTTTACATTGTCCCTTTTGCCCATATTACAAGGAGGATTATCCAAAAATGGTAACCCACCTGCTCAGCACCCAGACTACAATACATTAGGCACATACTCCATCACTGTTTCTCAGAGTGTACTGTATGTGAAAAATATTAGCTTGTGCTGTTTGTTAAACTTGTAATTGATCAAGTAATATTGAGTTCATATACAGAAATACAGAGTGCTTATAAAGATGATTCTAAAAACAAATGGACTGATTTTTCCATTTAATCTCTTTTATGTTTAAAAAAAAGAATCGAGCACCACGAGGAATGTCTGTGTTGCCTGCTCCTGGAACATGGAAAATAGTGATATCTTTCTTGCACAAGTTCAACCCCCCAGATTCATTCCATGGAATATCACAAAGCTGCCGAGAACCTTTAGCTATCCTTGTTTTACAGCATAACCATACTGTAAATGCAGCCTTGTTTGTGAACTACAGCACACTTAGTTATCAGGTGTGTTTGTTTTATGGATGTACTGAATAATTTACAGGTTAGGACCAACCATGATCTGTCACACCTGATTACAATGTATGGGCTGCAGGATTGGCTGTTTTTTAAATGTCCACATCACGGGTTCAAAAACCTTGTCTTTGCGACCCCCTGTCCTGCACAGGTATTTCCTACCCCAAAACACCTGATCATTAGCAGTTGGATCAGGTGTGCTGAGGTTGGACATACCTGTGTAGGGCAGAGGATTGCGAGGACCGGGAACAAGTACTGCTGGTCTAGATGTACCGTATTCATTCTCCAGTACAGACATGTTAACAGCAGTTAAACAATAGTCGCGGTGTCATAATACTAATGGTTTTCAACCAAGTTAAGCAGTAGTAGTGCCATCGTAGGCCAATGAGAACTCTTTACATTTACTGTTGCATGAGAAAACGGTTTTAATACATATTTACATTTAATAAAGCAGACATTCATGTTAAACGCAAAAGTTTAAGAACCAATGAAAACGAAGAGGGACGTTCCTGTCGTGGGTGTTCCTGTCTTTTCAGAAACGCCCCTTACTGCAATTCCACTCTGTTGAATAAATCAGTCACTTGACCTGTCCCCTGACATTATAAGATGACACCCCTTTTTTCACAAATTCCTATGGCTCTGTGTAATCGTTCCTCGACACACTTTCTATGTCGTTCTACGACACACTTTCACAGCTCTGAGTTTCAAACATAACATTTTTGATTTTCCTCAGTGAAGCAAATGTCGATGCATATTGAAGATGCACTGAAGTCTAATGGTACAGAACACCCTTCTCTGTGCTGCCCTTCTCTGAGGCCCAGAAGATGCAGATCAGAGTAGGAGTGGATGATTCCCCCCATGTGTCATGTGGGGGAAGAAATATCACAGCCAGCAGATCTGGGACGGGCGTGTAGTGACCCCTCACTGATAAACATGCTCTAAAATGCGACAAACACAGCGTTTCAGAAAGAGCTGAGATCAGCAACAGCCAGAGCAGCTTGTGGATTTTACAGTATTCTCTTCTCATCAGGGGAGTAGGACATGGGGGGCCGTTGTCCCCCTTTATTTAATTTGGACTCATTCACCCCCCTCAAACAATACACCTTTATATTTAAATTATTAACATTCATTTTGCCCTCCAATATCAAACTCTCTCCCTTGCCATTGCTACTGTTTTTGGTGAGCGCAGTCTGTACATGAAATAAAAAAAAACAGTAAACTTTAAATTATTATGTTATCAGCTAATTAGTAAGAGAAATGTATTCTACGAAAAAACAGAGAAAAAAATTTTCAAGCTGGAAAGACCTGTAGGCAGGGCCCGCGGCCTGCCCGGGGGAGTGGATTGTGCAATCTGTGACGGAGTGGTGTCCTCCCCAGCTGGCCAGAGAGAGCAGGAGGTGGCTCCAGACTCCACTGACGAGAAACAGCACTGGCAGGGGGGTGGGAGCGGGCTGAGGCAGGTGCTAAGTACTCTCGCACAGGGGGCGGGGCCACACGAGTCTAACAGGTTTACTATCGGCCCTGGCCGGCAACCAGACGCAAGGCGGCAGGTATTTGCATGTGAAAACTGGCCCCCACGCCCTCGCCCGGATTCCCAGCTGCCTGGCTCGCTGGATCGCTGCCTCCAAGGTCTCACTCGCTTCCCCATTCGGCAGTGTGGCAGCAGCCTCTGCAGGTGGAGGAACAGTGGGCTTCTTTACACAAAGCCGAGCAAAGGTGCGGACATTATGGGAGGGCGCCCCAAGAAGACCTGCCAGGAACTTTAAGAAAAGTTATGAGTAAGTCAACTTTTATCTTTGTAGAGTAGTCTGTAAAGTGTAACTATTCTCGACCCAAGCGATTGTAGAGACAGAGTTGATTGCCCACTTAAATGATGTAGTGTAATATCACAGGACTGTCCTGAGGTGGCATTCATGTGCTTGCTTCATGAATATCAGTGTAAGACCCCCACCGACTTCCATCTTGGCCCAGGACGTGGTGTAGGAGTCTTTGAGAAACAGTTGTTTTCTGTGCTGGTCCAGATACTTGTGACAAATCAGTCGATTCAAATGAAGAAAACCAGAAAGCGTGGGGAGACACAGCCATGGAGCAGGGATGGGAGGCCTTTCGTGGGCCTTGTCCTTTATCCGAAGTGCTGCTGTGTAACAATGAATAAAGAAAACCAAAATTCAGCTCCCCGTTTCTACTTCAAATGAGAGTAATTTGAACAAAAATGTAACCATGCCAATATGAACGTTTTATTACTATGCGGTTAGATGATGTGTAAACAGGTTGCACCTTTGAATACCCTGGAGTAAATAACTCAGCAACCAGACCACATATATATGTACAGATGCATTTTTGGTGAATTTGGTTTGTTTAAATATAAAAGTCTATGAGTATGTTTGACATTCTCGGTTGAGTTATATAATGGCAAGAGACACTCCTCACGACCAAAACACGAAAGAAGACAAAGGAAGACGGCAAAACTCCTGTCTGACACGTTAGACTTCGTGCAGCCAATGTCCTTCTTACCACATCCAGTGTACTGTATTAATAGTGTTTTGGCAACCATTTAAAAAATAGCTGTACAATATGGTTGAACAGGATGAGTCACGCTGAAATTGCTCTTTAAAAAAGTAAATAATCAAAACATGAGCCTTCATCACCAGCAAAGAATTTCCCTTTAAAACAATTCAGGCAGTGTTGACTATATGCCCTGCTGCTGTTTGCACATAAAAACTGATTTTTAAAAAACATGTTTATTTCTACTAGTGATAATGTTAATGCTCCAGCGTCGTGTCAGTGTCAGACAAACTGTCATGCATAATTACAAAACAAGTCATATCTATATCTATTGTAAATGTTTTCTTATGTCACAATTGTGGCTAAAGTTTATAAGTAGGTATTTGTGTGTCGGTATTATGGTCAGACCAGCGGGGAATTACTTTGGCTCTTCTCCTTCTGCAGGTGGTCCGCGCTGACCGGCTGACGACCCCACAGCTATAAGAATCATGGAGTCCCAGCTGTCCTCCCTGACGAGCGAGATAAAGCCAGACGATTTCATTCGGCCACATTACAAGGAGAGCTATCGGCTGGCCATCGATGCCTTGGTAGGCAGGGGGCAGGAGGCGTACCGGGAGCTTCTCAAGGGGGAGCGTGTTGGCGAGTTCCTCTCTGAGGACGAGCTCCTCTTCATCGTAGAGAATGTGGAGAGGCCAGTCAGCAGCGACCAAGAGGAGGATGCAGAACCTTTGATGGAAAACGCACCCTCCACTGGGACCTACTGGCCCGTTCACTCCGATCTGGACACCCCAAACCTCGACCTCGGCTGGCCGGATGTTCGGGAGAAGATGCAAACAAACATCAACCTTCTCTTTCACCCACCCCGTCCAAACAGCCCCACCATCAAGGAGGTGGTTCGTAAACATATCCAGGAAGCTAGACATGTAAGTATGTAAGTGGGATGTCAAGAACAGTACAGGCAGGACGCCGGCCACTCTGTGCTCACTGCCATCACACCAAGCTGCTCATATTACGCGCTTACTGATATATGTCTGATCTTCCAATCTTTTACAATAGGCCTACTTCAATACACCATTCCTAACAAATAACACATCAGATGGACACCCTACTGTCTTACACGGCAAACCAAATAAAATAGATCTTTATTGTCATTGTATTTTGAAAACAACGAAAGACAGTAAAGATGGCCCGAGGAGTGTGGGGCCTAGCTGGTTATCTCGGTTATCTGTCTACTGCAGCGTTAACAGAGCATCACCACAATATGAGGTATTGCTATGTTCTTACTCAAAGCATAACTGAATTTAAAAAACTTCCTAATAACTTTGTCCTAGCTACCATTTCTGCTGTATGTAAATAAGCAGAACAATAATGCAGACAGTTGTACAGAATTTTGTTGTATTTGTTTTAAACATTTTTACAAAACATTCATATTCCGAAGCAGTCTAAAATTTCCAAATTGCTCATTGAAAGTAAATTTTAATGTTTCTAACATTATTTGAAATCCAAAAAACGCCTGAGCATATATCACACACATTCTGTAGCCTTATTATGGTATTGTGCTACAAATCATTTTCTGCATAATTAAACCCTTAACACCCACTTAACACTCGTAAATGAGGAGAATGTGTTCTTCCTTGATATTACCCGAGTGAACTGAGTAACCTGCTTCAACTTGAAGGCAGCATGTCGATTTTCTAGTTTCCCAGACACCGGCATGGTCGTGCTGTACATAATCACGGGCACGGCGCCGAGACGTTCGCGCGCCGCTCGCTATACCCCCCCAACATCAGGAGGTGTTCACGCGCCGCTCGCTATACCCCCCTAATATCAGGTGGCGTTCACGCGCCGCTCATTATACCCTCCTAACCTCAGGCGGCGTTCGCGCGCCGCTCGCCATACCCCCCTAACGTCAGGCGGCGTTCGCGCGCCGCTCATTATACCCAACTAACCTCAAGCAGCGTTCGCGCGCCGCGCGCCATACCCCCCTAACCTCAGGTGGCGTTCGCGCGCCGCGCGCCATACCCCCCTAACCTCAGGCGGCGTTCGCGCGCCGCTCATTATACCCTCCTTACCTCAGGCGGCGTTCGCGCGCCGCTCATTATACCCCCCTAACCTCAAGCGGCGTTCGCGCGCCGCTCGCCATACCCTCCTAACCTACCCCAACATCAGGCGGCGTTCGCGCGCCGCTCGCCATACCCCCCTAACCTACCCCAACATCAGGTGGCGTTCGCGCGCCGCTCATTATACCCCCCTAACCTCAGGCGGCGTTCGCGCGCCGCTCATTATACCCTCCTAACCTCAGGCGGCGTTCGCGCGCCGCTCGCTATACCCCCCTAACATCAGGTGGCGTTCACGCGCCGCTCACCACCGCTACCCGCATACCTCTGCGGTAGTTCGCGGTCCCCAGCATCGCCGGCGTATCTTCGTGGGTAAGCTATTTATATTACAAACCCTCGGGCACTTTGTGAGCGAAGGTCAAATTTCACCCCCCCCCCCGTCTCGCGAAGACGTTTTGCGGAACAAACTTTAATTCCGAATAAATGGGGACATGTTACGAAATGTCCTTTACCTTTTTCGATTGATAATCTGTATTCCGTAAGGATAATATCGTATACTTTTATAACCTGCAATTTTAAGCTATTCCAAATGAATTTTCTATGTTCCATGTCAATTTGACCTTAATTAGACATGACAGAAACCACAATTAGACCATATTATTAATTGAATTTAAATGAACATGAATTTCAATGAAGCCCCCCTTCTAATAGCACAAAATATACTAGAGTTGCAATTAATGTAAAATTACAGTTCTTCATTTAGAGCATTAATTTAAATACAATAAAACAATTCAATTCTTTGCACATTGTCAACTAATTTAGCGTTTTTAATGTTTAGAGTGATCCACATTCAAAACCCAAACGTGAAATATGTGCAGCGTGAGGATAATAACTAATAATAACTAATTAGCAGCGCATGGAGCATCCCCCCCGCCTCACGCGCCTGCTCCCGCCCCCCGCAGCTCATCGCCATCGTGATGGACATCTTCACAGACGTGGATATTTTCAAAGAGGTTGTAGACGCGTCCACCAGAGGGGTGGCCGTCTACATCCTCCTGGACGACCACCACGTGAAATCCTTCCTGACGATGACGGAGAAGCAGGAGGTTCACATCCAGAGGCTGAGGGTAAGGACGCTTGTTTTGCTAATTATTTCCCTTTAATGACACCAATTAAACGAGTCATGTAACTAAATCAATCCTGTATTAAATGAATGACACTAATGTGATTTAACCTAGAACATCATTGAATTAAGGAACTTACTTGGGCTTCAGATTACACTCTGAATACCAGGATTTACTGTACCGGTGCTCTCATTTTCAGCTTAATGATGCACATTTGTTACCTGAAAACTCAAATTGTCACTAAGGAAATCTGAAGCATCTCTGTAAAACGAGGCATCAGTGTGTGAAAATGTACTGAGGTTCCAGGCTGTTCAGCTCCTTCTCAGGTACAAACCACCTCTTGTGAGATTTTCAAAGGCTAATTTTCCTCTGTGTTGTGCTTCGTTTCTCTGGCAGTACAGAATCACGGAGCGTAATCTAATACAAATCTAAACTAATATCGACAACGGTGACGTGGCAAAAGAGCTGAAGTGTAGAGTGCAGTTCTGGTGCAGTTAGGATACAATGTTTTGGAGTTAAGATTGAGCTGAAGCTGAACAACGAGCTTAAGCACCTGGTTTATTACACCTGATACGAATGGCAGTTCTTTGTTAGTAATTTTATCCTGGGTGGTTAGGTTGGCGTTTCTTGTATCTCCTAGAAGAGGCTAGGACATGGGAGATTGTTGAAACAGCTACAGAGCAAAATCAGGTCTTCATTGTTCCACAGTAGTAAAGCCACCTCTTTGCTATTGTGTATAGGCTACATTGAGGATAGTGACATTTAGGGAGCTGAAGTCATATTTTCTGTGCCTAAACATTCTCGACAGCGCTTAAAGGTATTACACTACAGTTAATAGCTAAAGAAACGTGACACCTGAGGATTACAGGGAGGAACAACTTTATACCTCGAGAGCAGCAGCTCTGTTTACTATCACACGAACCAAGCATTTGCGTGGCCACCCCCACGTTTGGGGCCCCCTGTTGGCCACAGGCACTCCCTGTGCCAGTGGGGGGTTTTAGGTCCAACGCATCCCTGTTTTTTGAGACAGTGTTTGCAGGAAATTAGCCACTGAGAGAGGACAAAGCTCACATTGCAAACGCCGGTGATAGATGGATACCTCGGCTTCTGAAACTAGGCTTTGTTCAGGCCAATAGTAAAGCCACACAATTTGTGCACAGAGCTGGGAAATGGCCTGCTTTTGTGTTGGGGTTAATATGGGAGAGAACTGCTGCTCCTACCCTCAATTAGGGCATAGGCTGTGAAATGGGGGTGTTGGGGCAGTCTGTCATTTGTCAAAAATGTACTGTCCAAGCAAAGAAATATGGGGGGGGGGGGGGGGGGGGGGGGGGGGGGGGGGGGGGGGGGGGGGGGGGGGGGGGGGGGGGGGGGGGGGGG
>JAODKN010000063.1:853818-865752 GCA_026774425.1 Petrocephalus zakoni
GCTTGTGTTACCGCTGCTCCAGTGTCCTGCTGCTGTGTAGTATCGTACCACAGTGTTACTGCAGCTTGTGTTACCGCAGGGCTCCTCGCCTGCGTCACGGAACCATTTCCACTGGACCACGGATCCTTGTTTTCCTGCCAGCATCTTTGGTGAATCAAACAAATAAATACAATCAAAAAACATAGGATTGTAACGTAGTCATTGAGGATTAATGTGGCTGCTGAGGCCTGTGGAGAATCACTGTGATACAAGCTTTATACTATATCCATACTGTTCATGCTCAGTTGTTGAAACATTGTTTCTGCATGTATCACTTATGCTGTGAAAGTGCACATGAAAATACTTAATAACTTGTGAAACTGTATGTATATATAATCTGTTGGTATATATGGCTGATTATATGGTGTACACTATCCTTTTTGCACTATATTATTGAAGAAGGCATGCAGCTGGGACATTCTGGCTCTGTCCAACAAACCGTCCAGGCTTAGCCATCTCAGAATTGAGCCATTTTGTTTGGCCCTTGGTCAATATGAAAAATCCAACATTTCTCTGGTCTAACTCATATCATTTAGGAGTTACACTGGCTTGAGTTTTTCTCTTCCCCGCAAAAATGCTTGGCTGGCCATTTTCAGGTGCCGGTGTCCTAGTGACAGTAACACCTAGGCACCTGAGAAAGTGTGGATATGCAAGTTTAATTACAAATATTTATTATTTGTAGCATGCTTGTAGCATGTATCTAACTTAAGATAAAAAAAAAATTCTCTAATTTGTAAAGAGAACCAGAATCTAAACCGGTAGTAAAAATATTGTCACTTTCATTGTGTAATTTCAAAGTTCTAGGTTCTCTGTACAACACAGAGCCAGAGCTGTGCCAGATGACCCAGCGAGCAACTGATTTCCTCAGACTTGGTTCTGCTGTGAAATCAGATGATGTTCTTGGAGCAGCTGCTTATCTCTGCTTGTATTTCCAGTTAATGGAGATACAGACTGTGAGCTTATTGTCTTTGTCTAGTTTTCAGATTTCATTTGCGATATTATTTATAGGCCTGTTACATTTCTCCTGAATGATGTAGCCCCTAAAGAATAATAAAATCCAACAAAAACTGAATTTCTGTTCAATCCTCCCCACTTTAACCATATCTATGCAGTAATGATCCTATGTTTGAAATAGCATTTCATTTTAATTTACTTTATTGTGGAGACTGCAAATCTCGCATTCAAGCAGTTTCAGAAGCTCTAAATGCAGGCAAACACCCTCAGCCTGTGCCTCCGATTTGAAAACAGCTCAAGTGATGAGAACTTCCGGAAATATAACGCTTAAAACACCCTAAGATCTCGCACAGACACATTCTGCTTTATATCCTGTTAGTTAGGAGATGGTAGCCGAATACAAACCAATTTCCGAAAGTTTTATTTACATGGATGACCAAACTCGAATTGTAAACAAACTTGCACTTACAGACATACTACTGCCCAATGTGAAAAAGTCTTAAATGAAAATATACTGTAAGATTATAAATGAATCATATATGAAAGGGGCCATAATCATGTATGCAAAGTAGTGCTCATATAAGGACCAGAAGGTTTTTTCTGTATGGGTGCAGACCTACTATATACACAATTATATATTAATGTTGGTTCTCCCTGGCATAGTAAGCATTTTGGAGACTTATGCACACGGTAAAACTCATTTTTTTTTAAAGCTCTACCCCTTGGTGACAGTCAGTATAAATCTTGTCTTGATCAGTTCACCGATGGCAACATGTCGCTAGCTTATCCCACACCACTTCCAGTTTGCCCAGTGCTGAAAACAGCAAATAAAAGTGGGAAAAAAGCACCTTACCTGTATTTAATTGTAGTTTTTCAAGGATATTAATTTCTTCCTCTTTCAAGGATCTGCTGGTTATTGGGAGGCTGAAAGGCAATCCCAATTTTACAAAGTGGTAGGAGGAAACTCCCGCTATTCAACGGAAAACGAATGTTTAGGCCTGTATGCAACCTCAATTTACAGGGGTAGTGATTTTGCATGACAGCAGATTTTTTTCTGTTTTTGAGCATTTTAGCCTGTTTTTAGACTAAAGGCCTGATGGATGTTGGTCTTTGGGCCCTCGTAGAGATACAAATGCCGAGCTCAGCATTCTTTGTGCAGCCACTGTTAAGTTATTCATGTAAACAAACCAGAAGTATACAGTCCATCTAGTGGCCTTATTGAAATGCTAACAAATTAGTTGAATATTTAAAATAATATTTAATATTTAAATAATATTTAGTGGCTTTGTAGGCTGCTTCCTTCAAAGGTTGGAGTGATGAATCTTGGGATATCCTTCACAACTCAGCAAGAAAAGGACACATTCCAAGAGCACATTTGAAGGCGCCTCGGAATTGGGGTAGCCTTGTCGTGTCGCGGTGACACATTCTGTCTTTGGATACATCATCAGAAGGATGCAGCCCCTGAATTCAGACACTGCCAAAGACTGCGGGATGACTCTGCATTCACAGGTCCAGGTCTAGTGCGAAGACACGTTTCAAAATGCATCTCCTTACCAAATTATTATGCAAAAAAGTCAGGATATACTGTACACTTTTACAAATAATATACATAAAGCAATGAAGCATAGACGATACCTGTGCAAACACAGTCTGTCTGTCCGCTCTTCTACATCCTGAACAATGAGGGTCACTCCTCTTGTAATTCAGGGTAAAATTAGCCACTTGAAACGTCTAAAACAAGGGTGGCCAATATTGTCCAGAAAAGGCTGTTGGGTATGCGGCTTTTCACTGCAATTCCCTAATTAGGTTACTAATCAGAGGACTGATTGGCTGAAGAGTCCTCACACCTGGGTTTGAATAGCTGATCTAAATGTTATCCAGAAAACCTGCACACACACCACCCCTTTGCATATAAGACTGGCCACCCCTGCTCTAAAGCGTAACTGTGCTGCTCAGGGCCGAAGTAGATTTCCTGCCAGGGAGTGGAGAGCAGAGAAAATGCAAGGAGCTGTGTGGAGATGCACTGGCAGCTGCTGATGCCTCGCTGCTCTGCCTTTGAGGCTCATGTATCTCAGGACATGGCCCCTTCAGCCACAGGGGGGCACTGAAGGCACCACACCGTCCCTCTACACCTGCCCCCTGGGGGAGCAAAAGGCTCCAAGCGCCTTAGAGTAGGGCATGCACAGGCTCTGCCAATGAGAAGGAATCCCAGTGAGCCTTGGAGAAGGGCATGCACAGGCTCTGCCAGTGAGGAAGAATCCCAGTGAGCTTTGGAGAAGGGCATGCACAGGCTCTGCCAATGAGGAGGAATTCCAGTGAGCCATGGAGAAGGGCATGCACAGGCTCTGCCAGTGAGGAGGAATCCCAGTGAGCCTGGGAGAAGGGCATGCACAGGCTCTGCCAGTGAGGAGGAATCCCAGTGAGCTTTGGAGGAGGGCATGCACAGGCTCTGCCAATGAGGAGGAATCCCAGTGAGCCATGGAGAAAGGGCATGCACAGGCTCTGCCAGTGAGGAGGAATCCCAGTCAGCTTTGGAGGAGGGCATGCACAGGCTCTGCCAATGAGGAGGAATCCCAGTGAGCCATGGAGAAGGGCATGCACAGGCTCTGCCAGTGAGGAGGAATCCCAGTGAGCCTTGGAGAAGGGAATGCACAGGCTCTGCCAGTGAGGAGGAATCCCAGTGAGCTTTGGAGGAGGGCATGCACAGGCTCTGCCAATGAGGAGGAATCCCAGTGAGCCATGGAGAAAGGGCATGCACAGGCTCTGCCAGTGAGGAGGAATCCCAGTCAGCTTTGGAGGAGGGCATGCACAGGCTCTGCCAATGAGGAGGAATCCCAGTGAGCCATGGAGAAGGGCATGCACAGGCTCTGCCAATGAGGAGGAATCCCAGTGAGCAGAGCAGAGTATGAATCCAAGGAGCGTGCCACCGGATAAAAACACGGGTCCGATGCTGTGGGTTTCAAAGATTCAATAAAAAATACAGAAAAATGATTACCAATAGTTCATTGTCATAACCACGGTTATTCTTAAAAAAAGTGTAGATTTTTGCATAATTTTTTACAGGATTGTATAACCTTATCAAACCATCTTATCCACCAGATGGCGCTTGGGTGCATTTCTCAGCACATTTACAAAAGAACCGCTACCAACTTTTAACATTTCTGGAGACCCTGTAAAATCATTCTTTGCTGTGGCAGTGCACAGATCCTGTCTGTCTGAAGTTAGGCCTTCTCGTTGTGATTAATCATGCTGTTGACAGCTAGCAGTGCTCCTGCAGGCCTGCTCCTGGAGGCCTACTCCTGGGGGCCTGCTCCAAGGACCTGCTCCAAGAGGCCTGCTCCTGGAGGCCTACTCCTGGGGCCTGCTCCAAGGGCCTGCTCAAATTTCAAATTTGGGTTACAATTTATTACTACTTGAAATCAATGTTTTACTTAAAACTACTGGTTTATTCTAAATGTGTTTTTTTTTAAAGAAATTAATAAAGTAATGATTTTTATTAAAATTAGAATGAAACTAAGAGCCGCAAAGTATCTGTGTGCACAGCATATTAACAAATACATCTACAAAAATTGAAAAGTAATACATAAAGATGAAATTGTTCCAAGTATATTAATTTCTACCATAGGACAACTGAGGAGTCAAGGTTCTTTAGGGCAATGTGTGTGATAATAGCTCAGATTGTACTTCTGTGTTGGCATGGATATGTGCTGATATTGCTGCACCTCACAGCCCCTGAACCTGGAATCATTTTAGGAATTCATATCAGTAAATCTGGAATCATTTTCAGTCAGTAGGTTCTTCTGATTTCTATTCAGCGACTAACCGTGTCATTACAAAGTCCAAATTGCATGCTGCTCAATCCACACACCCCGTAAGCCATAAATGTAATTACTTTATTTTAGAGCTTGCTTCTGTCCTACATAATTCTATGGTAATGTACTTACAAGAACTTAAAATAAATTGAAGGCCAGTGTTCATCTTTGAAGGTTACAGTTGTGCTACAGTGTTACTGCAGAGAAACCCTTTCAGATGAGTGCGAAGTTTCGGATTTAGATTCAGTCAGCCAAACCTGGAGAGTGACACTGTTATTTCTTTGTGACCTGGCTCTGTTTACGCTTGTTTATCAAAGCCAGAAACTGACCTTTTGTTGACTTTGTAGACTAAGGAGAACAATAAATGTTTTCTTTACGTTATTTCTTCAGTGGTAGTTACACACTATTAGTTATTTCAGGGATCCTGTGAATACAGTTCAGCTGTACGTCACATGGACCTTTCCAGAAAGGCTCACACACGGTGCTGACCTCCGTGCTTTTGTACTCCTGTTCGAGTGTTTTGTTTTTGTGTGTTGTGCTTCTCGTGTTAACCTACCCCTGCATCCCCCTCTGGCCAAGCTAAATATCTTGGAGTCTAATTCAAGAAACAGAGGAAGGCACCGTGGCATGATTGATTTACAATGTGGCAGTAAGGTTATTTCAGCAGATGCAAGAGATAAATTACTCTGTACATTACATGCGTCTCCAGGTCTCATTTGAATCAACATCCTCATCAAAATGGCAAAAATCAGTAGCTGAGATTTTAAGCAACTGAAATTTGATTAATTTGGCTTCAGCACAATTGCCTGACCGTTACTCGACCGTTAGTTTATTCATTTGTACTAAATGCCAGTAGAATACTTTTTAACCTTTCTTTTTTAAAAGGTAAGATTTTCATCCAGCACTGAAGAAATAAATTCTTTGAGGTGGGCAGCAGTGTTACACAAACAATAATACAGTATGGGATGTTTAACAAAGTCTTTTATGGTTGCTAAGTGGCCAATCCGCATTGGGACACATGGTAAATTAGTTACTCTAAAGGAAATGCTTTGGTATGAATACGCATGTGACAGCACTGATGTCCAAACGGCTGCTGCTTAGTGATGTTTAGCCAGCACGCTACCACCCCCAAATCAACAGCATCAGGATTAGCGGTGCTGATCTGCTGGGGTTGGAGGGGCCTCCCCAAGCATGCGGTCCTCGCTTTCCTGCTCGCTTCTGGGCTGTGTGATTTGGACAGCCATTGCTACTGCACACAGAACAATGCAGCATGGCTGTGATACTGACCCAAGAGGAGAATCTACATTTTTGGTGCTGATACAGACACTAAGGCAGCATGCCAGGCACAGCCGTTCTCATACACCATTATTATTTATGCAAATATACTAAGGCTAATTCATCATTGTCCCTAATTAATGCCATATAACCTAGAAACATTAGTGTTTCCTCCCCATACTAAAATAGCCGCCATACCTCTTCTCTGCGGCTTCCTCTGCATCTTAAATCATAAGCCTTTCTCTCCCTTATTTGTCTTAAACCAAACATCATATGGATCTCATAAGTGCGCTACATTACTTGAAAGTCAGTTGACTGTGAGGTTCCTGCTCAAATGAAGGAAGCGGTTATTTCAGCTCATGGACTTCCTCTGTGTGCTAAACCTATGTTATATTTACATTTAGCCGTTTAACAGATGTTACTATGCAGAGAGACTCACAGGTCAGTGCAAGCAAGGCCAGCGAGTGTATGAAAGGAAACCTAGAGAAAGCGCTGGTGGTGCCGGGTCGTTGTGGTGAGTCAGGTGACCCCTTTGTGATGTAATCAAGCATAATCAGAGTGTAATGGCAGCCAAACACAGATCCAGTGCCTCCAGTGCCCGGGCTGCCGTGTGCTCTTCGCTTCCCACGTCTGGCAAACTGGCATGTTGCAGAAACACAGCCACTGAAACCACAGGCCTTGTCCCAGAAATTGCGACCTATTTCACGGGGAGAGGTTTGCGGGTGGAAGTACAGTGCATCGGTGGGCTTCTCTGTCCTAAATAACGGGACAGCGGAACATGTGTGTCTGACGATGGAAAGCTCGATGGATCCATGTCATGGATCCGGTCACTGAGAAGCAGTCTTTCCGATTCCTTATAGTCCTATAGAATTTGGAGCGAGCGGCTACTCCAATGGTGGCTCGGAAATGACACATTGACCCGGAAAACAAGAACATAATGACAACACGGAACCCGTCATCCTGTCCCACACGGAACCCGTCATCCTGTCCCACACGGAACCCATCATCCTGTCCCACACGGAACCCGTCATCATGTCCCACACGGAACCCGTCATCCTGTCCCACCTCAGTCCAGACCCTGAGACCACAGGCCAGGTATCCGAAATACTTTGCTGTATTGAAGAAGATGGGCCTTTATTTTGGGAGGGTGAGGGTTACGTTCCCCTTCTTATTTAAGTTCCCCTAATTAGAGACCCTCCCCACTGAATTACTGATTATTATGTCGTTAAAGCTAACTGTGACATCAAAACTGTCAGTGAAAAACTCCAGTGGCTGAACTGGAAAAAGACGGATAAAAACGAGAGCTTATTGTTCCCAGATAAAGTGTTTGAAGGAAAACAGCTCAATAAGGAGCCTGACAAAGAGGCCGTTTAGAAAGTGCTGCTTGAAACAAACACAGGCTGAGCGGCTGTGGCCAGACCCAGCGGAGCAGGGCGAGTGCTTCTCATTGGCTCCTGGCATAACTGGCTTCCCTAATGGCTCCCATCTCACTGTGTGTGGTGTAATCGGGACGGCGGCCAGTGCGGCACACTTCCTCACACTGTGGATTTGTTTGCATACCCTGTGTGTTCACGCAGTCTGCGCTGAGCACCGCTGCAGACCACGACACCACCCGAGAGAGAGAAACCCCAGCTCACATCACCGAGGTTACTGTCAAATGATCTTTAATGGTCATAGGACAATGTTTGTGTGCAAAGATAGCATTAGGAACAAGGCAAATATAATACACAAGAGCATACACTGAAAGGCTCATTTTCACAGAATAAAAATACAAAATTTCACAGCTAATTACAAAAGGTACACATGATTGCCTGCAATTCGATTGGCTTTTGGTCATTCTTCTTACAAGAGGTTACTGGAGGAGAGTAATCAGCAAGCCAGTAGGTAATACAACCTTTAAACTATGTTTTTCACAGCTAGTATTAAAGTGAGCAGAGCATGGGGTTACATGGTTGGTGACACAGATTCCTAGAAACAGGAAACTGAAGGAGTAGAAAATGTTATTTTGTAAGAAGGACTTAATATCTAGGACCTAATACTAAGTATATTTTTAAGGCATTTCTGGTAACTTGAAAGCCAAAAATAATTTTTTTATGCCATTCCTGCTCCAACACATTTCCTGTCGGGTGGACCATGGCACACAGATGGCAGTTTCACATGATTCCCGGGAAAGATTTCAGCATTATGACTTCATTTTGACATTGCATAGCACTAAGGCCTGATGGGGAAGCGAGGGCCAGTGAGTGTCATGTAATGCATTTATCCCTGCGGAGAAGATCCCTGTTGGCTTTAACAGGTCAAACACATAGGCTGAGTCTGACTCCAGTGTTGGAAAAAATACTGGCGATGTGCACACTGCACTGCACTGCACTGCACTGCACTACTCCCACCCTCCTGGTGCTGCATGCAGGTGATCTTTTGTTTCTGGAAAGCAAAAGGTAGTTCCCTGTCCAGGATGTGTGCAATTTGACCGCCTTTGGATACACAGGAAACCATCTACAGATGATGGAAGCCAGCTTGATGGCACTGGGCGTGCTTCCTGTTTGCGTTAGCCGGGGGTGGCACTCCCTCGCACCTCGTGCCCGTTCACCTGCACTTCCGCTTAGCAGGAATGGTTGTATTTGCACTGGTAAGCAGGTGTGTTTTGGCCCCAGACCTGATGGGTAGAGCCCCATCATTTTCTGTAGTGGCTCCATCACGTCAAGGGGGTCTGCGGTGGGCGGGGCATGGAGACCACCAAACTCGTGGCAGAAATGGCGGAGACGGACACGTGGCGTCCACACAGACTAGCTCTGTCTGCCCAGAGAGAATTCCGGAAATGAAAATACATTTCAGGGGAGATAATAATCTGCCCTTGCTGGTTTGAAATGTCTACTGACCCTGTGACCCTCCTCCCCAATGCCAGCCACAGCCCCCCCCCCCAGTTTAATTGCAAACACATTGAGGGGGAAATGAAAAACAATGCTAAATGACGATAGCCATAAAAATAATAAATCCAGAGCAGACACTAAGAGTAGGGCCTCCAGACGTGAGGAGGGACCTGACACACAGGGTGGGAGGGGGCGGGGGGGGGACTCTGGCTGGATGGGGGGTTATCCTCCCCTCCGCACTCCTGTCCTTAAACAGGACCAAATGTGTTACATTGTGTTACGTGACATAAAAGCTGAATGGGTGAATAATGTTTGGCACGCAGACTCCTCACTCAACGGCGAAGGCAGCACCTAAACCCGGGCTTTAGCCAGAGCCACTTTCGAGTTCGTCCTCCGCTTTAGGGCTTCGCAGATGAAGTCGCCTGCTTCCATTACTTTGGAGAGGTCAACACCCTGTGTTACGAGAGAGAAAAAGGTAAATGTAAACACGTGGCTCTCAGAATCGCCCAGCAGGGGGAGCCAAAGGGGAGGCTCCAAAGCCACATTTGCATCGCGCTCTCTGATTGGACGCAGATGTTTTTCAACTGTCACCAGAAGACCATCATGTCAAGACACATTGGAAGGTACACATGCACAGTATTATCCTCCACCAGTGATATTTGGAGAACTTTAAGGAAAAGGGAAAGGCTGGCAGGAGGAAGTTCTTTGGGTGGTGCTAAAATCATCTCAGAAGAGTTTCTGCTTCTGGAAACTTCCAAGAACAACACTCACAGTCTTGATGCCCAGGCCATGAAGCATGTACAGGACGTCCTCTGTCGACACGTTGCCAGAGGCCCCCCTGGCGTACGGACAGCCCCCCAGCCCTGCCACCGAGGAATCCACCACGGAAATCCCCATCTGGTGGAGAGATGGGAACACGGGGAGCTGTTGGGAGGGGGCTGCCAGGGCTGATGCCTAAACAGTGTCCCCCCCCCAGCATCTCAGGCACTCTTCAGGGACAGACTTCAGTTTCTAAAAATGATTATTTCTGCATCAGGTTTCATAATCCAGCTTTATGATCATATCGGCACTTTGTTCTTTTTTAGAATGAACTTGCTTTCCTTCTCTCTGACTATAAAAGTGACACGATGAAGCAGACGGCCCCACAGCTTTAATATGCCTCAGAGGCACCCCTAGGTCCAGGCCTCGAGCTCACGAGCTCCCCAAAGACCTGAGACGTCCTCTATGTACCCCCATCACCTCTGGATGATACGCAGTCTGATTAGCATCAGGGAAGGTAAATTCCTGAAGTGACATTAGGCCCGGGAGTGAGAAACGTAATTAAAACAGCTCCTCTATAATGGCCAAAGGGTGCCCCCTAGTGGCGCTGAACATGCAGTTTCAGTCTTCAGCTCGTCCAGCTGTGTGAAACACATCACATATGACTCTGGTGTGAGGTGTCCTTTGCACAGCGCTCTTTTCCTGTATGCTGACTGGAATACTTTGGGCTCCTTCTGTATTTTGGGTCCAACGCTGGAAAGTGGTTGAGGGGGGTTCTGATGTTAAGTCGGTGCTCAGTCACTCGGCCCAAAAGACAAAGGTAACCGTTACACTTTCCTTCATTTTCATTAGTACATTCTGTAGATATGTACCCTAAAATGACTGTGGATAACCCTGCTATTATCTGCCTGCACTGGGTTGGACTTGTGTGACATTAGTGATTTGAGGCTGGGGTCAAAGTCTGGATTTAAGGGCAAAGTACTGTGCGATACCATCAAGTGCAGCCACAAGGTGGCGCTCTGACGTAGTCTGGGTTGGGTATAGTCCTTGCGCTGTGGATGACAGGCATGTTGGGGTCGTCCCCGTGTGGGACAGCATATCTCAGCCTGTGTGTCGTCCCCGTGTGGGACAGCATATTTGAGCCTATCGTCCCCGTGTGGGACAGCATATCTGAGCCTATCGTCCCCGTGTGGGACAGCATATCTCAGCCTATCGTCCCCGTGTGGGACAGCATATCTGAGCCTATCCTCCCCGTGTGTGACAGCATATCTGAGCCTATCGTCCCCGTGTGGGACAGCATTTCTCAGCCTGTGTGTCGTCCCCGTGTGTCGTCCCCGTGTGTGACAGCATATCTCAGCCTGTGTGTCGTCCCCGTGTGGGACAGCATATCTGAGCCTGTGTGTCGTCCCCGTGTGGGACAGCATATCTGAGCCTATCGTCCCCGTGTGGGACAGCATATCTGAGCCTATCGTCCCCGTGTGTGACCATGTTTCTTAGCTTGATTGTAACCCCTCTGTCTGACCTTGGGCCCCAAATGCCTTTTTTATAAAAAACCTGCTAACACAAACTATAACTGCAGGCTGTAATGTTTCCCTTTTTTCCTTTTTCACGTAACATATTTCATTTTGTATTCAGGGTGTATATCAGTTCAAAGGCTCCTTTTGTGTTGATATCCTTAAGGAGCCATCAGCAAAAAGCCTTTTCAGCATTTTATACTGAGCGAAACCCTGTTTATATGGGCAGGATGTCGATGTCTTAAGCAGGCCACTGCTGATTTGTGCCTGACCCCCCTTTAATGTCGCATTCGGCACATCCATCCGGTCCCGGACGCCGGCGGCGCGCCGAGCAGCCAGCTGACCGGCAGATATTTACAGCCTCTGCCATGCAGGTAATGTTACTTAAGCGTCCGCTTCCAGGTAGACGGAAAGCGGACGTGCAGGGAGCCGGCCTGCTCGCCTCCGGCGATTTATTTACAGCATCTGCTGGAGCCCTTTGTCTGTGTCGTTAGGGGTTACGAAGCCAAACCTCTCCTTTTGAGAAGCGTCACGGATTAAGAGATCAGAATGTTTTCCACATGGTCCCCTCGATTGTCAGGAGAATATTAAAGAACTTTCCCAGCTTCCGTGGCCGAGCCAGATGTGGAAGGGGGTCCGGTAGAGGAGAAAAATGAACGTGCTTATCCTCCGCCTGACCTCGCAGCAACATCGGGACACATCGATTCTGAC
>JAODKN010000063.1:881096-894771 GCA_026774425.1 Petrocephalus zakoni
TTTATGACCCCTCCCCTCCATACATACGATGGGTTTCCGTTATGATCCCGCCCCTCCATACATACGATGGGTTTCCGTTATGATCCCGCCCCTCCATACAGACGATGGGTTCCCGTTATGATCCCACCCCTCCATACATACGATGGGTTTCCGTTATGATCCCGCCCCTCCATACATACGATGGGTTTCCATTATGATCCCGCCCCTCCATACAGACGATGGGTTTCTGTTATGATCCCGCCCCTCCACATGGAGGGTTTCCATTCCAGAACCAGTTGAGCAAGCTTAATACTTCTGTTACAAATCCAAACAAAATTCATCCCATCCTATAAAGTCATGTAAGAACAATCCCTTTCACCTTCTGAAAATGTTTGCCCTAACAGGACGTAAGACAGGAAGTTGTGGCCAGACCTACTTCTTTGAAAAACTGCAACATAACATTTCTGTGACTATGACTGTCACTATGGTTCTGCAGAAATGAGACATTGTTGGAAAGCCAGAGTTTTACATAATCGGAACTTAATTAAAGATTAAATTTACGTCTTCTTGTTATTGTTAAGGCTAGGTTTCACTGAGTCAAGCCTATACCACAATATCATGTATCTCCATTCTGGGAAAGGTCTCAGAATTCAGTTTTAGCCTGTTGGGAAGCTGCAGCTGTAAACCACGGGTTACTGATCCGTAGCCCTCACCTGTAACTCATCTGACACAAAATGCAGTTTCACCATCACATGACGGGCAAGCCCACACTGCTCTTCAAAATACTTACATTTCAAATCGACGTACCCAACATCAGCTTTGCTGAGGAAAGCTACCAATTTGTGTCCTGATTTAATATTTACTCTCGTTAATGAAGAGCACATGCATCTGTTTATTACAATGGCAGTTACACCATAATTTACCAGCATGGTCAGAGTTAGATGGTAAGCAGCTTTAAGGCTGAACACTGCTCTGCCACTTTATCATTTGTTTGTTATCTGTTTTCCGTTGGTGTCTTTTATTCTACACCTCCGCTGTTCATGGCGGACAGCTCTCATTGGGGAACAAGCCGCCTGACACCCCTGTATGCGGGGAATACAGGTGATGTGTTCACCATTCATGTTTATGTAAATCATTCATAATTATTTTGTTGGGAAGTTATTGGATTGAGTTTGTATTAAGTAAAAAAAAAACAGCAAGTATAGAAACAAAGTAAATCATTACATTTACAGGGACATGAAGATTTTAAATCAGTAAATGCATCAATAAAATATAATTTGTAATAAAATAGTAACGAATATGACAATATAAAGCTGTTAAATGACAAAGTGAAAGGAAAATTAGTGAAATAAAAAGCTATTTAGTCGTGTGGTTTCAGTGCAGTTTAACCAGTTAGATGATTCTTTTAGCCAAAGTGTGACATCTGACCGTGTTCTGCAGCTGTGAGACCATAGACTGTGATGATAATGATAATGTGGTAATAATCCTTTAATTAACACTCATTGTGTGGGCCAACATTCTCTAAATGCCAAGTGTAATGATCGCCATGTTCTGTACTGTTATGGCATTACAATACCTTTAAATGTATTACATTAAAAAAATAGCAACTCTGAATAGCCAGAGAAATGTTGTCTCTGTTCATGAAATAATCTTGTTTAAAAATAAACTTTTTTAGAATAGTTCAGTTATTTTACAGTAATAATAACACGTGAAAACAGAATGAGGGGATCCAAAGAAAAACATGACCAGGTTTGCTGTAAATGTCATCCACTGTCAGAGGGAATTAAAGCGTTATTCATCTTTGGGATTGGGATTGTATTACAAATTCCATACAGCAGCAAAACACCTGGCCTCCGAGAGGAAGGGGGCGGCACTACAGGAGCAGGGCATGACACTCTCTATTGACCCATAAGAAAATCGCAGAGATTAACGTATCGCCTTTCAAATGCACTGGCACCTTTGGACCAAGGGGGTCCCGTTTTACCATAACCCAGAGTCAGATCAGCTTCTACAAAGAAAAGCACGAGCTATGCTGGAAGGATTGGGGAACCTTGGAGGACCCCGTTGCTTCTCTGTTGTAAAGCTCCTTCGCTTAGCTCTTCCAGTCCTCCTGCTAAACTCTCCTAATCCTCCTGCTAAGCTCTCCTGGTCCTCCTACTAAGCTCTCCCATTCCTCCTGCTAAGCTCTCTTAGTCCTCTTGCTAGGCTCTCCTGGTCCTTCTCTTAAACTCTTCTGGTCCTCCTGTTAAGTTCTCCTGGTCCTCCTGCTAAGCTCTCCTGGACCTCTTGTTAAGCTCTACGAGTTCTCCTGCTAAGCTCTCCTCGTCCTCCAGTTAAGTTCTCCAGGTCCCCCTGCTAAACTATCCTCGTCCTCCAATTAAGTTCTCCAGGTCCACCTGCTAAACTCTCCTCGTCCTCCTGTTAAGTTCTCCAGGTCCACCTGCTAAACTCTCCCGATCTCATTACCAAGCTCTCCTGGTCCTTCTGCTTATCTCTCCTGGTCCTCCAAGTTCTCCTGCTAAACTCTCCTGGTCCTCCTGCTAAGTTCTCCCGGTCATCCTGTTGGGTTCTCCTGGTCCTCCTGCTACACTTGCCAGGTTCTCCTCTCCACGCCGGGTCTAAGATATCAGACCTTCAATACTGAACATGCCAATTGTGATGAGCAGTCTGGAAATACATGATCTTTTCACCCTCCACAAAAGCTGTGAGGCAGAGGAGGTGGCTAATGCTGGGCAGATCTGCACACAAAGCCCAGAAGGACCGGGCCGAGTCATTGGGTTTCTGTTATGATCCCGCCCCTCCAAGTCAGCCTCTTGTGGGACCACTGGCAGGATGAGCCACACCTCCCCAGGAGTCCAAAACATGTGGCGCTCCTACACCAAATTACCGCCATGTCAAATTCATACTTAGTGTATTTTTTACCATAAGCGTAATGCCCTCTCTGTACCTAGACATATTTCTGAATATTAAGCTTAAGTGCCATTCTAGGCCCAGGATGGGTCTACATCATTCACACCCATGCATCCCTCTTAAAATGAGGATTTAAATTCGATATCACTAATTGTGCAGCAGGTGCTGGTATCCAGCCCACATCTTAAACAGTGTTGCTGCAGAACAGGCTTCGTTTCAACTGAGACTCCAATTACAGCTTCACCTCATGTTCGCCTCCAACCGTCACAGATGGAAATAAACACCGTGTCATTTTCCAAGCGACGAGACGCTGCTCTCCCTGCACCGCATGAGAAGCTCTCGGGAAGCCCTGCTGCATGCCTCCGACTGCAGCCACTTCCAGCAGCACGCAGAGAATCTGCAGAGGTGCAAAACCCCCTTCACCTGAGACAGGGAAGTAAAAATCTCTGAAACTTATGAAGCCTTATGTTCCCTAAGCTGCAAGGGGCAGGAGCGAGCTGTTACTCTGAATGACAATATCCAGAACCCCAAACAAAACATTTAGTATCACTGATGTATCAAAGGAGCAAAATAACCAGAAGCCAGACTTTTTTTCCTTATACTGATGCACTAAAATTGAATTATGCCACTGAGCTGAAACCCTACATGCTACATGCATTAAATCTGTCGAGATTAAGATGTCTGTCGCACGGGGGAAATCCTTCAGCTCTTCTGAAAACCAACGTGCTGCAACAAACACATAAATAATAACCTTGCGGAGTTTACTCATAAGAACCATTCCATATGCTCGCAGCCAGGGCCCCAAAACGTGTAAAATACAGCCCAGATGGTCAGCCTACTAAAGAGGTCTGATAGAAATGTAATGGGGATTCCACAGCCCACCCAGACATGGACAAACAGGCAGAACCATATGTGGAAAAATGAATAAAGTAAACTGCAAAACATTTTTATTAGATACCATTTCGCTGGCCTTGTGGTCGCACTGCAAGCTGACACCCTGGAAATAAACTGTGATTCAACAAAAAAACAGAATGGAATATGTGGAAATTACCCACTGTAATAAAACAATGGCATCCCTTTCTTTTTCAATCAGGTGTGCCCCTGATGCATGCGAGTCTCTGAAAGTGTGTCTGGGTGCTCATTAGACGTTTCATTGACGTACTGCTGTGGGCTTGTACAAACACATCTTTGGGCAAACCTTGAAATACAAAGCAGTACCTGGTTTTTCTGAGGTCTCTGGGAAAAACAAGGATCTTTTTTGGTACCATCATTCAGTATGCAGCTATTCAGAAATCTCATGTTATAAGTGTCAGCCTTATGAAAAGGCACCTTTCCACCAAGAAGAAGAGGTGCAGCAAGCCAGGGCACCGCTGGGGCTGTTTAGAGGGCATTAGCCCCCACCCCAAACAAAAATACACTATTTGTATAGCTTGGTGTTGTTCATTTTCATCTATAATCGGACCCCGATAGCAAAAGCTCGGTGTGCTATTGTACGTCAGAAACTCGGTTTTGGGATTTACTTCAAATTCACGTTCAGGAATATGGTAGTAAAATGTTTAAAAATTAAAAAGAATCAAGCATATTAGTTACACAAAGAAATGGCATATAGCGCTCAATGCAGGAAAATGAGTCTGACCATCAAACGTGCAAATATTTTGGTTTGCAGAGAATAGCAAGTGAACAGAGGATTTCATGAAGTAAACGTACTATTTCCACGATATAGAAAATATTCGGGAATAAGTTAAAAGGCAGATTAAAGGCAGGTCAAGTCAGCCTTCTGCAATAGCGCGTACTGACGCTTCAAATGCGGAGTGGAGCGCAATAATACCGGCTTTCTACTCCGAATCACCAGCTCTACTCTCTTCCAACATCACGGCCAAAATAAACACTTTAAAGTGTTTCATTCAGAAATACACGCGTCTCGTGACTTCTGATAATATATACTATTTCTGCTGAACTTTACTGAGCAAAAAGGGATTTATTTGTTAATCCAAACCCCGGCCTTTATATATATGCAGCAGTGCCTACCACTGAGGACACCGAGGTCAAGTCCTCAGTATTTTTGCTGCAACTCCAATAACCATGATCCATTACTGGGTACATGAAGGAAGCGCTGACGCTTTAGACCGGGCTATTTTAAAGATCCTGGCTGTACAGTGTGTGTGTGTGTGTGTGTGTGTGTGTGTGTGTGTACATAAAAATTAATATACATACAAATTAAAGGAGGCTATTAGTAGCCTGCAAAAATATTTTCCCTAAAAAGACATACATTATAAAAACTTATTTAAATGTTTTTTAAGTTATTATATAAATATGTAAAAAAGTAATTTTAAGTTATCCTGTATATAGAATAGAATAGAATAGACACGTGTGAAAAATAAAGGGCATGGAAACACAAGAAAACCGAGCAAGACATTTTATAAGAGCTTTTGCGCTTACAGGGAATTTCAGACGTTCACAAGTGCGAACAAGAGGACAGCCTGTTTGCCAGCACGGCGGCCGGCGTCTGCTTTCCCCATCAGCGCAGAGGAGCGCAGGGGGGCGCACCTTCCGAAGGAGCGCCCTAATAATCACCCCTCCTCAAAATACGCCGCTATTTTCGCCGGTTGCTATAAACAGTGTGCTTTCGGTATTAAATTTAAACTCTCTGACCATTGTAATTTACCGTGCCTCGGTCACACTGGCTTTTTTTTGGCTTCAGTCAGGTTGCGAACTTTAACGCAAATACCACAAAAAAGTAGTCTAGTGAGACCACAGAAATATATTTTATTTCACATAAATAACATTTGTTTAGAAAAAAAATGAAAGACCTAATTTCTTTGAGGATCATACCAAAAGTGCCACGGGCTTTTTGTAAGATTAGTGTCCAGCAAAGGTTTGGCAGTGATTTATCTCTCGCTGGGTAGCGGTCTTCATGCGTTTCCGAAATAACACAAAATGCTCTTTTTTCCTGGTTAACTTCATCAGAAGCTTCGGAAATAAAGGGGCGGTAGCCCCCTCCTCTCGCTCCGGCTCTCACACACATAAATACCTCGTTTGGATTGTCATTAGATGGTTTATGGATGTTTACAGAGTCCAGACAAGCGTCCGACGGCACGTCAGGAAAGGGGATGTTTGCGGACCGGGGAGCGGGGCAGCGCCGGATCACTGTGGGCTGTGTTACCCCGGGGGCGGGGGCTTGCCCGGGGGACCGGGGGCAGCAGCCTGTTAATCTACCCTCAGTGTGGCAACTGTTCTCCCTCCTTTCTCATGTGGTCGGAGAGCAGCGCACTCAGGGCGCAGGGAAAAGCCTTCAACCCGGGGGCATATGGCGTATAACCCGTATCATATAAAGAAACGGGAAGATATTTTGCAAGCTTGGAAAGCACCCACAAAATGAAACAGTGGATGGAATTGTGACGTGCTGGAGGAAATCACGAAGGGCAGCGCTAGCAGGTGGCCTCTGCGCACCCAGGGCCGCGTAACGTGCGCAGGCTGGCCGCTGCTTTTAATTAAGCTGAATAGAGTCTGTCTGTTCCGACACGGCGAAAAGGGGGCTGGCGGCACAGCTGAGTTTTCGGGGAAGGTCACCCCAGTTATGTAAATAAATATTAATCTTTAACCTAATCCTCTCGGTCACCGGCGTTTCCAAGTCTTTTCAGGATGGCAGGACTCCTACTGGATCCCAGGGAGAATTGCCCAGTATTTCATGCTACCAGAAGGAGTAGACGCATTCTCTCTCTCTCTGTCTCTCTCTCTCTCTGTCTCTCTCTCTCACACAGACAGACAGACAGACACACCCACACACACACGCACACACACACACACACATACAGGTCAGCCTTGCGCAGGCTGTTTCAGACTATTGGCCACTGTCTTGCTAAAGTCCAGCAGGGCATTTTGTACGCAGATGTCATTGTCCTTCTGGCTAGTGTTTAGTCAAACAAAGAGTTAACTATACTGTGACTGTGTGCACGGCCATACAGCTGGAATGACAACTATGTCAAATGTCATTCTGATAAAAGACATGTTGCTTTTTATCTTTTAAAGATAGGAGGGCACAGAGCCCACCTTACAAATACACTGTCAACACATTTACATCGGACTGAAAGCATTGCCATTTTAAACCCGGCTCCTGATGACAAGCATTTTGCATAATCAACAGCATCACACACTTAATGAGAGATCACTGTTAAAGCAGAATCACAATTTATGTTGTAATAATATTGTATAATTCTCATGACTCTGGAAATTTTTGTTACAGAGTAACTTCAAAGTGCTTAGCAGATGAAGTTTTATGAAAGATTAATTTCAAATTGAGGAAGGAAAGGCGTTAAGCTTGATTAGGATAAATATTACAGAGGCCATTGTCTATTATATTTTCAGAAGCACTTTTTGGGAAGCCTAGCTGCATTTCCACTGGTCAAACTACTAAAAAGATTTGGATGATTCTAAGCTTAAATATACAGAGTCCGTTTATGAAATCTCACCTTATTACGCTGATATTTACAGAGTCACAGGAACTGATTGAAATCACTCTGGACAAAAGCAACTACCATATATTTTCAGGCATAAAGTTCAGGGCTGGATAAAGCAGCCTGGAGAAGCTGAGGCCACGGTGAGGCTGCGGGTCGCCGAAAGGGTGCTGGGGGCCAAAGCGTCATGTGACTGTCTCCAGACCATGTGGCTGCTAACAGGACACTGACCTGCTCTGCTCTTCGTCTTACTGTTGGAACCAGAACTTCATTTGCAAATGGGGTTTGGCATCACTGCTGCAGGGCTTTTTAGCGAAACTGTCAGCTCGATGACTGATAGAGTACCGTCCCTCCAATGAAAGAAAAAGATGTCTGGCATTTAAGAGCCACTGTTTTCCAGTAAGGAGCTTTGTTGTGGGTTTTATATTAAATGATAAATCTTTGTGCCTGGCAGGTACAGCTGTAATGCGCTGTATTTTTGGGGACAGGAAGTCCGCATTCGTCATTAACCACATCGTTCTGCGGGCCCTGGTGTCTCTCCCCTGTGACTGTGTGTGTTACACAAGTACAGGGCACTGCGCTATTATGCAGCATCAAAGGATGCCAAATTGATGGGCCCCGTATAGCAGGGAGGGGGGCAGGGAGGAAACGCCTTTGATCAGGATATTAAACATGCTCATTAGGTTCCCTTCGCCCCCCTATTGTGGTGCAGATATAATCCTGCCCCCCCTATTCTTTATGGTTTGTCTCGGAAGTGGAGTGACACCATAGCTTGCGGATGAAGCTCTGAAGGTCATTTTCGGGGCAGACCTAGGGCTCAGAAAAGTGGTATGTTCCAGGGGGGTGTGGGGTGGGTGCTTGCGAGATGAGTGGACCATGGTGGACAGCAAGTATTTACCAGGGAGGTTAGCTTATATCTCAGTGGAGGGGAGCGATTTGACAAAATCACCCAAACAGTTTGAGAGAGGAGTAAAAACCAGACAAAACAAGGCCGGGGGGTCAGTTCAGGGAACAAGGTGTGGGCTGGAAAACCAGCTCCGAGATTTCACTCAGGAGACAAATCTGGGTGCATGGCGTGTGAGTCCACTGTGTGGACGGCCTTGTGAGTCTGCAGCACTACACTGCGCCGTGTGGACCGGGCCTGTGACCGACCTGGACACACCGCTGAAGGAGAACGCCCTCACAGCTGTGGACAGATGTGAGACCTTCTGTGTATACACCAAACCTGTCAAATATGTATAAATCACAGGCCCGCTGTAGCCCAGCAGTGCGTCAAACTTGAGCAGGAGTTTGCCGCAGCTGCGGGGGGGTGGAGCCATGCTAATGTAGCAGCACATCAGGGACTAAACGGGGGTGCTGGCAGACCTGCGCTTTAACACAGGGACTGATAGCAGAGCCTGTGTGGATCAGGAGAGATGCTCAGTGACACACAAAACACTCACACAGTATGTCTTTATTTCTCAAAATATATTACTCGAGTTACCAATGTTTTATGAGACTCTACAGAGAAACTAACCATACATTAACAAAAATACAAGTTCTACTGCCTTAATGACAAAGTATGGTTAAAATATTTTACTAGGATGTGAAATATCAAAACCTATATAAATACTGGCACTAACATAGATCTCGTCTACTTTCAAACTGTATGTTTGGTGGTACAAATAAAACTTTTATATTTTGTATATTCAACAGCATGACTGTGGGATGTACCTTTCAGATTTAATTATCTTACATAAAATACATAATCAGCTAAACACATAACCAGCTAATGATACTACAGAACAACCACCTTTTATAATGCAGGAACTCGGGAACCTGAAAGCTACCGTAATCATCGTTAGCCTCAAATTTGTAAAGGAATGCTGTAATAGTGGCCTGGGGCTCACTTCAGATGCAAATGTCTTTTTCACAGAAGTGGCCCATGAAATGGGAATGAGCTGGGCTGGCACCTCTGAATCTGCGGAAATCTCTGGAAACATCCTTCTTCAGCTGAGTCCCATCATCCATCGACTCATCACTGTGATGCCACCTTCAAGTAAGTGAGCTCACTTTGCTGGATGAAGGCACAGAAATCACTCACTTCCAACGAAGTCATAGCAGCTCCATGAACAACATAAATTACATGGTATTACCATGGTAACGATGACTACATCCTCCAGTATGAAATTCTGACCACATGGCATAAAATGTAGCAGCAAACACAAGCTTTGCTTGAGTGGTTTATGAAATGAATAAATGCCCTTCAAGATGAAAATAATTAGCTAAAGCATACAATACAAAGGTAAACGACCAAAAGGACTGAAAGGTTTGACAACGGAAATAAAATAAATCTAGATTTTAGAAATTCTCCTTTCAAGCTTTATCCTGTTGCTAAGAACTTGCCAAACTTGAATTAGTAAGTAGGGATAGGGTGGAGGTGGTGCAAATGGTGCATATGTGACTGTAGGGGGACATTCGCGACCCGGAATGCACTGAACATTCCCGGTGTGCACAAAGAAGGCTGACCTGCATTAATGTTAGGGAGGTATGAAGACCCTCCACAGACAGGGTCAGAAAATACTATTTACTAGTTTTGCGTTCCATTGCAAAATGATTTTTGCATTTTGTTTAGCATTTCTTTTCAATAGTTTTGCATTCCTTTGAAATTGTTATTGCATTCACTCACAACAGATGCAAAAAAGGGCTTTCTGACCAGGTGATCATCAGCCAAGTAAAACCTAAGCAGAGAACCTCTTTAAAGAGGATGGATGGATGGATGGATAGTCAGATAGTCAAATGATAAACAGCAAAAACAATTGCAAAGTAAGGCAAAACTGTTAATATTAATATTAACCCTTTGGGGGCTCTGTAGGAAGCCCAAGACCAAGCCATTTTGTTTTTTAGATTATACCCAAAGAACTTGCAGAGGATGCAATGCCTGATAGTGACAGCATGCAGTTGTTAAAAATGTATCTGCTTGTGTTGCAACTTTGATTAAAAGTCTGTCTGTGGTACAGTCGTATGGCCAAGTTGCCCTGGAAATGGCTGGCGGGCTGCTGCATCACTAGCAATGGCCCCACTACAAACATTTCCAGCCCTGTGGGCACTTAGGACACCTTACGGAAGACCCTATTCCCATCTAGGGTGGCAGACTTCAGCCGCTCAAGCGTATGTGGATGCCAGAGGTCATTTTCACCTTCATCGCGGCAGCCACAGGCCTTCCCCTGAAACCCTTCCTGTGAAAGCCCTTGCATGTTCCGCACGAGCAGCAGGCCTTCCTGTGGAAGCCCTTGCATGGTCTGCACAAGCAGCAGGCCTTCCTGTGAAAGCCCTTGCCTGTTTCGTATGAGCAGCAGGCCTTCCTGTGAAATCCCTAGCATGTTTCGCTTGAGCAGCAGGCCTTCCTGTGAAAGCCCTTGCATGTGCCGCACGAGCAGCAGGCCTTCCTGTGAAAGCCCTTGCATGTGCCACACGAGCAGCAGGCCTTCCTGTGAAAGTCGCTGCATGTTCCACAAGAGCCCCAGGCCTCCTTGTGCAAACCCCTGCACGTTTCATGTGAGCCTGGGGACCCTGCCAAATACTGCAGCCATCCTAATATCAAACCGAGGCCAAGCACCCCCATACCTATCCCCAGCTCCTGTCAGAATCACAGGAAACCCATTTAATGAATAAACCACCGGTTACCAAACCTCTGTAGCTATCTGCTAATAGGTGCAAAGGACAGCTCGTTAGAGATTGCTATAAATATCTTTATCATCTAGCTATTCTCTCTTTAGAACTAAGATCTGCTCAACAAATCATCACATTGCCAGCTTTACACTTGGAGATTAGCTGCTCAAATAAGGCAATAATTGCAAAATTATGTTGCAAATGTCTCCTCCACCCAGTGCCTGCGCTAATCAAGAAAGCCAAGCATTGCTATCTCACAAAGTCATATGTGTACAGCTTTTAGTACTATTTAATACATATGAAGACTGTGTTAATATTCCGGTTGCTAAAACAACAAGCTAACTAATAGTACACCTTTCCCAGCAGTACCATGTGTCCCTCCAAGTCACATGACCCAATCTTCTGCTATTGGCTGTTCTGACCCTATGGGATTCACACGACTCACGCATGCAATGTCCCTTTAAAGTGTTTATGGTACCATAAAAGGTCTTTGCTAGCCTAAACATTCACTGTATTGTATGATGTCAGTATCCCGAGATCTGCACGGGAAAATTTGATTAATCTTTATTAATTAAGTAATGTGAATAATGACTAAGTTCTGTTTCCCTTTTTTAGGATTCTCTCAGGACTGCTGACTGCAGTCTGAATGCACGTCCAGTAAAACCCTGCACTCACATTCTGGGAAACGAGGTTTTGGGCGCAGAATGACCTCATCAAACAACACCGTAAAGAGCTCTGAGTTTACGGTCCTGATGGGGTGAAAGGGGACCCCCTGCGTACAGAGTGAGGCACCGTGACCTCACACGCAGATTCCACAGCTGGCTTCCGCAAGGCCAGCAGACAGCTCGTACCACTGGGAGGTGGGGGTCAGGTGAGTTTTATCACAGAAACAGGGATAATAAATAAGCTCAAGGAACTAATATATACATAACACTGTGCATGACATCTCAGATTCAGAAAGTAGGCCACTGAAACCTTTTCCAACAAAGTCTCATGTGAGGAAGCTGGTCAGTGACATCCACACGACCGGACCACCATGTTCCTGTACTTCTTCAGGATCACGTTTGAACTGTCGTCGAAGTAGAGCACCGATATGGCGTTCAGTTTGGTCGGAGCACAGCACGGCTTGGGAACGTTGTCAGGAAACATCAGATGGACCTAAAGAAAAGGAGGTGACTGACTATCACTCCACACTCATCCACCTCTGCGTGTGATACCCAGCAGGAATATCACGGATGCTCTACTCATTATCTTTAAATGTTTTTTATGAATGAGCGGCAGAGGATGCACATACCAGTGTCTGCACGATGGCGTGGTTGGTGGCGTTCATGTGTGCGTTGAGTGGGAACGAGCATTCTCCATCACAGTAAAAGGCAGCGTACCCCTCGGGCGCGATGATCCAGTCCTTCAGGAGAAAACACAGGTGGCATTTTTTCAGTTGCTGTCCCTCAAACCCATGAATTTGCCATGCACCAGAGTGCCCTACAAAGGTTCTCACGTGCTTTAATGGTTCTGCAGCAGCAACAATGTGCAATATTATGGGGGGGGGGTGTATTGGATTCCCAGGGCGTTCCTGTAATCTGTGTTCAGCCTCACCTGCCATCCCAAGTCCCGGAAGCTGACGTACAGTTCATGTTTCTTGCAGGCTTGCTTCTGTTCACTAGTGTTTTGGTCTGATGTAAAAGAATAAAAAGACATCAGATGTACCAGCAGTGCTTCTGCCAAACTGACACTAAATTAGGAGTTTTAGAACATGAGGTGAGATGGTATGAAAGTCACGTATAAAAGTGCTCTGAACTTAAATGGGAGGCCCACTGGTTTTTCTGTATATACTCCACCTCTTTAAGGATGGAGCATTTTATTGAATAATTTGTTAGCCTTGTCAACGCAAACTGAGCTCTGTAGGTAGGCCTACTCTAATGTGGGCAAATGCAGTGGATCATGGCATCAGAGCGGTAACGGGGCAGGCAATCGGAAACGTGCACTGGGGAATGTCTGCACGAAATCACCGCAGCCAGCAATCGTGGTGACGTCTCTGCGGTGTGAAGGATGGCCGTGAGAATAAGACGGCTGGGCCTCATGCGGCTGGCAGGGAAGCGGATGTGTCACTCATGCAGAGAAACAACTGGATCCCGGGTCAGAACTGCTCTGCTACTAATTACACAAAGACCCGAGCAAGATGAAACGCAAATTATTCACTAAGCCATGAAGAAGGCTCATGTCCAAGACTGTCATGCACTGGACAAAGCATGTATATAAACATTGCCTGTTAGTTTTTTAACGTCTCTGTCAAAACACCGTGTATTACATAGGGGGTGTGTGACCTCTAAGGGTTCAACGCTGGCGAGGAAGCCAAGTGGAGCTATGACCAGAGGCAGGCCATCTTGTCGTGAGGTAATTATTCAAATTGTGCAAGTTAAATAACACCACGTTTGACATGTGCACAGGAAGTGTCCTGGAGGATGTCCTGGACGACAATGCGCCAAGGGGGTGAATGGAGAGGGACTGGTCCTAATCCCGGTCCAGTTTGCCTGTGAGCAGCAACAGGCTGATCTGTGCAAAGGCACAGCAGGAAAGAGGAGCCTTCGGCACATGCTCAGTGATGTTCCATGAGAGATACTCATAGCCTACAGCACATGCTCAGAGACGTTCAATGAAAGATACTCATAGCCTACGGCACA
>JAODKN010000063.1:900941-915298 GCA_026774425.1 Petrocephalus zakoni
CACTCACGCATGGCGGGCATGGTCCTGCAGTGCACACTCACGCATGGCGGGCATGGTCCTGCAGTGCACACTCACGCATGGCGGGCATGGTCCTGCAGTGCACACTCACGCTCTCCGTACTATATTTGTTGTTCCAGCTAGCGCGCTATTTATTAGTACGATGCCATTAGTACTACTTCCTGTATACGTCCTATTGCACAATTGTCTGATCTTATGTTCATCTGAGCTACTTCACTGCTGCGGTGGGAATTTGCACGCAGGTTTGTTACTCACTTGTGCTTAACCAAGATGTAAATAACATGACAAAGTGATTTGATTTGGAGCCGCTGGTAACCGTTCAGCAAGCCAAAGTCTGGTAGGTTCTGTATCCTTTCATACCGTAAAAATAGCATAAAATTAAACCAAACTGTGACGTAAATGATCATTTCTTCATCATTATGCTTGATTGTGGCATTTTTTCTGTTTAAAGTACATAAAATTAATCCACTATTTCACAGCGTTCTGCGCTACTCGGAAACTCTAGCCCATAATTTCCATAAAATTAATATAGATTTTTCTTCCATCATACAGTCAAGGATCCACTTGTTTTAGCCCCCCCCCCCCCGGAAAATCCCAGATTATGTCCACAAAGAGCATTTTAGAGCCTGGTCGCTAATGTCACCTATTCATGCAGCAGCAGCGGCAGGGCGCTTATATGCTGCGGTAACCAGTGGTGCCTCTCGCTGGGGTTTGGGCGCTTTGATCATCCTTACAAGGTGCCTGTTCCTTCAGGGAAGTGCTGTTATTGTCTTTCTTATGCATGCAAGAATGCAGCGTTTGTGGGGGAGGTGGGGGGGGCTGACAGTGCTCTCAGCACCTGCCGCAAGAAGAGTCTGCATTTCTGGGCTCTGCGGGAGAACAACAAGGGTCACGAGGTCTGACTCGGACTACAAAGGGACTCAAAAACGCAGCCGTGCCTTTATCTGTGCGCTCCTTTTCAGCATGGCGCCAATGCTCGGCCTTCGGAAGCCTTTATTTCGGACCCCTTAGATATCTGTGAGGTAACACCGGTCTAGTGTTGCCGTTAATTGTCCAGGACGAGCTCCCTAAACCCCTACACCTTTACCTCATCAGTCCCGGAGGTGTGCTTTGAGATGGAGGAGAGACGGAAATCCTAGTCGCCTATAAGCCGCAAATTGTGTTTTTTCTTAACCTGAACATTTTGCAGAGTGTCAAACAAGGGCTGCCTTTTCAGTGCTCGGAGCCGCCATTGAAAGTCGCCATCGAAGAGTGTAATTTAGCAGAGAGTCACACTTAAATTCATTTGTCAGAGCTCAGGGTAATTGCTGTGGCATTCTGACTGAATCACGGCCCGCGGTATAGGGTTGCCTTCTAAGTTATGGAAAACCCCACACGCATTCTCGTACTGGATGCCTCAATAAACAATAAAGAAAAGACATTTGAGAAGCCCAGGCCTCTAAGTTGAAAAGAATATGAGAGAGCTTGCTTTTTTTCTCGAGAAGGAAGAGGGGAATCCGGTCTCATACAGCCATTGAGTGATAAATTGCAATTATCTCCACAATGGCTGCTCCCGTTCTCAGACGCCCTCCCCAAGGATGCTGCTCTCAGGTTCTCCTCTCGCTGCTACGCTGACGTTTCATATCTCCTTGGGCGTGTTTTGTCTACGTCGGCTGTGGTGGGTCCACAGCACCACTCGGGTGGAAAACGTAACTGACAAACCGTGGAATTTGATATATTTACCCACGATGGGGCCTGATTGTGAGAGAAGGCCAACAAAGCAAGGCCCAGAATCTGCGACAAATTTTCCAGCAAGACGGCGAAAGCCCCGACCTGCCGGGGATCTCCCCTGAATGAACATCCATCACAGGCCTTACCAATGGGAGAACATGAGGGGGGGGCACCCCCAACACCTTAGAAGGCTCCTATTGTTGTTTGAAACGTGCAGCGACTCGCCGACTAAAGTTATGGTCCTGACAAGCGCTTCACATGAGTGCCCGCGCACAGGGGGCGGCCTTACTTACTTGTTGGGGTACTCTTTGGTGACCTGGTAAAGGCTGACCTTCAGGGTGGCGTTCTCGTAGCGAGCGTGGCTGCGGTCTTTGTAAATGCGGAACTCGGCGGCCGTCACCGCCTCGCCGTCCGGGATCTGGGTCAGGTCGAAGCGGAAGTCCTTGCGATGCCGACGCTGCTGCGAGAAGTCCTTATCTCTCTCTACTGGGAAAGAGAGGAATTCGGGAATGAGACGGAGCCGCGCGGGTGACCTGTGCTCCATCCCTGTCACTTCGCGTTAGCGCTGAAGGATGGGGGGGGGGGGGGGCAGGCGCATCAAGGGCAGAAAGCTCGTCCGGCAAAAAAAACGAGGAAAAAAGCGGCAGCAGACACTCAGAGATGCCACATTCATCAAAAGCTTTAACATTCCAAGCCCAGTCCAAACATTTAGCCCAGAAGCTCAAACACTCCGCAGTCCATTAAATGCGGACGAGCTCTGCTCCCTGCAGAATTCTCCATGACGGATGGCCTCTCAGTTAAGGAAAACAGGCCCGTCCCGATCAGGAGCATGTCTGATGGCCCTGCAGATTGACAGGAGCAATCGAGAGGCTGCAATCTCTAACGCAAACTCGGATGACCATTTTAACCTCGTCTTAGGAGGAACACCTAGCTTTGGACGCCCTTTCTTCAGGGCCATCAGAGCACCATGAATTATTTTTCTCAGCGGCGTGATATATTCCCCGGCGTGATATATTCCTCGGCGTGATATATTCCCCGGAATGGTGCATCCTTTTCCTCTGAGTAACACATTAACTTGTTGACGGCATTAAAAAGAAGGAGACACTGAAAACCATTTAACAGAAAGAGGGATTTATAGCAATATTACAAACACCTTCCTTCAATGATGTATGTACAACGAGAAGCATCACGATGATGTACGGCTTTGGAATCATATAAAGATAACCACGGCATTTCAAACAGATGACACACGTTACCTGGGGAATATTCCTCGGGCCGTTGGACAGAGGGCAGACAAGGACTTAAGCTCTGAAATCCACCCACCGTCATCAAAAAAACTAGCCCAAATCCGACACTGGACAGGACACTGAGGGGCAGCCGGAGTGGCGACGCGTGTTTGCGCCGCGGTACCCGAGTGATACACCCCGTTTCGCTGGTCGTTTAGCCACAGTGGAAAACCTGTGGTTACTTAACAGCCGTGGGTCAGGGGTCAGTCTGTAGTTTAGCTGGGGCTTTCCTGAGCCCAGGGGAAGGTGGTAATTGGATGCAGAGAGTGAGGGAGTCAGACGTGTTGGGTGGCAGTTTGCAGCCGATTCATGGGCGAGCCAGAGGACTGCCTAAAAACAACTCCGTACAATTACTACTATTTCATACACATCTTTGGATGTGAGAAAATGTGGGTATCACTCTAAGTCATACTGGCCTAAATAAACTGCTTAACGTCTAGATACTTTCTGGAATGTCAGCGCATATATTACATGGGCAAAGACCTTTTTACAGATCCCAACTCGATGCAAAAAATGCTCGCGTTTCAGCGTGACAAAGTTCAAACTGCAACGTTTGTAAAACCGTCAAAAGGGGAAAATGAGAACGGCGGGAGCGAGGCTTGATTTCCTAAGAGGGACCTGACATTTACAATGGCGCTCTATAAAATAGTATTTAAATATTTTGCTTTAAGTCTGCCAGATAATAAAAGATATAATAAACGATGAAAAGTAAAAGAACCATTTAAGTATAAATAAATCATACAGCTATTGAAAACGTTCATGCACAGTGCACCCAGCTGAAAGCGAACGCGCCTGTACGTATAATTCCCCTAAAACTCCGAAAAGCAAATAGAGGGACAGACAAACATGTTTCTCATTATGAGCCCGAACATACTTTCTGACATGAGACAACGTGACAGCCCCCGGGGGAATTTTTTTTTAAGACAGACTGCGCTAGAATTAAGTAGAAGGGTTTAAAAAACTGAGAAGAGCAAATTTCACTAGGGAAAGGCAGAAGTGATCGGACCTCCGAGCGACCGGGACACACGCCACGCTAGTGTTTATTATGGGATCCTCTCCCCGAACTGCCTTCGGGTCCGAGACGCGGCTGGGCGGAGCAGCAGGAGCCCCGGCCGGCAGGGGCCCCGGCAGGCAGGAGACCCGGCAGGCAGGAGCCCCGGCCGGCAGAAGGGGCACCGCGAATAGGCGCTGGCCGACCCCCTCGCCACCGAGCGCCTCCTAAATCAGCGCACTGCCTCCTCCAGACTGACAAAGCTCATGGCTCATTGCGCTTAACTGGAAGCGTCTGGGACTCCGTGAAGGGCGGCTCTGATCCTTATCACACCTAACTCGCTGCTCCCAGCCTCCTGGAGAATCATTATTAATGTCACATCCCCCGGTGACTCCTTCTGGAAAAATCTCCCTTAGGGCTGCCGTACTTTTGGTATAAAAAACGTATAGCAGCCTAACTTCAGCGCCCCTGGGATGGTAGACGCCGACGTGCAGCACCCAGCGCTGCCCATTCCAGCCCCGCGTCCTCCCGAAAACACCGGGAACGGTAACAGGATCCCAGGGAATGTGTGTCAGGGAGCTTAACTAGCCGTGTAATTCATGTGCTCAATTAATGTAGCATGTACAGATGAATGTGGTATGAAAAATAGCATGGCGAGGCAGTTACTCCACATCCCGTCCCGAAACTTGCTACCATAAATGTAGGGGGGGAATAGTTCAGAAAAACGGAGCTTATTCAACCCCCTTTTCCCTCTCTTTAACAACAGGAAGTAATTAAGCCCAATTATCCTTAGGTCAAGTCAGTCATCTGATAAGTTTGTATGAACAGCTTGGTGAAAGGTCGCAGCTACTGAGGCAATATAGCGCTAATCATCATTAGGTCTATTATCTTGCCCTAAATTCCCGTCCCAAGACTTTCATACTGCCAGCACAGTATATATCCTCCCCCGCCACAGGCCCGTACTTTGTAGCGTTACTATAATCCCGGAGTTTATTTCGGGGTCCCGGAACTTTTTTTTTACGCATTTCTATACCGGCCAGTTTTAGTCGGTTTCTAAAAACACATAAACACAGACTTACGTTATTTTGTATTTCAAATCTCAGTTTAGGCGATTATGTTTTTCTAAGAATAAATCTAAATTAAACAGATTAATCGACATTTAAGGAAGCGACGAAACCTGTTTTCAAAGGGTAAAAAAGTTTGTTTTTATAGGCCCTGTATTTTCTTTACATTTTTAATGCTGCCGTATTAAAATAAATGAAAATGTCACTTAAAAACGTTTTATGATGGAAGAAGAAATAGATTACCGCGCTGTTTAGTTGTTGTGTGTATTTTTACTTACAAAAACTAAAACTAGATTAATGTAGGCTATATGTATGATTTTAATGAACAAATCAGAGTTTTATATTTTGCGCAGAAATTGTCTTAGTGTGCTACCGTTTTCATATTTTTTCAGTTCCATTTGATAACCTTCGCGTATATTGTTAAGAACGGCAAATGGCGACAAGATCAAAGCAAACAAATAAATGTAAAACAAATACTTTCGTGAAATGTACAAATTTGTGCTACTGAGCCGGTCACCCCAAAGAACAGGTACACAAAACAGCACATTTGTACATTTTTATATGTGCATGCACGAAACTAGACGTATGTGTAATCGCAAGCAGCGTTTTTATATTGTTTTATAGTTGTTTAAATTGTAACGAGATATTTTACTAAGTCTGATCTTTTGTTCTTTTTCATTTCTCCTCGTCCGAGTTGTGAGAGTGCGGAATTTTAATTAATTCATTCAATCAAAATAATTGACCGAACAAGGTTGTTGCCCTGGGTACAGCCACAGGCAACACACCCCCTGCTATTTTAATGAAAATGTTGACGGTATGGGCGAAGAACCCTATTCTGCTCATACATATAATTATATAAATGACAGCGAGCCAGTCCATGTGAAACAAATAATAATAATATTAATAATTAATAGTAATAAGGCGGGACAGGGATACTTAACGTAGACAGAAATTATAAATCGTGACTTTTCATCTCGCAATGACAAATGAAGAAGCCCCTATTTAATCAGCCTAGTCGTTAGGGTAAAACGCTCCGCGCCGTACGAATGGGGGCTATTAATGCTCGCGGCAGAAGCCCCCATGCAGCGCGGCGCATCACTGTAAAAGGCTTTGCTCCTTTCTCCAGAACAGATACCTACCTAAATTGACAAAGCTCATAACCATATCAGCGTCGTTCAGAAAATTGGTATCATGTGAGGTGGCCAGGGGGGGACTCTGGCTGGTCAGGGGGGCTGCGCGGTACGGCTGGGGGGCGCGGGAGTAGCCGTGGGGGGGCCCATAGTGATCTCTGCGAGCGCTGCCCTGGCTCCGTTCCAGGGCGCCCTTTCCTGGGCCGTCCAGGATCCCGTCGTCGTCTTCGGTGGACATGGCATTGTACAGGTCAAGCATGAAGAGGGGCGCTGAGGATGCTTGTTTGCCCGGGGAAAAGGGCCGCGGCCGGTGCGGTAAGCCCAGGATGGACAGGATCTCTCTCTGGATCTCTCTCCGTTCGTGGTTGCGCAACCTCCTGTAAATAAAACTCGAATGCACATGGTTGTCCCCCCAGCCGCAGTGAACGGAGTGCAGGAATCCCAGGCAGCCCCAGAGGAGTCCGATGGTGCCCCCACACAAAAGCGCTGACGGCTTCATCTTCGCGACTTCAAACTCCCGAGTTGTGCGCACACTGTTAGGGTGCCATGCCCAGCGCACCGAATCACTTTCGCAGCTTCCTTCCCGCGGCGGGCGTCACATTATCGGGGGCTCCTCTTCCTCCCAGATGAATGCTTTTCCCCTGTAGGTCAGATCTTGTTTTAAGTCCACTTTCAGCGACGCATCCTACGTGCGGCTCCGAAAAAAGCGGCCTTATCGATACTCAGATTCCCATGGTTATAAATGCAATCCGCCAAAAGTCGAAGCCCTTCGAGGAAAAAGTGCCACAAATATTGCAGGATCAGCACGCTCCCCCGCACCTTGCAGCTCCGCGTAAACTCCCGGACGCAGGTACCTTCCCGCAGATGCCTTTCGCTTTTACGCCAGCTGTGCAGAAGCGCCTGGGTCGCTCGGGTGCGATATTATAAATCTGAATGTATCAGCAGCTTAATTCTTGGCGGAGGCGCCTAAGTATAATCCAGGGGAATGTGTCGAAAGCAGGACTTTTGAGAAGTCCATCCCACGCACACAGGAGAGCGGCATCCACCACTAGCGGCCGCGCAGGGAGAGGGACGCGACGCGGCGCAGCTCATGTGAAAGGAGAGATACTTGTAATTTGAAACGATCCATAACCACCATAGAAACTAGCAGGTCATTTAATTACTATAAGAAGGGTTGGCACAGGATACACAAATTTAGATCGTTTATATTTTGTTTGACGTAATGCATTGTTGCAATGACATAATAAGTATAATTTTATTAGACTATAAATGTGAATACTTTTTTTTTATTTGACACTAGAATGTGTGGTCGTATCTGCAACTGCCTTTTTAATTTTCGAAAATAAAAATTTTAAAAATTCACTTTTTTTTAGAAAGATGGGCGTCTGATATTGAAGCAATGTTTGCATACTCGCTTCCGTCACGCGTAAAGGTAGCAAATGCACTTGGGGAAGGCATGTTCTGATCAGCATTCATAGATGTTTGCGGGCAGCTCGCAGTAAGTGCGCTAAGCAGCCAGGGAATGGAGCAGGCGATGCTCCACCCAGTGAATGATACCTTCGGAGCACCTGTCTTTCCTGGGGGCACGGCATAGTTGGACACGGTTTAATCACTATTTAGAAGAAGACACTTTAATAGTCACCAAACCCGGCATTGCTTTGTGTCCCATTTGCCAACCCGAGAACGTAGCTGAAGGTTGAAAGTACACTTGGCTCGTCAGATATGAATTTGAACTTATATACAACGCACACAGCGGTTTATATACACATATATTTGCCGAACTGTAGCCTATAGTGACCATGAAGTTATTAAACAAGAAATAAATTAACTTGTAAAAGGATATGATTTTTTTTGGTTATAACTCCAGGTAAAACGCAGTTTTAGAAGAAATTAGTAAACGTAAAAGTGCTTAAAATTTACTTTGATGTAGAATGTCATGATTTACAAGTACTTCAGCTAATAAGGCTCACCGTTTAAAATAAGCGCAGAAATAATCACCACTTCAAAGCAGCTCACCACGCCCTCCCTGGGTACTAATTACGCTACAAAAACGGCGACTTTCTTTAGTGAAGTGACGCCCAAGGCAAAGACACTCTTAATTAACTGATTCGAGCAAGAATGTAAAAGGTAAGACAAAATATCACAACTCTTAGCTCTTGAGAATGTAGTGGACAGAAACACAAAGTAAACGCATGTGAGTAAATGACCTTCCAAAGAGAGACAGCGCCATCTGCAGTTACACAGGCTTCATTACCTTCGTCACAGATGAGGCGCAGATATGCCTACCTGGAAGACGCAGTCTATAAGTGACTGAGTCAACTTCGCATTACTATATGTATCTGCTTTTTATCACTTTTAATTTATGTGTCGGCTGCATACAACATTTATCGACGATATATAAAACACGCAGCTAGTTTGTTAACTTGAATAACATTTTACTTAGCATATTGATCCAAGCACCGTGTATTGAAAGCTATTTGCGAAGCTCAATAATTCAGGAGATGAGTCGGAGTAAAGTCCAAGACGCATTCCTCATGGCTTTTTCCATTATGCATATTTTAATCACTAGAGGGCACCCGAGCAATATTAAAGCGGTCCATTTCGAGAAACGCTTCTGTAATTGACAGTCGTTCAAGGCCTTTGCCTTGATCAGTTCCATGCTGTTCCGGCCCCATAATACCTTAATTTTTCACAATCCCCAGAGAGCCATTTCTCTGTTCAGCGGCCTGTTTAGAAGGCCTTCCCCTATGAGGTGGGGTCAGAAAGCTAATGAATATTCCGGGGCTGAAAGAGACCACCCAGCCTCTGTCTTTCACAAGGCGAGCTGAGCTGCCTGAAGCCGGGACCCACCTTCCAAGGGCTGCTGAGCCCCTGGATGGTTATCAGCCTCGGCTCCTCTGTAATGGACCTGCCCGTCTGCCCTGGCCGTCCTCACTGCTGCTCAGCAGGAACCTGGAACCGTGTCTGTGTTATTGCCTGTTTTACAGGGTCATTACAAAAGCAGCATTAAGGCACTGTCAGTATAAACAGCGAGAGGCCATTTGAGGGATTGACGGACTTTCTAAGGCTAATCTTCACCCTGCTTAACAGAGCAGCGGCGGGGGGGTTAGGGTTATGTTTTGTTTGAAGGAGTTGTCTGTAAGGTGTGTGTGTGGGGGGGTGGTTGACGGGCAGATAGACAATACGTTATCAGTAAAGTGCGCTGTGGAAACCTCGCCCTTAGGGAGATATTGGCCACCATGTTTGGAATACCAAGGCTCTTGCAGGGCAAGTCTGGATAACTGTAGTAGTGTCGTAATACCCTGGGAGCCGAGAGGCTCTGGGACTCCGCACTGCAAGTCTAAACCATTCCCCTTCCTGATGAAAGACATATCAGCACATTCGCAAGATCCTTCGAATGATGCGTCTTGATCTGCCATAACGGGCCAGGCATGTGGCAGTGTGACATGCACAGAATGTGCATCGAGTGCATTTATGTTTGCATTGCTATTAAGTAAAAAGCAAAGTCAGATTTGTGTCCCAATGGAGAGGTTTCTGTCAGAAATGGAGCACAGAATATTAGTTTAAACTACAATGTTGTTATGAAGGGCGGGGGGGGGTGGGCTGGAGGGCTACCCTGACACCAGTGCCACCCCCCCCCCCAGTAGCCCTCTGGTGAGTCACACATGCGTATGCTGCATAGCCTGCTTCCATTAACTGTAAAATCAGAAAACCATTATTGTATATACATTATTGTATAATATTAGTATGCGATTCCTTAACTCTCATGTTGACATCGTTTTCAGTTACTGTATATACTACAACAGCACTAGAGGATCCCTGAAATTCCGCTATGGCTTTTGGCTTTGGTGTGTCACCACACGATTTTCAGTGGTCCCATCTAGCCACCCCTATGAGAAATTTCTGGGGGCGCCACTGTTCAATAATAAAATGTGAAAAGGGTTGAATGCAGGACTTGATATAAAAACCACAGACTTTTGCGAACATCGTGTCTGCCTGTCGGCTGTGTTACCTGTTCACTGTGGGACAGATTGGGGCTTGTGGGCAGGGTTACCGTGCGCTGCGGGACAGATTGGGGCTTGTGGGCAGGGTTACCGTGCGCTGCGGGACAGATTGGGGCTTGTGGGCAGGGTTACCGTCCGCGGTCAGGCTTCGCCTGGTTTATCCGGTGAGGACCAAGCAAGTGCCTGCATGATCATCCCATTTACATGGGGCTTGTGCTGCTTCATTTATATCACACATTAATACAATTCAATGCCTACACTACAGTCTAAAGTCAAAGTATCCTGCTGTGACATCACATACGAGATACCTGTGAATCCGTCTGTCCCATGCTTCCATTTAAATGCTTATCTAGCTCTGGCTTCTCTCAGAACTAGAAACGTTTTCCTTCCCTCGCATTTTTTGTCTTCTGGTTATTTCTTCCTACTTGGACTTTTTAATAGTACATTAACATTATCTGCTGTTATGTCCATGAATTCCAGCTGATTGTGTTGTGTTGCACAGTGGCCAGTAGAGGGAGTGCTTTCCAGTAACTTGCCCAGATATACTCCACCTACAAAGACTATAAGTCCTTGACTCCCTTGTAACTCGCAACCATATACAAGAAGTATGACTCCAGCACCAGTCTTTAAAAAAGGTGTTTATTAATGATGCCACATGGCAGTACAAAAGTCATGTCAACAAAAAGCAATAAAATTAATGAATGAAAAAGGAGACTGTATGCACAAATAAAAGCCCTTAGTAGACATGAAATGACACTAATTTAAATAACACCAATAAGGCGGTGGGTGAGAATTTACATGAAACTGCAAGACAGCGTTCGTATTAACCGGCAAAGCGGAACTGAGGTGGCAGGGCAGCATCTCAAGAATTAGCGTCAAAAATAAATATACCCATGTAAAGGACTGAAGCAAATGCTCTACAAACACATTTTGGAAACTACCCTCAGCTACATATTGGCATAAAGGTTTATAAAGGTCTGGTTTCCCGGACAAGGATTAAGCCTAGTCCTGGACTGTACTGGAATGTTTTTTTCTTTTTTTCAAGGAGAAAAAAAAATGAACTGGAATTCTGCATGAGGATTCTCCGTGTCTAGTCCAGGATTAGACTTAGTCCTTGTCCAGGAAACCGGCCCTAATAATGGTACATTTTTGCACACCAGCACTGAGGAATACTGGCTACGGCCACAATGTTATGATTTGTTATTATTTTTGTTTAGTTCAGTATAATCTGAGGTTCACTTGCAAGTATTAAATTCATATGAGTGAATTTATGTGATGAATGGATCATTGTAATAAACAGCAGATTACAATGATTTTGATTTATAAAAGAAGCAACAGACCAGTTTCTTGCTGAAAGTTGAATGTATATATAAAACAATAAATTTTCCAATGAATATTTTGCTCAATCCAAAACTTATATAGCCCTCTAGGATTTTAAACCCCAGTAATTAATCAGTGGGACTTGCACGTTGTTTTGTTTTCTTAGGACACAGGTTTCGTTCGCTTATGATTATTGACAACTGTGATTTCTCTTAATAGTAAGGAAACATTACACTAAAGCTACAAAGAGTAGCTACAAAAGTACAAGAACAAGGTGGGCCAAGGTAAACAGAGATGTAAAACGAAGGGCAGTTTGTAATACATTCCATGGGTGCTGTGGACATGATGCCATTCCTGGAGCGGCCAGCAGGGTGTGGGAAGGAGGCCATGGCCTTTAAGGCTTACAATGCTGTGGATAATCAAGGTTGTTGCTGCGTGATGTTCTGTCATCTCTTCGTGTCAGGCTAAGGCCTGTGCTGGGCTGCAGGAGACTGGAGCCGTGTGATGGGAAGAGTGTGCCGCACCGCCTGCACTGCGCATCATCTTGGGCCGAGACGGGACGCTGGCCAGCGTGTGAATCCCATGGCCCGCTTGGAGGAGAAGTGCACCTGCCTCTTGGTAAGTAATTTTTTTTGCAACTAATTAATGAATTCTGTTCATCTGATCTCGCACGGCCTCACTTATCACAACCTCAGGATTTGGTCCATGTCTAACAAGACAGCAGGGGGCTGGGATGAGACACTCAATGATTCCCAGGTATTGTGATTCTTCTTTAATAAACAGAAAGAGGTACTTCCAAGTCCCCATTAAGGAGCTCAGTATTATTAAAACGTGATCTTCCTGAGATTGGAAAGATTTCCCTTTATTCCCAGATGATTTTCTTGCATTGTAAAGATGCCAGGTGCCTCCTGCCAGGTTCCGTTAATAATTGGGTCCTTTCCTGAACGGGTCCCTGCGCACCATGGTGGCATAGCAGAGGGAGGGGTGGCACACCCCCGGCTGGCCTGGATCCCCAGGACTGCCCCGCTTGCCCTCATCCCCTTGCGGACCCGGGGGTCCTGGCTTGCCCGGGTAGCCCGATTTGCTCACGCCTGGGGGCCCCACCGGACCTTACAAAGCAAACAGATGTCCTATGAAAACCACAAATGTCCACATTTTGACGATTGTGACTTTTAGCTATGGATAGAATATGCCCATTTTCCTGATAGTGAGTGACATCTAACTGAACAATGAAAAGATGTTTTATGAAGTCATCTATTAAACTAGTACTTATGTTAGTAGGTACAAGTAAGTACTGATGCCCAAATTAAGCCTCATGAACCATTTGCTGTATTTTTGACCCCACTAGATGGTGTTCTTGGCTTGCTTTAAGGCATGCTTAGAGCCCTTTTTTGAACAGACAGCACCATCTAGTGGGGTCAGAAAATACAGCGAGTGGTTCATGAGGCTTCATTTGGCCATCCCTACTAGTAAGTACTAGTACTCATGTTAAGATTTTTATTTATGATGAACGTTTGGACAAATTACTTGCTGAGAGTAGTAGATTGCTGATTATAAAAACGTACAGTGGACAGCAAGAAAGCTAGCTAAAGAACATTGCGTGTTTCTCATTATACAGCGACAGTACATTATAATTTATATTTTCTTCTGCTCTTTACCTCAACACAACATACAGGAAATGTCCCCCATTCCTCATCCTGCCTGGAATAGGCAGCTATTCCCATTGTAGATGACCCTCGAAATCACAGCTGCCAACCAAGCGACATCCTCCAATATACATGCTCGTCTTAATCCGGATATCAGATTGATATTGATGGCATGTTTGTGCAGAATAATTATTAGGGAGCGCTACACTACAGGCTGTAGGCATCAAAGAGCCATGTACCATTGGAGGAAAACACCATTCTGACCTGTGCTTGGATTTCATTTGATTATTCACAATCACATGACACTGATGGTGACAGACACTGTCGTTAGCAGGATCCAGCAAGAACTTTTTATTGCTGCTTTGGGTTTGCTGCTGCTTTGTAGCTGGACTCTTTCAGGATTTTAGTTAGGATGAGGTATTTTTCACCAGATAGTCATTGATTATAATTCCTATAGTTATACTATCACAGTGGGTTGATTTGTTTGGATGATTCTCCTATTTATCTCCATACTCATTGTTCCCAGTAGGTCTGGCATCTTTCAAGCTTTTCAGAACCTGCAGCTCCTATGCCTTACCTGGGAGTCCTGGAGGTCCCTGCTCGCCTACCATAGCTCTTCCTTGGCTTCCTTTCTCACCCTTTTCACCTGGATCTCCTGCACACAAGAATATGTGTTGCACCACCAATAACAAGGTTAAGAAGTGCAGTGCAGTTCAATGACTCAATGACTACTGGGTCATCAGACCTCCCAAGAACGGAGAGAGAACACCATAAATGGAACCGCTGTTCCCATCAATGAGGCTGTGCGGATCCGACGTACCTTTTAGCCCTGGGACACCAGGATCCCCTGGCAGGCCAGGATTCCCCTGCATGCCGTTGGAGCCAGGTATCCCGGGAAAGCCCCTGGACCCCGGTGACCCAGCCGGGCCCGGAGGACCTGGGCTCCCCGACCGCGTGTGACAGTGGTCACAGCCCCTTGGCCGAGTGTTCTGTAGGAGGGCTGGAATCTCAGCTGGACGAAAAAACATGGGCGGGGGTGTTGTTTTAAGCATTCTATTTAAGAACTGGTCATCAGTGTGTATTAAACGAGGCAGTCGGGGTAAGGACAGAGACACTTACACCTGAGAATGTCTCGGCAAATCTGTTGAATGTGCTGCTCAGACATTTCCCTTCCCTGAAAGAATAAAG
>JAODKN010000063.1:925006-935982 GCA_026774425.1 Petrocephalus zakoni
TCTCATTCGAGGCGTGCACCCACATGAGTATTTCTCATTCGAGGCGTGCACCCACATGAGTATTTCTCATTCGAGGCGTGCACCCACATGAGTATTTCTCATTCGAGGCATGCACTCATATGAGTATTTCTCTTTCGAGGCGTGCACCCACATAAGTATTACTTGTTTTCATGATGCTCTTCTGTGAATTAAGCTCTCTCCTTATGCTCTCCACCTTGCTGCGTAATTTAAGATCTTCTTTGCTTATTGCTTGTTTAATTAAAGGACAGCACATTCTGTCTTAAAATTATTGTTCTGCCAGTACTAACTCTAGGAGGTGGGCCCTTAAAAGTGGATGTATCTTCGTTGTCGGCGCTTGGGAAAATGCAGCTTACCTTTGATCCAGGTTTTCCGACAGGGCCCGGCATCCCGGCCAATCCCATCTCGCCCTTTATTAGATACAGAAAGAAAAGGCTTGTCCCCCTAACCACTGTGACAAAGGCACTATGCCACATCCTCCTTCACGGACGCGTGCAACTCACAGTGGGGCCGGGAGGTCCTCGCACCCCCTTCTCTCCAGGGTGACCTGACTCCCCCTGTGAATAAACACCTTTGTATTTCCAATAATGCAGCCACATTAAAATACACATGTGCTTTACCAGCCAGTATTGTTCTTTTAAATCATACTAATTCGCTGAACTACTATAAAAATTATACAATATGGGAGGGAGGACTTTTTCCCAGTTACCATCGTCACAGAAGGCCACTTTATAGCATGTTAAAATGTAGTAAGTGGTAGGTTTTTTGTGTTAATAGGTGGAAGCTAATCTGTGCACTAATATGCTCAGCACTTATATCAGGTTTGTACAGAAAATCCTTACCTTTGGGCCCATTGATCCAGGACTTCCAGGCAAGCCAGGAATTCCCTGAAAAAAGGAAGCACAGAACTTACTGTAGGCTTCACTCCCACCCCGAATGACCCTGTGTTCTTGCACAGGAGTGCTTCTCTCATTAATGGGAGGGTACATCATAGTTAAGACTAGCAAATGGATGTGTTCTCCTGAGAATCTCATCAGCCTCCACATTTTCTGTAGTGAGGATCAGTGAGCCGGAAGTGTGTGTGTGGGGGGGGGGGCAGGTTTGCTCTCCTGGCAGCCTGGAATAATCATACATGAAACATCACCCCCCACCCCCAGAGTTCTGGTAGCTTCATCAGTGAGGAAGCATAATGTCTTTCTCAGGATGCTGTGAAATGCAGTACATGCATTCCTCCCAAATACAGTACTGTACTGCATACTGAGCACTGTACCGCATGCTGAGCACTACACTATACCCCAAATTTAGCACTGTACTGCATGCTGAGCACTGCACTGTACCCCATACTTAGTACTGTAACCCATACTGAGCACTGTACTGCATGCTGAGCACTGTACTATACCCCATACTGAGCACTGTACTGCATGCTGGGCACTGTACTATACCACATGCTGAGCACTACACTATACCCCAAATTTAGCACTGTACCGCATTCTGAGCACTGCACTGTACCCCATACTTAGTACTGTACTGTACCCCATACTGAGCACTGTACTGCATGCTGAGCACTGTACTGCATGCTGAGCACTGTACTTTACCCCATATGGAGCACTGTACTGCATGCTGAGCACTGTACTGCATGCTGAGCACTGTACTATACCCCATATGGAGCACTGTACTGCATGCTGAGCACTGTACTATACCCCATACTGAGCACTGTACTGCATGCTGAGCACTGTACTGCATGCTGAGCACTGTACTATACCCCATACTGAGCACTGTACCGCATGCTGAGCACTACACTATACCCCAAACTGAGCACTGTACTGCATGCTGAGCACTGCACTGTACCCCATACTTAGTACTGTAACCCATACTGAGCAATGTACTGCAAGCTGAGCACTGTACTATATCCCATACTGAGCACTGTACCGCATGCTGAGCACTGTACTATACCCATACTGAGCACTGTACTGCATGCTGAGCACTGTACTGCACGCTGAGCACTGTACTGCACGCTGAGCATTATACTGTACCCCATACTTAGCACCGTACTGTACCCCATACTGAGCACTGTACTGCATACTGAGCCCTGCACCACATACTGAGCACTGTACTGCACACTGAACGCTGTACTGCATACTGAGCACTGTGCCACATGCTGAGCCCTGTAGAGCATACTGAGCAGTATACCGCATTCTGAGCACCGTACTGCATGCTGAGAATTGTACTGTACCACATACTGAGCACTGTACTGTACCAATACTGTAGGCAGAGTATCTCCATGCTCAAACACATTACACCTATTACACATGTAAAACGAGAACCATACCACATACAAGACCATTGAACAGTGTGTTTACTAATTTTCTGGAACTTTCCTTCCACACAATGACCTAACGCAGCATGATGGCCTAATGTGACATTCCTCAAGAAGCCCAGAGCCCCATCCAACTTCAGGACACATGCCAGTTTCCACCAATTGGAAACGTCAAGTAAGATGCAGGGGAAGGGTTCACGGTCAACTGGCTTTATATAGTGATGTGATTTATGAGCTAGCCATCGCTAATGGCTAATGCTTATTAAGATTTACTCAGCTGGAAAGTGTGCTTACGGAATGAAATTCCATAATATACTGGCCGCAATTTAGATGATGATAGTAGTTTGTTTTCTGAGATAAAAGACATTTATATATTGGGGTATAAAAGACATTCTAACAATATCACGCATAAACAGGCCCCGAATGATGGCATCTTGCATAGAGAATGTCAACATTGTACGATTATTTTGGGTGACTCAGATCCCCAGGAAACTCCTGGATAAACTGCACAAACAAGCATTGTTTATGTCAAACTTTGCTGGAAGCTGAATTGAATTACTGAATTTACATAAAATTTACACAAACACATTGACTATGTTACTATGGTTCTGTACTGGGGTGTACAGTATCCACAGAATAATAGCTATAGTTTTCCCATATATATGACATTATTAAAAAAATATGTTCAATGGTTCTGGATCCCAATTGGAAGAGATCAGACTGTGTGCTTTTGAACATTACTTTAAAGACACAGACTTCCATGTCCTGACCACCATTATCATTTGCTTTATTAAATGTTTTCAAGCCTTTCCACAACTAGGCAAAAAAGTGATACGAAAAAATCAATTTTTCAAAACTGTTAATTTATGATGGTGCAACATCTGTTTTCCTGCAAATGTTACTGTTAGCTGTAAATTATAGTAGGGTTAGTCATAATTTGCAGAATGTCATTTTCAAATGTTTATAGGTACTCCCAACGTGCCATGTATCCTCTTTGAATATAGCACATATTTTACCTACATGAGACCTGTTAAAACATTCCTGTTTTAAGGATTTACTTACAAATGTTCTCCCTTCTCACATGTTGATTTCCCTGTCCTGATTAGATACTTCTGTTTACGTTCCCTCCGTTTGTCCAATCAAATCACAAAAAGTTAACTGCTGCAGTGCTAATACCATATTTATTTCATTCACAATGATAACTGAACGAAATGGAATGAATCTGCGAGTCCAGCCCTGAAGCGTCTGGCCTACAACAGAATAAACACATCCTCCCAAGGCTCTCAAACCAACAAGGTTTCAAAAACGAAACCAATCTGTAAATTCCTAAGGTACAACTTGCTGTTAGATTTCCTTCGTGGCAGATCTGCTCAACTTGGTTTGTGTTTCATCGGTGCAAAGAAACCTTACAACACCATTGGGGCTGGCTTTGTTGTTGCTGGGGCCCAAGTCAAAAAGTAACTTCGGGGCCCTCCTAAACTAAAACAAACTAAATAAATAGCGAGCCAGTAGAGTCAGAAGATAGTAGCTAGCTAGCTGGTTAGCAAAACACGCTGCTTCGGCATCTTCTAAATAAGGACTGTGATTATTTAATATCTAGTGTAGTGACCGTTTGTGGCTTGAACGGTGCCGCTGAGCTGATTGAGGGGGGCCTGGATTTGTCCCCAACAGCAGCACTCGAACCGAAGGAGGCAGAAGCGTTCAGATACAGTAAGAAGTGCGATGTGGACAGCTTTCTGGGAGCTAGTACAGAGAATGGCGTGAACCATCTGCAGCCAGGTGAGCAACGCGTGTCTGTGGAGCGATGCCCCATCTCATCCGGGGAACCTCTCTAGAGAGATGAGAGGGACCCATCTTACGACATTGTCATCAGGACGATTATCGCGGTACGGCCATTTTCCAGACGGAAGCCTTGCGCTTTGTGGGGCTTCTCATCGCATTCCGCCACTTTGCAGACAGCGTCTTGGGTTTGGGGGGGGCTTGGCAGGCTTCCACAGAGTGCTCATCTGTCTGGTGCACTATAAATGTCGTGATGCATTTCACATTTAGCTGTATGCTAGTGACTAATTATTCTAAATCCTCTTTGGTGCTGGGGGGGAATTGTGCCTATAAGCGTATGCATGTTTAAAGCTGGGCTGACATTCAAGTAGATCATCGCCTGCTGTGTGCGAATCCCAGTACATTATGGAACAGCGGATGCAAAGCATGGAGATCATGGCCCAGGATGTCAGGCACAGACTGCCAGCTCACAGTCCAGCGAGGGGTCGGTTCTAGCAGCACTGAGAGCGATGGGCCCTCCGATCCATCGCTCCAGTAAAATGGGCAGCTGTAAAATTGTGAAATCGCCTTGGGCGAACTTCAGTGAAGCCACAAAACAATAGTTGTTAAAGTCTCTTCTAATTGTACCAAAAACAGGATATGGTGGAAAGAAAGTTTGTTCAGTGGTGAGTTTGAGATTGACAAAACACGGGCATAGCTCAGGCAAAACGGTCCCGTGACAGTGCCAAGGGGGACCTCTGCCTCGCTTGCTGTCACACACAGGACCTGCTCCACACACACGCTCAGTCCAGCTGGCTGCATGTCATCCTCTATACTGAACAGAGAATTATTATATATTACATTGAGCACCACGCTGTCCTAAAAGCCCACAGTCGTCTATTAAAAAGCCAGCATAAATAGTACATTAACTGGCGTTGTACCCAGGGTCTGGGAAGTCAGAGACTGCACACGAGGGTAGCGGCTGTGAACATTCTCATTAACACATGTGGAGGTCATTGTGTTTTTATGAAGCAATAATTCAGAGTGCAGGACATATTAAACCTTACTGTGGTGGCGTGGGGGTCGGCGTGGAAAAAAACACTGTCGCTAATATATTAGCAGGCCCCCAGGCCTCGAAGGGCAGCTATTGCCAGCTTACACCTCCCACCAGGTACTCGTCCTCTTTCAGAGACTCATTGCGGGACGCTCTGCTCGATTCCGGCTCTGATCTGGGGCTCCGGCTAACCAATCGATCAAACAGCACAGCATCAGTTTTTGTTTCTACGCTATCGTAGCTGAATATGACATTGTTATTATTACGTTAGAAGAATCAGGAAATGACCCGAGTGGGTCTGTATGATCCATGGGTCGGTATGATCCTGACTATAAACAAGAGGTCAGTGAGGTCATACCTCCTTTTAATAACATCCAACCACAACTGCTGGTTTCTGCTCACTCAGCAACAGTGGACAATGAGATGTTACTAAAACATTTTAGATGTTTTATATGGATAATGGGAAAATATGGATATGGCATGAAGCATAACGGCAAAGCCATTTTTGTTTGTTAGCAGACATCTGCATAAACAAACACTCTTATTATCCGTGGAGCGTATTCGGATTACCTTGAAAGCACAGCTCATAATTTTCTCACAATAAACTGGTGCAGATGTTTGGCACATCAGTGTGCTTTTGGTCTGAAGGGGATTGTAGAGGAACATGGAAACATGGTGCAACGACTAAATGTTAATATCCTTTGAAGGAATCAAAAGCTCATTCTGTAACCGTGAGCATATCGGGGAGTCTGAACTTCATCGCCGATGCAGTATTCACCTGACAATGTAGGGCCATCTCATCCCATAAGCACAAGCTGTCAGGTGACGCCTTTAGGACACCAAAGTTACACCAACTGCTTGGAACTCCTACGGAACTCCTACGGAACTCCTACGTCCTTGAGCAAAGCTCAGAGGTGGACCACGAAAACTAAGGAAGCAGACTTACTGGGTGTCCCTCTCGTCCGTCGATGCCAGGGAGGCCGGGCTTTCCAACTTCTCCCTGAGGAGACACATCAAAGGTCATCAGAACAATAACATTCTCTGCAGGCCTTTTCAATTCCTGTCAGCTGTCAGCACTGTTTGTATCCATAGCGCAGATTTAGAACTTTCAAAATCAAGAAATGCTATTGCATCTCATTAGAGAGTTACAGATACTATATCAGGGGGTTACAGCATATTATGGAAATTCATGTTGGCTGGCTTTTATGTCTACGGTAGAAATCCTTGTCCGGAAAAAAACTCTGTGGTCTCTGGATAGTGACTTTCTTAGTGCATTTGGTTTAGCCTGAGGCTACGCCTACAATGCTATGTTTTCATTTAAAAACACAGACATTAGACTCCATCTTTCATTCACTTTACCGTGAACTTTTAAAAACCCAAAAAACCGATACTTTTGAAAACACACTTCAGAGCCATATACTTCTGAAAAATCAGTCTTAGAGTTGTAGTGTGGATGAGTGAAAATGGAGGCTTATGATAATGCAGACCTTAAAAGAGCCGTAATTAGTCTCCCCTTATCACGTGACCCATACCAGATTTGATCGCACTAGTTACAGACTCTCCTCATTAGTCACCTGGTCACCCTACCCAGACCAGGGCAGTTATGGAGCGGCTGCTTTCAGTGGCATTTCCCTGTGACTGACCTGTATGCATTTAAATAGCATGAAACGCAGCGACTGCTGCATATTTACGCAAAAAGAAAGTAATTTACTGCAATAATGGTACTGCAATGGAACTCATCACTCGTGAATGAATGAGGCTGGGGGCAGCCTAACCCTAACCCTAACCCTAACCCTTTTTAGCCTTTTGTTGATGCCCGCATGCACAATGTAGGTTAATAGCTGCCACATATATGATTTCACTCATTTCAGTGTGGTTGGAAAAACTTTTCGTAAACGATGTGAAAATGCCTGTGCAGTACAGAGTTTTCAAATGAAAATGTAGCAGGGTGGGTGTAGCCTGAAAGATAAACCTGCCCTCAGGTGGAGAATGTGGGATTTGCAGAGTCAACTGTGCTGCTTGCTGAATCACAGACAAGTGCTCTGTGAAGATGGAGGCTCGTTCCCTGCAGAGCAGAGACTTGGAGCCAGTTAGCATGGCTCAGCATTCAGGATGTGCTGCCAGAACAGATGATTAAGAACAACTGGCCGGACCCACGAGCTGGAACCTGGTACCTCAGACATAACCCCCCACCCCATAGATTTCCTTGCTCCAGATTCTCTCGGCTCAGAGAAACAGGAACAAATGTGGACATTAAAGGGGTAATATATGTTTCAGAGATACAACACCAAGCGTATAACGTAGGATTTACAATGCAAGGAGCCGCCCCGGCGGTGATGAACGGCCTTGTGGGTAATGAGAAAGGGCTGTCGGTGAAGCACTTGGAACAGTCGTGGTAGCCTGCGGTGCACGAGGAAACACTAACGTGCTCATGGATCTGCACGTGACCCAGTTTCAGGAATACACTTCTACAGCTTGGATTCTTCCGGGTAAGGAGAAAGCCCACAGAGGTACGTCTCCGGTCCTACGGCCTTCGCCACCTCTCCTCATCTTCATCATCAGGCCCACCGCCTCTTCATCTGCCCACTCTGCTTCTGCTCTAATGCCCGAGCTGGACGGACCGGTCAGGCTTCATACGAACCTTCTGGCCGTCGCTGCCTGGCTCCCCGTCTTTCCCGTCGAGGCCGGGACGTCCCTGAGTGGAAAAACAGCGGAGGCATGAGTGTGTTCCCGTCCCGTCTCCATTACCGGCGAGCCCCCAGAAAGGTCCGCAAATGCATACGCACAGGAGCCCCAGGCAGTCCGAGTGGGCCGGCAGGTCCCATGTTCCCCTTCTCGCCCTGAAACCAGCACGGCAGAATCAGGACCGTTTCAGAGCTCGTTTCACGTTCATTAGTGTCCATTCCGCTACTGAGAATCTCTCTAAGGCACCCATGATAAATATTATATGCAGGTCATCACTTTAATATATGAAAAGTATACTTACCACCTTGCCATCCCGGCCAGGTAACCCCGGTAACCCTGGAGACCCACTCGAACCCTGAAATGTCAAAGGTAATAGTTTAACAGCATCTCACAGAAGACAAACATGATGCTGGACAAAGTCACCTCCTCTTAAGACCCCATTACCCACTATCCATATTTGTCTTTGTCATAATAAGGGCTAATACAGAAATGGAAGCCATGTCAGGGGTTCTCAAAGACCAGATCCATCCGAGCAATGAGGTGAATAGAAGCTTGAAGTGTCCAAGGAGATGGAGAAATGGTTGCCATTAGTAAGTTCTCAAACATCTCCCAGGAAATTCACATAAATAACTCCACAGTTCTAAACGCTGAACTTCTGGTAAATCCAGCTGAGCATTGGGTTACCTCTAAAGACATAGAAAAGCATTTAAGCATCCATCAAAGGTCATGTAATTCCCAGTAATTTACTGCTGACAGGAGCCGCATCTCTGGGGTTTAAGCTCGGTGAGGCACTGCCTTCTAACTTCCTGTTAGAAAGCAAACCAGCAGAACGCGCCAACATGACAGCATAAGCCGCCTGGGATTTTCACATCCAAGATCTGAAAAGCTTTTAAAACTCAAAAACACCCCAGACTGTAACTTATCATTAGGAGGAAGTCAGTAGTTTCTCACTTATGAGGCAAGCCAATATCTACCCTCAGAAGTCATCAGAGGTGATCTGATGCATATTAAAATATCAAACATTTCCTGCTTAACCAAGTGCCACACGCGCCATCTAGGTGCTCCACATTTTGTAGATATCTATGGTTCCTCTTGACAAGACATGGCAGCATGGCATTATTTACCTTTTCACCTGTTAATCCCAGTAACCCGGGTAAACCCGGAGAGCCTCGCTCACCCTAAACAGAAAGAGAAATGTTACACTCCCTCAACTCTGCAGCCGTTAATGAAGTGCACATGAACACACTAACCAACAGGATTAAATTAAGCTATGTAGGTGCTATCTTTTTATCCAAACACTGAGGCACACATGCGCAATAACGGCTGAGCACATTCGCTACAATCCAGATGAACTTGCTGCCCTCCTACCCGGTCGCCAGGTTCTCCCTTTTCACCCTTGTATCCGTCCGTACCACGTGAACCCTACCGTGGGGGTAGAACAGTTCTGTAAGTCTCACCAAGCCAGACAGGCAGAGCTCAGACCTCTCGATGAGCTATTTGTGTACATGTACGCCCATACCTGCACGCCAGGTGAGCCTGGAAGACCTGGATTTCCTCTCACACCGGGAACACCCTGTGGAGGAAGAGATTCCAATATGTGTAAATGAATTACTGCTGAGAACGTTTGCCAGGACACCTGTGATGGGAATCTGCCTTCTCAGGCTCATAGGCCTAACAGGGAAGGTAGCTGTCCGCTAACGTGTACACTGACTTTGCTGAGAGCAGCAGAGCCACACGTGTGCATGCTGAGAACGTGAACAGCTTGGGATCAGTGAGTGAATGATGTCCATCTTTGCCCACACAATAAAGTGTAGCTAAACAGCAAATTTCTTAATTTACAGTTGTTAGCAATTACTTAGCTGCACAGTAACGACAGTATTTAACACTTGGATTGTCCCTTGCTAACAAATGAGCTAGAGTAAATCCAGCATTAAACAGCCACTCCAATGCGACTTCACAGTGGCCTACGCTAGGAAAAATTATCTTCTGATTTAGCTTTCAGTGAGTCTGGCTTAAGGCCCTGAAAACTCTCAATCCACCACCTGACTCTAAACAGGGCCATCCCTCAAACTTCTGTTTCCCAGTGTGCTACAATAAATTACTTGTTCAAAGTCTTCAGTGTACTTTTATTTAACCATAAACATGCTTTGAAATACTGCAAGTTAGAGCTAAACCTGTCATCTTTTCCACTGTTTAATTGTGGTCTGTTATCTTCATGAAGCTAACCAAATAAGCAAATAATTAAACCCATAAGGGAGTGCTTTCCTTCCCTGATTCAGATTAAGATGAGAGTTATCTGATCTTAATTAGTATGTAAATGATGTGTGTGTGACAGTTGATCATCATCCTGCGCCTTCAGACATCCCTAATGAATTGGAACTGTGACTATCTCTATAGAGAAAAGATGCAAATACTCTGCACTTCAGGACCTCAAGCAAGCACATGAACAATCTTATGCTGCAGATGAGTGTGAGGACTGTTTTACACTTTAGTACATTTTGAAAACACCAGAACATCAAATAGCTTGGACTAGAATGTTTTTATGTAAACTGTTGTACATTATCATAGCTACTAGTTACATTTGTGTCATTATCACAGTTGCCAAACATTGTCTGAGCTCAGTGCTTATTGCACTTATTGCACAAATTTGTCCGTTGTTTGGAGAAGAAATTAGCACCACCAAGTATAACGGCAGGGGACTGATTCTGGACAACAGCACTGCATCCGTGCCAACAGATAGAAGTCTTTCACCGTGACCCTCATAATGCTCATATTGATGTTGAGGATTGTTAAATTGCTCAGGAATTGAGGAGTGAATTTCACTCAGGCCTGCCAAGCTCTGAGTAGTGAATCTCTGCCCAGTACACCAGTACGCCAGTTACCGATATTTCAATAGCGAATGCAGTTAGCAAAGCCGCTAGCACTTAATACTCTGTAAGGCCACATGCACGTAATACCCAATTAGCACGCTGTTAGCACTCAGTACTCAGTAAGGCCGCATGCACGTAATACCCAATTAGCACGCTGTTAGCACTCAGTACTCAGTAAGGCCGCATGCACGTAATACCCAATTAGCACGCTGTTAGCACTCAGTACTCAGTAAGGCCGCATGCACGTAATACCCAATTAGCACGCTGTTAGCAC
>JAODKN010000063.1:941727-955900 GCA_026774425.1 Petrocephalus zakoni
CAAAGGCCAGCCCAGGTCAGGAGCCAGCAGAGAAATAGAGGATCTCGGAGTGCGGAGTGCCTACTGAGAGACCTCCAAACCGACCTCGTTCTCATTGAACTGCTTCTCTAGGAGGGCACCAAAAAAAACATAATCGCTCGCTCAATGTCATGCCCCAGATGGGAGAACATTGTTTATTCTCACAGACGATTTGCCAAATCTCTGCTCTCCTATTAACTGAGACCACATGGATGCCTGGAGGGTAACCAGACTAGCACGTGCTCACGAAAAACTCTGGCGTATTTGGAATGTAATCTCGCACAGGATCGGGCCACACGGTTGTACCTTGGCTGGGAGTTTCGAGAAGACCACAGTCTGGGTGCCACTCGGTGCAAAGCTGGTTGTGGTGAACATGACCGTGCGTTCGATTCCATTCAGGGAGACCGCCATCTGAGGTTTCCCCTCCTGGGTCTGAACTCTCCACAAATCCCACATCTCCATGACCACCGATCCCTTGTACTTTAGCGTGGCCACAAAGACGTAAGAAGGGGGCAACCCATCGGGAAAGAGCGTCCTGTGAATCACATCACATGACAGGAAGGATATAGCATGAGGCTAAACCATCAACACAATAGCCCCGATAGCAACACAGTCCACCAAAATCATAGTTTTAAACAAATCTTACCTTGTATTTTCACTTAAATCAACTCTTGGCGTCACCTGATAAGCTTTTGTGCCATAAAAAGATCCCTGCGTCTTTTTTGCTTTTTTGGCAAAGTCCAAGTGTAGCAGCATGTCAAAACCCTTCTCATCGCGAGTTTCCACCAGGATCCTCGAAGGGCAGACAGTTTCTATGGTTACACAGGGAAGAACATGGGAGGAAAGGGAATAGAGGTGATGAGAGAGTGCCGTTTGATTCAGGTAAGTGTGTCCTTATGCTGCGTTCACACTGCTGGAAGTCATTCATTCTCTGTGGGAGGGCGCGTCGGCAGGTGTCAGGGAGCAGCACGGCGCGTCGCGATCTGGGCGGCGAGCGCGTCAAAGCGACCAGAAGTCATTCATTCTCTGCGGGAGGGCGCGTCGGGAGGAGTCAAGGAGCAGCACGGCGCGTCGCGATCTGGGCGGCAAGAGCTTCAAAACAAAGTTGAAGCCCAGTCAACATTATGGTAATGAGCTATGACCCGGTTCGGCGGCAACCAATGGGAATGTAGAGATGCTCCGCTACAGAGAGCGCCACAGAACACAAGCGTGTAAACTTTTGTTTCGACCCAACAGTTCCCAAGCACTATATGAGAGAAAGTGTATGGAATGCTGTCGGGGAGTACACCGAGAGACAAAATGTGTCTCCACATGGCATTTTTTACTCTTTAAACACAGTAACCTTTGCATTTAAAAAGACTATAGACTTAAATTTTTATGCCGCGTCAACACGCTAGAAATGTACATATTAAAAAAGGACTTTCAATACAAAGATATCGTATTTTATTAAATTATTTATGACGTGTCGCTGTTTGCGTGGAGGGACATAAATTAAAATGAGATATATATATATATATATACATATTTATCTATTTTGTGAAAAGGAAAGCAAATTGCATACTACTTTTGGCGCTATAGCATTTAAAACAATGCGAATCAACGGTAACTTTAATGTTACTTATTTATAACAGTAGTGTTTGTCCTAACATAATTTCATGTGCATTAACAAATATCCCATCGGTAGTCAGCACAAAGATATAAGCTACACGTTTGTTTGCTTTGCGGCAATTAAAAGTTCTCAGAGCCTAGAATTCTGAGCGGCATTGTCCCCGCCCACTCCATGATGTCAGAGAGCGTCTCTAGCATTGGCAGGCGTCACGTGCAGGGCGGCCAGAGAGGTCGCTGACGCTCCAGCCGCTCGCGGTGTAAACGCAGCATTAGGAAGCATAAACATCAAAGCTTAAGGAAGTTGTACATTTTTCCCATTCCTGGGAATATATTCCTCTCTAACATACCAGGCTCCTGTAGAACCATCTCAGCTGATGTTTCTAGAAATGAAATGTCACTGTCGCACAGCTCGAGGTGTAAATCAAAAAGCAGATCACTAAGGGTTAAGCATTTGAGGAACTCAACTGTTTATTTCATTTGGCCCTAGAACTGGAAGAAAGGAACTGTAGTGGAAAAAAACTCTTGGCCTGAACAGCTGGAGTTTTTACAAGTATGCATCTTTCAAGAATGTCTCCTCACCTAGAACGTGATATCTGCCCTTAAAACACATCTACCTCATGTGTCCCACCACACTAGATCCGATTAGATACAATAGATTTTTTTTGCACAGATCCTACTCTCACCTGACATATTCCATTCTGTTTCCATCTGATATGTGTATGTGTGTGGAAAGGGAATTGGTTTTGGGACTATGTATGATGTACAATGTTGTAAAGTATTGCAGACACCCTAGCAGGGACATGCAGTGGATTTCTGCTTAAATATTTTGACTCAAGGAGAAACCGTTCTGACATGGTTATGCTAAAGAGAAATGTGAGTGTGCATTTGTACTAAAAATGAAATTGAACTGTACTGCCTCTGTAAACAGTGGGTCATTTTGATTGCCTTCATATACATCTGGAATGCATTAACTGCCTGGAAGAAATGGAAAGCATTGCAAAACCATCAAATGTGGACATTAAATCCAGTTAAAGCTTTTGGGTGCTGCATTTTTAATGCCAAATTGAAGCACTTGTATTCATGTACTGCTTTGCAGTATACTTAATATCTTTTTTCTGCAAGTTGATGTAATATCAATTACTGATTTTAATTAGTCAAATTGGTTTTATTTGAAATGAGTGTTTTTTTTTTGAAGACCTGGATTATATTCTTGTTCTCATATTCTGTTTGGAGCTGGAGCAAATAAGGTCCCACTGTGAAGCAGTAGCTGCATTATGCATGTAATCCACACAAATCTGCTTTCCATGAAGCTGAAGATAGCGAGATGGACGGCACAGAGAGCCATGACGTGCTACCTTCACACAGCTTCTGACGGATGACCTCACGGATCTTGGTGATCGCTACGTAGTCCTCCACATAGAAGACGTACGTGGAAGGGGGCTTGTTGGCGATGGCCCTCAGCTGAGCCTCCTCAGTTTCGTGCCCCACGCCAATAGCGAAGAGGATGATTCCCTTCTTCCTGGCAGCCTCTGCCGCCATCGCCACGTCATCCTGCGACTTGCCGTCCGTCAGCACCACGGCTATCTTGGCCACGCCGTTTGGGCCACGCTCAGACGTGCCAAAGAGTCTCTCACTGGCAAACTGAATAGCTTCACCTGTCCTGGTGTTTCCACCCATGTACTCAATGGATTCCATGGCCCTGATCAGCTCCTCGCTGGAGTAGTGGCTCCCCAGGGGAATGTGTAGGTGGGGGTTGTCACTGTACTGGATAACACCCACCTGGGTGAACTTCTGGCCTATGTTGAAGCTGGTGGTGATGTTCACCAGCCATCTTTTGACTATTTCAAAGTTGGTGTCTGCTACACTCCAAGAGCCATCTAAGATGAAAACCAAATCGCTGGGGGCCGTTCGACAGCCTGCAAGATGAGACAATAAGGAGAAAAGTTTTAACTGCCCCCCATGAAATGTAAGTTTCTATTTTTCAACCTGTTTTGCAACATTCAGCAGGGAGCATGGAATCATCATGGAAACACCACAGATCTTGAGGTGGAATTCTAAGAAGCACAAAGATAGCAGCTTAGTTATCACATGCATTATGGAAGGATAGTGATGGTGTCACTCTTACTCAATCTCATATCCTTCTGTGCCATGCAAAACTTTTGAAGGAACACTAGGAACAGACTGAGAAAGACCAGAGCTGTTGACGTCTTTTTGTGACCCATGATGTCTGATGAACAAGCTGAAGTTCTACCTGTCGGGAAGAAAATAGTACAACTCACATCAATGAGATCACATCGCTTACTATGTGGCAAACGTTCTACCTGTCGGGAAGAAAATAGTACAACGCACATCAATGAGATCACATCGCTTACTATGTGGCAAACGTTCTACCTGTCGGGAAGAAAATAGTACAACGCACATCAATGAGATCACATCGCTCACTATGTGGCAAACGTTTGCATTCGCTTAAAGTAAACGTACATTAGCGATTCAAGGGTATCCCCTTCGGCCTCAACTGAGAATAACAGGCTCTTATTTCACATGATTATGAAATTTATTTTAATGCGTCTATGGCAATATAATGTACAGATACATTTTAATCCAGCATGGAGCCAAGGAGACCACGTTTGGCTGCCCATGAAATACACACAAATATAACCGTATAAATTTACTGCATGAATCTGCAAAGCCAGCACAAAATCAGGGATTCTTTTTTTAATTTTTTGGCAACCAAGAATCTCAAACTGCATATAGGGTTTCCAGAAAGCAAAAGTGAGTGTACAGCAAGGGGCAATTAAGCCCCATGGGATGGATGAGGTGAACAGTCCAATCTGTTCAGTTTCTTGAAGCTTCGGGTAATGGCCAGCTTTGTCATGACAGTGACCACCCCAACCCCCTCCCACGCGGTGTCTGTGCCGTGACTGCAGTTTTCCACCCGCCGGCTGTCGATGCGAGCCGCACGCAGATTCGTGGCGGCCTAGCTGGCTGCTCACTTGAGCATTCTCTCGGGTGACGGCAGGGCCTGGAGCGCCGCGCCATGCGAGCAGTCCGGCCCACGCGGCTTTCCTGCTCCATCAACTTCCCTCTCCCTGGCTCCTCCCGGATCCCCCGTTCGGATCCCACATGGAAGCCATTTGCAGTGTCAGACAACTCTGGACTGGAACCAAACACATGTATCCGTGACGAAGCACGGCAAAGTCGGCCTAAAGCAGCCCATGAGAAGTCAGTTCTGATTTGCCAGTCTGGTGCTGGTCCTCGGTGGGCCACATGAAGGCACAGCACCACACAGCAAAGCCACAAAGCATCAGGTCTGCAGTGCAGCCACTGCCACTTGTTTTTCAGTTGGTATTGTGGATACAATTTCATCATCTCAAGAAGAGAGTGTTTTCTCAAAATTAATGATTTGGGAACCTACCGGTCAACCACAGGTACTTCGGACAGGTTGGTAACATTCCGTTTGTAATAACTACCTGAATATCGAGATGTATGCCTATGGCATTAGCAGTTAAGCTTAGCAATCATCACGGACCACCTAAGACTCAATAATAACACCTCTTGGACGTTTCTTCACATTATCCACACTATTCACAGCTGCTCTCGCACTGTGATGGCCAGGTAACCTTTGCAGTGCCAATAATGTAGAGTCCCCAGAACACACTGAAAAATGCTGCACTGACGGTAGGTCGGCAAAAAAGGCGCTCATTACCACACATGGTTCTCGCTACAGCCTCCTTGGAACGCTAAAGGGGGTCTCCCCAAACCCTGCCACGCTCTGAGTCAACATGGCAGCCTAACAAAGCTCCACTCCCTACAGTAACATCTCTGTTCCACATCAGCAGTGGAGCGACCCCCCCTAGCATTTTAACACGAGTCATGTGACCCCTCCCACTTCTCCAGCCAAATTACGATTCCTTCAGAAGTGTGTCATTAGGCCACCAAATCTGGGGGAAGCCCCAGAAGTCGTCTTACTTTAACCCGCCGTCCCCCTCTTCTCTGTGGAATACAGACGCCCCCCCGTCCACCCGCTGCCCATGTGCACGCGTGTGCATGTGCGTGCATGCGTGTGCGTGTGCGTGCATGCGTGTGCGTGTGCATGCATGCCATGGCCCCTTCTGTTCCTGCAGGACAGGGCAGAGAGGACTGAGCTGATGCCCTAACCCTAACCCTAACCCTCTTTTCTTTCCCGTCCCTCTTTCCGTTCACCTGCTCCCCTACTTTCCAGAATGCTTATCCAGGTGAGACCAGTGCTTCTCCCCTTTCCTATTCTATTGTTCCTTCTCACTGCAGGCAAGCGGTATCTAACCCAGAGCTGCCAAACCCCGGTGTCTGACCGGAATTAATAGAAATCATACAACTGCTTTTGTAGCACATTTCACATGCTGGCAGCTGACCCCGGCTATTCTGTGAGAGGCACAAACATTCTAACCACTCCTTTTTCAAACTTCACTGGTTCAAATCTTCTGTTGCAATGAAGAAGTTCTTCCACCGCTAAATCAACAACTGCTGTTAAACGTGTTCTATTATTTAGCCAAGATGAGGGGAAAATTAATTACAGCCAAGATCCTCAGGCAGTGAAGGGGAAGCCAAAACATTATATCAGTCACCCCACTGGACACGGTTCAAAAAATCAAAACCATGAAACTGATTCAATCACTTTGTTCTGAACCACTCGGTCCACTGACAGGAATTGGCTCTGCAGGAACAGACACGCTGCTAAACTGTACTTTTTACAGATGGTAAATGAAACCACAACCTTTTTTCCCCCTAAGGATCCCCATATCTGAAAATTTTATGCAGCATCAGCTAAAATTTTACATCCCTACAGGCTTAAATCTAGAATGATGCATAACCTCCAGGAACTCAAGGACCCTGCCTTCTCGCTAACATTGGGTAAAAACGTCTGCTAGATGAAGAAGGAAATGCAAGCAGCCAGACTCTGTCAGAGCATACGAGGAGAGCATGCTGTAAAGCAAACAGTGTCCTGATTCCTCTCATTGTGTGAGACAGGTGGCCAAAGACCAGATAAGCACTATTAACATGGTCAGATTGCCATGCCCAAGGGCTCTGAAGCCGCGGCCCGATTCAGCCAGATGTGCTGCTGTGATTATGGGTTCCTTTAAAATAATTCAGTGCCATGGAGGATACACATGGATAACACTAGAGCAAACAAAACTACACAGAAGCGGAAACTCGTCACTGGTTGAAATTCCTGATAGACAGGAGAAATCTGAACAAGCATCACATGCAAACCAGGAAGTGGCACTAAGCAGCACTGCCCCTAAATAATAACATTTTGCAGAAGTAGTATGAAACTTTGCACGGTGAGCTAAATCACCCTACCTGCATCTTGTGCAACATTAGAAAGTAGCATCACCCCCCTTTCCTCCAGGCCCAGAGTGTGACGGCCATATGCCAGCACGTACCAGAGCCACGGCTGCTGCGGCAAGGACCTCGTCTCAGGAGCTGTGTGCCGTCATGTCCATGCGGAGAAGACAAGAAGAAGGAGCCTGGTCTGCAGAAGCTGCCTCTGAGGTCTCGCTTGGAGAGAGAGGAGAGCAAGAAGGAGGGAGGGGAGAGAGAGCGAGAACAAGCCTGGCCCCAATGCTCAACGCCCCCCCCCCCCCGCTCGACGGCCCCCACTGGCTGGCTGCCACCCTCTGCCGGATGGGGGGGGAGACACAGATAAGAGCAGCTCTAAAAATCGAAGGAGGGCAGCCTCTTCTGGAGCAATTCAGAAAAGAGGACAAGAAGCCTGGCAGAATACATCTGAGTTTCAAGATTTGCTGTGTTTATCGATGCCTAGGGGGGTTTCAAAGAGATGGTCCATGGTTGGATAAGGCCCCCTTTGGGTGGGGTTCCATGGGCTATTTGCTGCTCAGTTTACTCCCTCTCTACTGATCACAGAACCCTTCATGTTAGCCCATGTCCTACATTATGAAATGAACCTTATTTTCTGTCTGCACAAATACATTGGCATGTGTTCATGCTCTCTTTCTCTAAGGTACACACACACACATATATATATATATATATATATATGCAGGAGGGAGCTAAGCTTGGGGTCTGAGTTTAGGGTCAACCATTAAATTCAGCCCCCCAAGTGCTCAAGGGCCCAACAGAGGCGCAGATACTTCGCAGCAAGATTCGAACTGCCAAACTTCTGGTGAAGGCCTGACTCGCTGATGGCATGGCTTTCCTCTCCAGAGCAGCGGATCTGTCTGTGCTTCGAGACCCAAAATTTCTCGTTAGTGCAGATTAGAACCACACTTATCCAGAGCCTTAAGAGATAAAGAGTACAGTATTGCATACCAATGTCGTACCTAAACCATGTGATCAAGATAAGATAAGACAAGATAAGATAAGATAATCCTTTATTAGTTCCACAAGTGGGAAATTTGCATTGTTATCACAGTACATATAAGAGCATCAGAGACAATCCAAAATGGGATTTAAGAGTCTGTCCTGTACAAATGTGGTCTGACTTCATCCTACTCAGAAATTGTATTGTATAACCTGTATTGACTTCTCTGGGCATGTGGAATTTGTCTTTGAATAATTTAGTGTAATCCCTCTTCATCTGCGGCAGTGGCACCTTGTAGCAGATGTCTAGCTGCACTCCGAGTGAAGGCCCAGGGCATCTTTCCAGCTTCAGACGTAGATCTGGCTGCAGTAACACAGATGAGACTGATGTGCAATCTGTGCTTTGCGTCCTACTGACTGACATCTTCAGCTTTAAACCCCAGGCTGGAAAATCCTGTTCACAGGACTCCTGGCCGATTCCCCTCGACATTCTGTGCTTCATGGAAGATCGGCGTATTGCTGAAAGTTGAAAGACAACCCCAACATCGGCGAGTCAAGTGTCAAACGGGATATTAATGGCACAGCTTTATTCAATCATCAGAAACATAGCTCCAGGAGCGGTCCGGGGTCATGTGGGGGAATCCGCCTAATTAAAATGAGATACAGCCAGAATAGCCCGGTCTTTCGCATTGGAAATGCTGTTTTTTCCTGAGAATAGCCAACAACATGATGACTTTCAGTCTTTCCAGGCGCTGTACCTCTATATTACAATTTGTCTTAATTGTTAAAAATTAATTCACATTATAATAAACCCACTCCAGCTTTTTATAGCCTTTCAAATATGCTTATTTTTTGCAAAAATATGTAATTTGCACTCAAGGCTGTGGTTGTGTCCTGCTAAGAAACAACGCAGGGGAATGCAGTTATGAATCACATGATTCACAAGTAAGCAGGCAACTCATTTGATACAGAAATAACCCAGGCGAACAGAAGTCTGCATTCTTATTTTCAGTGCTGGATGATCTATTTCCCCTCAAAAATCATGCAAATATAGAACTTCTGGAAGTCAAATCTCCTTCCATTTAGACACATCATCACACTCATCCACGCCATGTGTTCAGTTTGGTAGTGGCTCCAGTAAATCTTCCTCCCAGGTAGTCGTTCATAGTTCTTTGTGGCAACAGACACGACAACATTCTAGGACGCGGGACAGATTAGTGCTGCAATAAGGCGGAGATCTGGTTAGGAAGGCCGAAATGCCGATTAAGAGTTTCCATGGAAGGCACTTGAGGTGGAGTGGGGTGCTCAGGGAGGTCGCTGTGCTGGGATTTCTCGGTTGCTGGAGGTGTAAGCTCGCGTGTGTAGGCTCAACATGAAGACGCCGCTGGCCACCAGGAGCCAGCCTTCTTCTTTGGGAGAAGCAACCCAAATATGAAAAGTGTAACCATGACAATGGACCTTCGTAACAAAGTGCCCCATCCATGTAAATACTAGGACCAGAATTCCCCTGTGTTCCCGTGGTGGACTGATGGATGGACGAAGTTGTCCAACTTTTGTCCTACCATTGTTCTGTTACGTACACAAATGTTTGTGAGGCGTTCCAAGTGTGTTCCAGGATTTTTCTGCGATACGTCATCTGTCCGAGAGTATAATTATCCAGTCTTAAGTCTGCAAGTGTACCATTGGGACACCCGACACCTACCATCAATTTGTGCTATTTTCGTAAAAGTGAAAAAGTGAAAAAGTGAAACGTTAAATGTTAGAATGATAAAGCTTGGTGAATTTGCGGTTTCTGCTAACCATTCCTGTGCACGGATTGTACAGATGGTTACATTTATCTTTATTCTAAAGTCTCGCCATCCCACCACCTCCCTCAACTATTACTGCTTATTAATATCTCATGCATATATGTATATAAGTTTGCCAAGGAGCCATGTGACCATTTGTTACACTTATTTAAAAGAAGCTTTTCCATGAGAGCCGGCAGATATGTGGGGTGGGGTTTGGTTCAGACCACTTGAGGTACCTGTCTGAATGGGTTTCCTTCTAACACCATAAGTTTGGCTGTCTGTGGTCAGATCTTCATCTTATTCCCCATGGGGCGTCTCCTCCTGATGGCAAGGTAGGGGTACCACCACCCAGTATTGCTGTATCGTAAGGTGGCATCTGAACAACTTGTTCTGAATGACGTTTTTGACCGATTGCAAAGTTGGGGTGGCCATAGTTCTCAAAGCCTCTGGATCCCTAACATTCTATGTACGAAATATTAGACCCCTAATATCAAATGACTAGAATGAATGGCCCTACCTCTGCATTTCACAGAGTACTAGCAATAAAACCCTTTAAATATATGCACAACACATGTCTAACCAGCACACTGTGGCTGGATTTTATTTCTTTTCATGTATGGGGCAAAACAAGTGTTTAAATAAATCAGTGGAGAGATTAATGTGGAGAAAAACTCCCTGTTCCCTCTTTGGGACTATGGGGAAATTTCACCATATTCCTTAATTTTTCCAGTAATCTGCCACTTTGGGCTGAATCATGTATTCAGTGGAAATACATGGTTTGTTCCCTATACAAACTGAGATTCTAACAGTACTAACAATCTCTTAGACACTCTGTTATGGGTGTGTTCAAAACCAAATTATATAAGTATATATATAAAGTATATAATTATATATATATATATATAGTATATAACAAGTATATAATGTGTCCTGCATGTGAAGATATCATGATTGTCATGCCCTTCTGTCCGACCCTCCTGTGTGCCACGCCCCCTCGCCGCCCTCGTGTGGAATCCCAGCGTTCACCAGCTGTCTTGCGTTGATTGTCATTAGTGCTGTGTATTTGAATCTGCGTTTAAGTCTCTTTCCCCAGTTCTGTCATTGAAGTTGCGTGCTCTGTGTACCTCTGTGGGTAATAAACCCCCTATCGTACCGCCATTCTGTGTCCGCCTTTTCCCTCGTCCTGCTTGAACGTGACAATGATCATATAGAGGTCATGACCGATGGCATGGGATTCACTGTAACAATGGTCATGTGACCTACTACTACCTTGAAATGACCACTGTAAAAGGGCTCACATTTTTTGAGGTTTTATTATAAAGAACAGGGTACTCTATGAAACTTTGAGTTCGATTCATATTAGGAATGTTTTTCTCATGTAGCCAAAATGATGGTAAAATCTACATTATCAACAAGGTAATACTGGCGCGCACAAGTGGCAGTCCATTCCTGGGTAACAAAAGACATAAATGTGATATCTGATACCTGTCTGGGACGCAAACTACCCTGGAAAAAAGGCACCTTTTGACTGCATTTGCCCTGGAGGTGCCAGGTGCCAGTTTGGACTGTTTATTAAACTTCAGCTTCATCCAAAGCGTGGCCTCTCCTCCACCCTTCTTCTGGTCCATGCCCACCCCAAATATGGCCTGGCATCTCTTCCCCCTTACGGGCGCCTCCTACGGGTGGGGGCCCTCTGCCCAGCCGGGGGGGCCCTCTGCACAGCCGGGGTGGTTGGGGTCGGGTCGAGCTGGCTGCACCCCGATGACAGGCATATTCCGGGCGTTCCTGGGAGTCCTGGGTGACCCCTCAGTCCGGGACGTCCCGTGTGACCCCTTTCACCCGGGCGCCCAGGACGGCCATCAAAGGCGACGCCAGGTCTTCCCCGTTGCCCTGTTTTAGGGGCAAATGTTACGGCATAACCTTTAACCTCCAGTGGGAAAATAGCCAGTTTCCTCTGTCACTAAACCCGTAGATGGATCAAGTTACGAAGGCAACTGTCACTTTAAGTTCATTAAGAGATGAGAGAGCCTTAAAGCTTTGCAATGAAACTGTAGTATTCTTAAGAAATAGGTTCTAATTATCATCAAAATGATCGCTGTAGTGTAAGTGTCAGCTGCACACACAGGGAAGTCAGTCTGCTTCACACAGAGCTCACCAGGCCTGAGACAGGCCTGTAATGAGATGCCAAAGTTTGACCATGAATTACCTTTCACTCCCTGGTCTCCTGTGTATCCGGATAAGCCGTAGCCTTTGGCCCCCCTGTCTCCACGGTCTCCCTGGTCACCTGAGAAGCACAGTGCGGTTCAGACCCAAGGCACCTCCTTCCAAGGTTATTCAGGAAAGCACGATGGCACAGCAGAACAGCGTCCATGATCAATGTCCTCATTTTGTGGCTTATTTGGAGTCATTTTTGGTGCTGATTTTCATTTAATTGTGCTGCACGTAAAAGTAGATATATTTGCCAAATAAGGGTTTTTGTGTGGTGCATCCAGCTGTTCCTGTATACTCTTGCTAGCCTAAATTTACAGCAAGCACTGTGCCTCGGCCCTAGACTAAAGTGCTTCCTTTGCTACCATGTTTGTGAAATGCTTGCTGCTTCCCGAAAAAATGACACGATCTGTACAGCCTACCTGATCCGTTCCTTCCGGGTGCGATTCATGTACATGTACGATTCATTGATGTCATGTCTGTCTTCCATATCTGGGCATGGTTAGTGATCACACTAGATGCATACCATTCCCAAGTCCAAATAGCCATGCTCAAACCATACGGGCACAGCCCGGGCGCGGTACGGAGCGGTACACCCATTTACTCACCTGGCAAGCCTGGTCTTCCAGGGTCCCCAGGCTCGCCGTAAAATCCGTGCTGGCCCAGCTCCCCTTCGGCGCCGTCGGTTCCAGCTTTGCCCTGTCACCGCAAGCAGAATGTCCGCGGTAAGCCGAGGCGAAATGGCGGCCACGGTCAGAAAGGTCCAATGCCACCGCGTGGCTGAGCGTGGACATAATTGATGTGGGTAGATGTTTCGCTTCACGTGTGAAACCATGTCTGAGTAAACAATGTCCCACCAAGTAAGTGAAAAATGTAAGCTGGCAGTAAACAGGTGAGTGAATAAATGACTAGGTTATTCACAGTTAACAATGATCTCTAACTGTACAACATGAAATGATGAGTGAAATAAATAAGCCAATAAGCGGTGGCTCAGTAGAGTAGGGTGCCGTGTCTGTCATCTGAAGGTGGCTGGTCCAAAGGCCCATGACGTCATCGCTGGGCACCTGAGCCAGTGAGCAAAGGCCCTTAAACCCCTACTGCTTTAGGGACTGCCTGACCCTACTTTTCAAAAATGTACATCGCTTATAAGTGTCTGCTAAATAAATGCAATATCTTCATTGCAACAGGTCACCTGACTTATTTTTTTTAATTCATTGATTACTGGAAAGCTGTACTGGTCATACTGGAAATAAGACTGTGGATTTTGGAATTATATGCAGCGTCATGACCTTATGGGGCCTGAGGGAGGAAAGGGTTAAATAACCTGAAGAAGGTACGGATGTGGACGGGAGGGTGGGGGAGTCACCCCTGGGAGTGGGGCCCTCTCCGACATTCTTATTTGCCTTCATGGCGACATGGAAAGTCTGAACTCTCTCATTCCGGCCTGAATGGCCAAATAGTTCAGGCTGTCGGCCGCGACACATGGTATGTAAGGGCCTGGCCTGGACAGGGAGCGCACGGGAGGAGCTAGTCACGTATGGAGCACGCGCCTCCTGGGGGAGCCAGGCCCGGAGTGTGCACGCTCGGCCATGCCTGAAATCATAGGTCTGCGGTAAGAAGCCCTGGGCACTCAGCTTTTTCCCTAGGCGAGGTTTTGAAATGGTCTGTAATGGTTATTTTTACAAAAAAAATCACAAAGGGTTACTGAAAACGTCTGGAGCCTTTCCCACGCTGGCTTAAATACAGACAGCTGACGCTCAGGCACAAATTTGGACACTCACGGGTGGTCCGGAGGGTCCTTTTGGTCCTGGGGGGCCTGGGGCTCCCATGGGGACATCTCCATACAGGGGGCAGACAGCGGCACATGTCCTCTTCACAGAGTTGGCAAAGGTGGACATCTGCTCCAGCACCACCCTCTTACAGACTTCAATGACGTGCTGGGCAGCCAGCGTTGGGCCCTGTGGAGGGAACAGCAGACATTAAAGGGAGAGAAAAAGAAAAAAGAGGGAATGTGGAAACACATGACGGGGACTGACCCCGCAGTGCAGCAAGGGAGGGAGAGACGGCGGCTGCTAGTGACGGGGACTGACCCCGCAGTGCAGTAAGGGAGGGAGAGACGGCGGCTGCTAGTGACGGGGACTGACCCCGCAGTGCAGCAAGGGATGGAGAGATGGCGGCTGCTAGTGACGGGGACTGACCCCGCAGTGCAGCAAGGGAGGGAGAGACGGCGGCTGCTAGTGACGGGGACT